>RQOL01000770.1:0-56805 GCA_013076295.1 Sanderia malayensis | reverse complement strand
GTCACATGTTTCACGACACAAGATTCCAGGTTGACATGGGTTCAACGTTTCACAAACTACACCAACCTATGCAATTAATAGTATTATCAACTTAGTTTGAGCCAGTTTGAGTTAGCTTTAAGAAATGATAGAGTGTGTCTACATACTAAAGTATATATTCACGTATTTCTCTTGGTTAGCTGCAAAATGTAGCAGATGTGGACTTGATGGGTATTTAACTTTAGCTTCGAACAGTAAACGAGTGACAGGTGTAATTAGTTTTAATAATGATTGGCAACAAAAGGGCACTTGGTAGTAGGGAATCATGAACCAACTGGTGGGGAAATTTTGGGAGCTGGTGGGAATTTCCAACTAGATTGTATATGTTAAAAGATCTTGTGAATAGTAAGCAATTTGCTTTGATGTTTTGGAATTCTTTCATCTTTTAGGTCGGTTGAGTGATTTTCCTCACGTGTACATTTTGCAGTGGCCAAAGTTAAAGTTAAAGTTAAAGTTAAAGTTAAAGTTAAAGTTAAATAGATCCGTTTCTACTTATCCCTTCATAAAATGAGACAAGTGTTGCATAAGTAATTAGATATATCGAAGGTGTGTGTGAATATACATACCAATGTGTAATTGTAATCAGTTGATCTGTAAACCCATCCAGGTTGTTGAATGAGAGAAGTATTGTTATCAATTAATGCTTTGCTGTTTAATTGACAAATCTTCTCATCAATGTTGAGATTATATGATCGGCATTTTGGTTGCTCTACACATTTCTGAGTACACTGAACATTATCTGTATTTCTTTCCTCCATGATTACATGTCCTTGCAACTTTTTTCCTAATGCGCTTATTGAGAAATTTGCATATTTGCCACATGGTAGTCGAAGAATTGTCAAATCCACTCCGATCAGCAAGAGAGACAAAATCAAGAATCTATAAGAAATATACATGATTTTATAAAGAAAAACTATCTCCAGTTTCAGCCCAATGTTTCTTTAATTTGGCTTCTTATCTATTTTTATTTATTTAAATTTCTTGTTGTTGTTCGGACATAGCAATTCCAAAAGATTTGTTTAATAATTGAGTTATTGATATATTTTTATCGTTGTTCTGTTGGTGCCTCATTATTTTTCAATTGATGCTACGCTAGTATTTACTTTTCTCGAGGTTTATTTATTCTCCACCTGTTGTCTTTTCATTTGGGGCAAACTTGAGCTTGCTGCTTATCGCAAGAGTGTTTATAAAAAACCTGTAATTAATAATCAATAGCCCGCGATGCAACGCCCACATCGGAAAATTTCATCTAATGCGACGACAAAACAGCATCTTTCCCGTTAGACTTACTTTTTTAAGAATATAATGTGTAAGAATATTCAGGCTCAAAATCTTCAAAGCTTTAAATAAAATCAAATTAAATGCTCAAGGGTCATTAGGACAAAAACTTTGCTTATCTGAATTTTAACGAGACAAGTCAAGTGTCGCATTTACGCTCTACAGTAAAACCAGCTTGTATAAGAATTCATTCTAAGCGCTTGGCAAAAAAAATGCAAATTAAATAGATATACAAGCTCCAAATACAAGAACTTGTTGGATTATGATTGGCTAAATAAGCTCTAACACTGTGATGTTTTAAGTAAACAAATTTCAACCAGAATAATCATAAATCATAGAGTTTTCACACGAGGGTTTTTACTGTAGCTCAAATTGTGCAAAATAATGCAAGGAACAAAAAAAGTAAACTCTTCCCTAGCTACAATCTTGCACAGGCATAGAAAACACCCCACTTATATGTCCTTATATGTAGCTTGTGTCCTCCAATCGAATTTGAGCTTGTTCGTTTCAAGGCTATGATCTTGTTAACACATGCAACACATTTGGCCTTCGTAGCATGATGAGACGAGCAAGGAATGTCAATTTTACGTCAATATCGCATGACTGGGAAGGAAATGCTACGCGGCCAGAGAGAATCCCAGTGACAATCGTCTTCAAAACTTCCCCCAAACCTCTTGGGAGAATCCATTTGCATTTGGCCTTTGCCCTACTCACTTTTGGTCCTGACCCCGGGTTCAAAACTAGCTACTACCCACGAATACGATTGCATTATCCTATAATTGAACTGGGTCCTCCAATTGACGAAGATGTCTTTAGTTTTAAGGCTGATTTTGTTAATGCACGCAGCAAAATTGACTTGCAGTAGCTCAATACAAATTGTGCACAACAATGCACCGAACAAAAAAAGTCAACTTTATTAGAAATATCTACGAGAATTGCTCCAGATGGTCCCTAGTGTCAAGACTTTTAATTCAAAAAAACATGCTGTGTTTTTTCCCAATTCAAAAAGCTCCCAAAAGTGGAAAGATAAATATGGCTGCACGTTGGTTGCCTTTAGAAAAACGTTCATTGCCAAATAATTAATGCATGTATGTATGCAAAGGTAATGCAGAACCTTGGTTCCTGCAAACCAATAAAGATTAGTTTCAACACAGGAGTTACATACCTTTGGAAATTTCCTCCTTGAGCAATCATCATGTCAGGTTTTCTCTTAATTACGACATCTTTCTATTGCAGCCTTGTTAATACACCCGACGCTTGCGACTAACTGGGAGGTATTTAATTAATTAAATTATTAATGCATTCCTGGAGAGTACCTGTTAGATTAAATAACAAAGATTTCTATGTTTGTTCTTGGCTTTTAGCCATGGGTAACTGTAAATAAATATTCATGGTTGAGCATCGTGGGTTGCCAATTCGAAATTAAGTCTCAAAGGCTTCCCGAAACAAGTACATCAGCTAATAATATGCATTAATTATGAGGGTGAGGCATGGAAGGCATAACCTTAAATGCAAGAAGCAAAGCACAACGAAATAAAATAAAAAAGTAAATTTAGTATGTATCAGTCATAGATGTACGAGTTGTACCAAATTTATAACAAATACTCGACTCTTGCTGAGTGTGGTCTTCTGATCGCACTCAGCTTATTTTCAGTTAATCTGCTCCAAAGATTCAAGGCCTCTTTTAACATACAAACTGGGGGGGGGGGGTGCATTTTATACAAACTCTTTTAACATACAAACTTAAAGCTTTTTATGATATTTTGCCCCCCAGCAGAGGTCCCTTTTTTCCCTTTGATGCTTTTATTTTAGCAGTTTCTATTTTCTACACTAAGCAAGAAACCGAAATAGCAACTAAGAATCAGAAACCCAGATAAAATTTTTCTCCTACGGTAAAACTGAGGTCCCTTTTCAAAATTTGCCCCCCCCCAGCTCTGATTCCTTAAAAGAGGCCCTGCAAAGATTGGAGTCAAAGTTTTCTTATTGATGTTTTGAAATGGCTTCAACAAAGTTATTAAGGCTTAATTTCATCTGATAAAACAAGATAGCGAGTTCACTTCACTGTATGTAACGAATAACTCTAATTCAGTGAAAGCAAACTCAAATATTACTTATCAAGACCTAATTACTGGGTTGACAATTGGATTTAGCGAGAAGACTTGAAAACGCAAGGTGCTAAAACCAAATAGCAATCTTTTCCGATGCTCGTGCGTTCTACGTTCATACGAGGCAGGGCCTCTTGTCCATACAAATTGATAAAGATTAATCGAAACACTTAAGTTGCTCAACTTTGCAAATTTCCTCCTACAAGACTCGTCATGCAAGGCTTCCTCTTAATAATTATAATTTCTTTCTATTGCAGTTTTTTAACGCATCCGACACTTTCTGTGACTGATTTGAAATTCATTAATTAATTCAATCAGTAACCCTGATGGCTGGTTTAAAATTAGTACCTGCAGGATTAACATAGTAATTTTGATTGCTATGTTTGTTCTTGGTTTTGAACCATTGACAACTGAAAATATATATTCATCTTGAAATGTTTGCGCGATTTTTGCCTTAGAAATTACTTAGGAATTTTTATGTGAATTGAGATCACATGTATGCATTGATGAAATGATTGATACATCAATAAACGGATTAATATCACAATGAATGGATTGATACATCGATGAACGGATTGATGCATCGATAAACGGATTAATATCACAATGAATGGATTGATACATTGATGAGCGGATAAATACATCAATGAACGGATTGATACATCAATAAACGGATTAATATCACAATGAATGGATTGATACATCGATGAACGGATTGATGCATCGATAAACGGATTAATATCACAATGAATGGATTGATACATTGATGAGCGGATAAATACATCAATGAACGGATTGATACATCAATAAACGGATTGATAATCAATAAACGGATTGATATTTCAATGAATGGATTGATACATCGATGAATGGATTGATACATTGATGAGTTTCATCAAGTTCTTTTAAAACCTGTC
This sequence comes from Sanderia malayensis, assembly GCA_013076295.1. Taxonomy (NCBI): domain Eukaryota; kingdom Metazoa; phylum Cnidaria; class Scyphozoa; order Semaeostomeae; family Pelagiidae; genus Sanderia; species Sanderia malayensis. The sequence goes on along the minus strand of RQOL01000770.1, from coordinate 52,466 downwards.
CTGTCCCTGCGATATAATTGAAAGGAAAGGGCTTAAAACTGGCGTGATTACTTTCCGGTTTTTCAGTGCTCGAGGATTAAGCGATCCTTAATCTATAATCTCGTTTACTTTAGATAAAAATCATCTGGATTATTTGATGGACATGGCATGACTGCATGTTCAGGAAAAAACATATGGTTGTGAGAAGCAACGGCCCATAGACAACACAAGACAACACGATGTCCAGCGAACGTGCTGGGTTAACAACATAAACTATTTATCCCAGAAATTGATTTCTTCGTTTTCAAAAACTGCCCCATTGTTAATGACCGCATAATTCTTCATATGACCTTCTGGTTTACCTTTTCAAATATTCTTTAAAATTTCCAGCATATGGGTGCAGCTGCTCGTTGGGCAACCCAGGATGCGAAAACCCCAAGTAACTATGACAAACGTCGTTTATTGCATAAATTTATAATGCGAAGTAACAGTAAGAGCTGCGTTTTTATTTCAATATTTATATGATGATGGATAATTCTTAATCTAGTCACATTCATCTGAGATTTCAGTCATTCACTTATTCAATTGCTGTCCTTTGCATTTCATGTAACGTTATTTCGAACTATACAAAGCAAATGATCGCGTAAAACTGTTATTGGGCAGGCCTTTCTTGAGTTAATCAAGTTACAGAGATTCACAATCTTGTGTAATATCAATACGGAAATTGGGTCGCGACAATTAAACGCGAGCCAAATTCATTTCTCATAAATGATTTAAACTTTGAAAAGATGTTTTCTGCTATACAAAGATGTTCACATTAAATTATTCATAATAATATACAAACATATATTCGTTGCTTGTGCGAGGTTTGAAAGAGTGGATGTCACGTAGAACAACTCCTTTAGCATCTTCGTACACACGTTCATACCTGTGTCTTTGCTATCACAACAAATTTCAGGCTGTTCAGAGGAGAAGCACAGCAGAAACTAAACGTAACTAATGCTAGTCTTTGCTTAAAACGATTATCTATTTTCACCATTATGAAATATTCTGAGAATACACCTGAGCTGGCTGAGCAAGCAGAAGCAAAACAGACTGATCGAATTGGATATCAAAAAGCAAATCCTACAACTACGGCACCTTGTTTGAACCCAGCAGTAAAAAAAAGAATTCTTCGAGAAAATACCAAGAATCCCCGGTCGAGATGGCATCAAGCAGTTGCTTCATGCAAAGCAGAGCTGAGCAAACCCGATAGAAAGATCAGTTTTGAATTGAAATCGAACGATATTTATGATTATGATGTTGTTAATGAAACTGCGACCGCTGAAGCATCGCTTGGAAGAATCTGTTCTTGTTGCAAACCATTTGATTTTCATAACGATGAATGTAGAAGGAGATATGAGCAAGCCGCACATAAAGGAAGAAGAGGAGTTGTTCTGTCTCTGGAAATTGACCAAACAACTTCTTATGTTACAACATTAGCATCAGATGAACACTTGAAGTTCAGGTTTCAAATGCCCAACTCTAAACACATGAGATAGATTGGTTGAACGATGAATTGTAAACATTTTTTCATTCAATAAAGGGTAAATGAAGATTATTTAGAAACATGGCTTACTTTAGTAGACAAAGATCAGATGGTTTGCTGAGGTCGTAACAAATTCAAGACAAAACCATTTGTCTTAGGCCAATAGTTAACTGTACATATTTTGCTTATTGCAGTTATTATCTCACTGTTGCATTATGCTTTTAAATTTTCTCGCGAATCTAGAAATCAACCATGGAAACATATGGTGTTATACAGTTTTATCATCGATATAAATGCAAATCTTTGTTGCGAACTAGACTTGTATTGTAACAATTTTAACAATATAATTTTTAATCTCAGCCCGTTGTGGTCTTATGTATTGTTAAGCTGGCGCCAAGAAATGCTTCAAAGGTAGCTGTGGTTGGTGATACCAGTAATAATAATTACGTTGAACTAAAGTTACATAGAAGATGTTCGAATATCTTTTAATATATATTGGAAGAAAGTTAAAAGAAGTTTTTATTACAAACGACTGCTCGATTGTTGGTTGCTTGAGAAAAGCTTTGAACGTTCTTATGAAAGAAAAATGTGATCTGGAGAAAGTTTGTTTATTTTTGCAAATTGCTGGTGGGGTGATTAAGGAATTAATTAATACAAGGAAAGGCGCCATTGAAAAAAGAGTCATTCTTTTAAAATCATAGCATGTTAACAGCCTGGTTTAATCTAAAATAGCTCACCGAAAAACCTAGCTGATCCTTGAATTTCCTACAACATGACGTCCAATGAGATTCAAACCAATTGGTTGAGACATTTGCAAATTATACTAATGAAAACATCTCCTAACTAAGACATTGACGCAATATATAACTCAAATCCCGCATATAATTTGCATTAAGTCACATTTTTAATAAGATATGTTGCTTCATAACAAAAGGATCCCATTTAGCATTAAGCCCACAAGAGCTAGAGCTAACAAGATCTCGTCGTTTTGTTGACTTTCATTGTTTTAAAATGCAAGACAACACGCAATATATTTCATTCTGAAATATCTTTTTTATCTCAATGATAATAAATCCAATGTTTTCTCAAAGGAACCAGTAATGTATAGGAACACTAACAACGTTATCTGTCAGTTTTGTAACCTGGTTGTCTTCTTAGAGAAAAGTTAGCTCGAAACAAAGTTTCACTTTGAAGAAGACGATGGAATTGTTTTTAAATAATGTAATGGCAAGCACTCGGGACAAAATCTTGAAATTTAGCAAAACAAAACAGCGGAATAAACTCGATGAATAAATTAATTTTCAGTCCAGTAAAACATTTTTATTGCAACTTAAATTTCCATGACTTCATTATTTGCTCACAGGTCTGTTAGCAAATAATGATACGTCTGGTCTTCCTATCTTTGGATCGAATTTCTTAAAATAAGTAAGGCGGCCATGATTGTCCAAGTTTCTTTAATTTTCCAAAGTTACACAGTAAAATTAAAGCAGAAGAATAAAACAATGAGATTTTTAAAATAAAAAATCAAACTTACCTAAACCCCACAATCCCTCTGAGTATTTAAATCTAGCTTCTCAATTCAAGTTTGGAGCTGATGAAATATTATATTTAACTGTCACAACTTCGCTCTGTCCCTGCAAAGTTCTTGTGCTAAAGTCTTCCTGCCATGACAGGGTTTTGTTTTGGACCTTAAAGTCGAAAAGTTCCCAAGACTAATTTGCATCAGAATTGATTCCAAAAAAGCAACTCAACTATTTCATTGTTATAATTGTCAATTTCACTCAACTTAAATCCTTTACGCACAACACGGGTTTGTCTTACTTAATTTTGAATAATAAATACACAAAGAAGATAATCAACATTGTTTAAACTTCTCCAATAGAGGCAAAACAAACTAATTGGGGTCCTCTGATAATTTTTAAACAAAATTCAGCCCTCTAAGGCAATTGGTCCAAAAGTTAAGTTCGCACATTTGCTGCAGCAAGTCAAGATCTAAAATCGCTTTGAAATAAGCATATATTTGGGATAGTAACCTAAAAAGAGCTTCGTGAACAGAAATTGACGATTCTCGTGGCTTTAGCATCTATTATTAACAACCGAATCTAAAAAATGACAATCATTACAGTACTTCGCTCGCATACACACAGAAACTCCAATTCATAGGCGCCGACTTTTGCTCTTCCCAGGAGGGCTAAGTCTTGAAAATTGAAAAAATCTTGACATGGAGACAAATAATTGAAGATAACATAACAAAAGCTAGCCAACAAACAGAACAAATCATAGATCAATAATAAAATTGATGCTGTGATATCAATTCTCGGATTTTCGATATTCATGCAACCAAAACGATCTAATAAATTTTTCTACAAATAATCTTAAAATTCAAAAAGAGTATATTGCTTAAAACAACAAGAAAAATTGTTCATAAGGATTAAGCCCCCTGTAGCATTTCGCAGAGGGGGCTCGAGCCCCCAATCCTTCACGTAGTCGGCGCCTATGCAATGCTTAGGCAAGTTTCACTTCAACTTTTTCGTCGCTTCTACACAATTCCGAGTCTGAATTACTTTTAGCTTCTTCAAGTTGGCCTTTTTGGTGCGTTGATGCGAGAACACTGCTCGAAATTGCACACCTTCTGTTCCAAAAAGCTAAAAATAAAAATCGATACGATAGTACATTGTTAAAGAAATTTTGAGAAAATACATACTTTTGCGCAAATATTTCGCGTCCTTGGCCGAAGTTTATAAGCAGCCTGTTTGCTGAGGATTTAAAATTAAATACCTGAACTTGTATATTAGCTACATGCAATATAACTGACTAAAAATCAGGGCATTGTGTTCAGCGTTGGTGATATAACTTAGACCCACAAAAATTTGAAAACTTGGTGTAACAAAAATGCTGAATTATGACGTCACAGCAGTGATGAAATTATCAGTAATGGAATTGAAATTGACATCATAGAATTATCTACAACCGCAACGAAAAAAAGTCAAATAGATTGTTTAATCAAGCACTGTTTATAGTATATACTAACCGGTTTGTCTTCTTGTTAAATGATGGGGACTTTGGGGCAAGATAGGATCCGCTGGGTTATCTGATGACTCTTTCAACGAGGAACGTAAAGCACTTAAATTCTGTAAAAAATCGGAGACCTTTATAAATGGTAGAACCAAAATTGATTTAAAGTACAAGGTTCTATTGTTCGATATTTAGGTACCATTTGCAATGTTGTAGAACGAGTGCGATTCTGAACTTGCATCAAACATTCTATTGCAGCAGTTGCCATTTCTGCACAGCCGTTATACCTAGAATTAGAAATGATAGAATTTGATAGAATTAAAAAGAACCAGAAAATAGTTTGCTGTCATCAAGAGTCTCCTTGAAAGAGAGAGAAATTGTAATATGAAGCAGTTGAAAAAAGAAGAAGTTGTCCTATGTTTTAAAATCTTTTTTCGAAGAGGCATTACATAATAAAACATCCATGCTACAAAATTATCAGTGACCCACATTATAAATTGAAGACCATAAATCATCTCAGAAATGACATCTTGTGATAAACACACTCTACACTCATCTTTAATAAATTCAAGTTCTTTTAAGGAGATAACTTTCAGAATATTTTCATTTGACTTCGTTGGTGGGAAAAAGCTGGTGGCAAATCTACAATAAAAATTCTTGGATAAGTAATAAAATATTTCATTAGCTTTGCAACTAGGATGGTAAATTTAGATACCGTAATCATAGGTACCGTGCCACCATTTTGCAAAATGCGACATGAGAAACCTCAGACATTGATGATATTTTTCTGTTGTATATTTGAAGGACGCATTTCAAAACAACAGATCTAGAATAAAACATAAATGATATCTGAAGCAACCATATAAAGATATCTGAAGCAGTTAACTCATGTGATAATTAATTTTCAATGACAAATAATCTAGGCAGAGAGATACACAATTTTTATTTACCTCAAATGAAAGGAAAAAGTATCACTGGTATTTTTGGCTCCGTAATGTGAATTGCTTTATTTGACTGTTCAGCGGGACAGCAAGCTTTCTGTTAAAACTGAGTAGGACATTCCTTGAGGCTGCATGAAAAAATAAAACACCCACTCAATAACTATTAAAAACTGATCAAATAAAAAAGAAAATGAGAAATCATTTTTTATATAAAAAAGATGAATGTTACTTCATGATAAACTGATGGATTTGAAAGTGAAGGAATTTTGAATGACTTGGAATTTGAGTCCACAGCATTTCTTGTTGATTCCTTTAAATGACAAAGTTTGCAGTGAGAAATAAATGATCACATGTTATTGAAATAAGAATTGAAATTGAAAAATGAAAAGTGAAAAAATTTCTGACTTAAAGGAGTAGATCAAATCATTATTTGCTTTCTTTTAATTTCTTTTTCCTTTTTGTTATAGACAATAACCTTCAACTTGTTGAAGTTTGCATTAATTGGTAGATAGATAAATAGATAGATAGATAGATGGATAGATAGATAGATAGATAGATAGATAGATAGATAGATAGATAGATAACAGAATTCAGCTAAAGTTATCATACGTACCAACTTATAAATGGAGAAGAGAATATTCTCGACTTTGCTTACATCCTATGGAAGGGACATAACACAAAATTACTCAATGAAATAACTCTGGTCAGCATAAAATTGCACTGGTATCAGCAAATTTGAAATGAAGTTGATTTATTGATATCTGCTTGTCAAGTAAACCAATCTTAACTTACCACTAATTGCTTTCGTCCAGTAAACGTCAAGTAAAGAGAAACAATTGATGGAAAGTATTGAATGGCAAATGACTTCCAAAACACATTACTTGACTGGTATAAAACAAGTAATGCTTGAAAATAGCTTCCATCAACCTATAAGCAAATCAAACACGCTTGATGCTGAAAAGCTTAAACTGTTGCTAATGCAAAAACTCTCCTTCCCTGGTGGTTTTACAAACTGAAGGTCCAATGTTGAAGAGAATTATACGCTTTGTTGTATAAATAACGTTTTGAAAAACAATATTTCCATCAAAAATTGATCCCTTGCTGCAAAGTTGCTCTTGTAATCACACACACCACTAGAAAATCTGCATTTGCGTCCATTGCTGTTACAAACATAAACAGTACTGATACCTTATTAAACAAGAAAGATCTAATTTATTATTCAAATCCACCACCAGCTCTGTGTTGGTTCCATTTAATTCTTCCAATATGGAATAACTTTCATCAGACTAAAGAACAAAAATAGGAAATCACTCATAGTGGTCTAGGTCTTCATCAAAAGATACATGTAGTATAGGCTGCTGCTGCATGAACGTATAGTCCAGAATCAAGTTGAAATATAATAGGACTTATTATTCCTTTCCTTAATGTCATGCGGACAAACAGGACAGGCCCTTCATTTCATACTTCATAACAAACAAAGATATAATAATGGAACATTTACCTACCTCGCTAGAAATGTCAAGAAGATCTGAGAGCTGTAACTTTCGTAATTTGTCTTTTGTCTTGCTCATTTTAAAAGAATTTTCGCACCGAATTGTATAATCCTGTGTCAATCCATGCTAATGCTGGTGAGTGCTGCTGCAGTGCTGTTTGAGGAAGCAGAGCAATTCCAAGCAAGATAGAAGACAAGGTTGGCAAAAGATACAAGACCAGCGATAGCGAAAAATTTTAAAACATCACATCATATGTGCTCCTGCGCAGTAAACAAAATGTGGTACTGCGCAATTACACCCACCTTTCTGCTTCCAGCCCTAACCCTGACCCAACCCTAACCCTGACCCAAACCCTAACCCTAACCCAAACCCTAACCCTAACCCTAACCCTAACCATAAGCCTAACCCTAAGTATCAACGCATCGTATGTACTCCTGCGCAGCGAACTAAATGTGGTACTGCGCAGTTACACCCACCTTTAGGCTTCCAGCCCTAACCCTAGCCCTAAGCCTAACCCTAACCATAAGCCTAACACTAAGTATCAACGCATCGCATGTACTCCTGCGCAGCGAACTAAATGTGGTACTGCGCAGTTACACCCACCTTGAGGGTTCCAGCCCTAACCCTAGCTCTAAGCCTAACCCTAACCATAAGCCTAACCCTAAGTATCAACACATCATTTGTGCTCCTGCGCAGTCAACTAAAAGTGGTACTGCGCAGTTACACCCACCTTTCGGCTTCCAGCCCTAACCCTAAGCCTAACCCTAACCATAAGCCTAACCCTAAGTATCAACACATCATTTGTGCTCCTGCGCAGTCAACTAAAAGTGGTACTGCGCAGTTACACCCACCATTAGGCTTCCAGCCCTAACCCTAGCCCTAAGCCTAACCCTAACCATAAGCCTAACCCTAAGTATCAACGCATCGCATGTACTCCTGCGCAGCGAACTAAATGTGGTACTGCGCAGTTACAATCACCTTTAGGCTTCTAGCCCTAACCCTAGCCCTAAGCCTAACCCTAACCATAAGCCTAACCCTAAGTATCCTCACTGTGATGTATTCTGACACGTGACCAGGATAAGATAATTTATGCATTTTTACTAGTAATATCCGGGATATTTCTATCTCCCAGAGGGGAATAAGGGCATATATATTGGTTCCTCGTGGTTATCACAGTTCTCTAACAAATACGCACCAAGTCAGAGAATTTGGTGGTCTAAGTTTCGTCTTTCATCGTCTGACACCGTCGCTGCCAAAAATTCATCAGCATGTCGTCTCCACGACCGAGTCAACCCTTCGCTGAGGCCATTCGTGCCCTTGTTAGGCAGTTAAGTATTGAAGCAGTTCCCTCTACAGCCTCCTCATCCAGTCTGTGGGTTCCAGCCACGTTGGTAATTGAAGTCGGTGCTTCTTTTCACGCCCTCTCAGGACAAGACATCACGGTTTCGTCTGGTCAGGCTGCTGTTACCTCTTCTACCAGTGTATGCCGCTCATATGTTCTCCTCCAGCTGTCGTTTTCTCAGACCATGTGCCCCAGCGCAAAGTGCAGACAAGCTTGCTGAACCTGTGTCGCCGCCCGTCAAGATATTTCTGTGAGTTTGCTTTTTTATTTTACCCCGAGACCCATGCCCGTTGTCGCCTCGATTCGCTATAAGTTTTTCCCAATTTGTCTCGCAAGGTCAGTCCTGCATAAGTTAAGTTTTTCTTTGTCCCCGTGTTTTTTCGTAATTCCTTTAGTCTTCCCCTAATTTCTTGTCTCGCATCAGAAGTGATTTTTCGGAGTAGGCCCTTTTGCTTCTGTTTATCTTTTTATTTTTACCGAGGTTTTTTGTGTTCTCTGTCATAACGTCTCTCCGGATACTCCTGTGCGTGTTCTGCTTTGCGTATTTTATTCTTTATTTTCCCCCGTGCGCCTAACATTCTTTTACGCTACTTTTCTTTTACAAGCCATTGTAAGTTTTCACCTTTCGTTTTGATCTCGTTATGCCGTCTATTGCATTTGCCTTCATTCCTCTCCAGCATCGCTTCCCTTGGGACTGCCAAAAGCTTAGCCTTCTACACCCTAGGATCTTTTCCGCTGTACTCGCTAAAATTTAAAGTTTGTTACTCCCCAGCCGTTACTTTCCGTCGGTTATTGCGATGTGCAACTTCAAAATCTTCATGTATGTGTATCGCGTTGTTTTATGCTTCATGAGATGATTATGTTATCGCATATCGATTTCGTTTCCCCGATATTGCGATGTCAAATTCTGCGATGATCATGTGTTTGTATTCGCGATGTTTATGTTTCATGAGATGATCATGTTATCGCATATCGATTTCGTTACCCTGTTATTGCGATGTGTAATTCTTCTATCATGATCATGTGTTTGTATCGCGATGTTTATGTTTTATGAGATGATCATGTTATCGCATATCGATTTCGTTACCCTGATAGTGCGATGTGTAATTTTTCTATGATGATCATGTGTTTGTATCGCGATGTTTTATGGTCCATGAGATGATCATGTTATCGCATATCGATTTCGTTACCCTGATAGTGCGATGTGTAATTTTTCTATGATGATCATGTGTTTGTATCGCGATGTTTATGGTCCATGAGATGATCATGTTATCGCATATCGATTTCGTTACCCTGATAGTGCGATGTGTAAAAATTTCTATGATGATCATGTGTTTGTATCGCGATGTTTTATGGTCCATGAGATGATCATGTTATCGCATATCGATTTCGTTACCCTGATATTGCGATGTGTAATTTTTCTATGATGATCATGTGTTTGTATCGCGATGTTTTATGGTCCATGAGATGATCATGTTATCGCATATCGATTTCGTTACCCTGATAGTGCGATGTGTAATTTCTATGATGATCACGTGTTTGTATCGCGACGTTTATCATGAATGCGTTGATCATGCTTTCGCATTTCGATTTCGTTCCCCTGATAGTGCGATGTGTAGTTGTTCTAGGATGATCATGTGCTTGTATCGCGATGTTTATGTTTTATGAGATGATCATGTTGTCGCTTTTCGATTTTGTTCCCCTGATTTTGCGATGTGTCATTTTCTAGATGATCATGTGTTTTGTATAGCGATGTTTATCATGAATGCGTTGATCATGTTTTCACATTTCGATTTCGCCCCCTGATAGTGCGATGTGTAATTGTTCTATAATGATCATGTGTTTATATCGCGAGGTTTATTTTTATGAGATGATCATGTTGTCGCTTTTCGATTTTGTTCCCCTGATTTTGCGATGTGTCACTTCTGAGATGATCATGTGTTTTTGTATCGCGATGTTTAGCATGAATGCGTTGATCATGTTTTCGCCTTTCGATTTCGTTACCCTGGTATTGCGATGTGTAATTGTTCTATGATGATCATGTGCTTGTATCGCGATGTTTATGTTTTATGAGATGATCATGTTGTCGCTTTTCGATTTCGTTCCCCCTGATTTTGCGATGTGTCATTCTGAGATGATCATGTGTTTTGTATAGCGATGTTTATCATGAATGCGTTGATTATGTTTTCGCATTCGATTTCGTTCCCCTGATAGTGCGATGTGTAGTTGTTCTAGGATGATCATGTGCTTGTATCGCGATGTTTATGTTTTATGAGATGATCATGTTGTCGCTTTTCGATTTTGTTCCCCTGATTTTGCGATGTGTCATTTTCTGAGATGATCATGTGTTTTTGTATAGCGATGTTTATCATGAATGCGTTGATCATGTTTTCACATTTCGATTTCGTCCCCCTGATAGTGCGATGTGTAATTGTTCTATAATGATCATGTGTTTATATCGCGAGGTTTATGTTTTATGAGATGATCATGTTGTCGCTTTTCGATTTTGTTCCCCTGATTTTGCGATGTGTCACTTCTGAGATGATCATGTGTTTTTGTATCGCGATGTTTAGCATGAATGCGTTGATCATGTTTTCGCATTTCGATTTCGTTACCCTGGTATTGCGATGTGTAATTGTTCTATGATGATCATGTGCTTGTATCGCGATGTTTATGTTTTATGAGATGATCATGTTGTCGCTTTTCGATTTCGTTCCCCTGATTTTGCGATGTGTCATTTCTGAGATGATCATGTGTTTTTGTATAGCGATGTTTATCATGAATGCGTTGATTATGTTTTCGCATTTCGATTTCGTTCCCCTGATAGTGCGATGTGTAGTTGTTCTATGATGATCATGTGCTTGTATCGCGATGTTTATGTTTTATGAGATGATCATGTTGTCGCTTTTCGATTTTGTTCCCCTGATTTTGCGATGTGTCATTTTCTGAGATGATCATGTGTTTTGTATAGCGATGTTTATCATGAATGCGTTGATCATGTTTTCACATTTCGATTTCGTCCCCTGATAGTGCGATGTGTAATTGTTCTATAATGATCATGTGTTTATATCGCGGTTTATGTTTTATGAGATGATCATGTTGTCGCTTTTCGATTTTGTTCCCCTGATTTTGCGATGTGTCACTTCTGAGATGATCATGTGTTTGTATCGCGATGTTTAGCATGAATGCGTTGATCATGTTTTCGCATTTCGATTTCGTTACCCTGGTATTGCGATGTGTAATTGTTCTATGATGATCATGTGCTTGTATCGCGATGTTTATGTTTTATGAGATGATCATGTTGTCGCTTTTCGATTTCGTTCCCCTGATTTTGCGATGTGTCATTTCTGAGATGATCATGTTTTTGTATAGCGATGTTTATCATGAATGCGTTGATCATGTTTTCGCATTTCGATTTCGTTCCCCTGATATTGCGATGTGTAATTGTTCTATGATGATCATGTGCTTGTATCGCGATGTTTATGTTTTATGAGATGATCATGTTATCGCTTTCGATTTCGTTCCCCTGATTTGCGATGTGTAATTTTCTAGATGATCATGTGTTTTATAGCGATGTTTATCATGATGCGATGATCATTTTCGCATTTCGATTTCGTTCCCCTGATATGCGATGTGTAATTTTCTATGATGATCATGTGTTTGTATCGCGATTTTATTTTATGAGATGATCATGTTATCGCTTTCGATTTGTTCCCTGATTTTGCGATGTGTCACTTCTGAGATGATCATGTGTTTTGTAGCGATGTTTATCATGAAGTTGATCATGTTTCACATTCGATTTCGTTCCCCTGATAGTGCGATGTGTAATTTTCTATGATGATCATGTGTTTGTATCGCGATGTTTATGTTTTCCATGAGATGATCATGTTATCGCATATCGATTTCGTTACCCTGATTGCGATGTGTAATTTCTAGATGATCATGTGTTTGTATCGCGATGTTTATATTTATGAGAGATCATGTTATCGCATATCGATTTCGTTACCCTGATAGTGCGATGTGTAATTTTCTATGATGATCATGTGTTTGTATCGCGATTTTTATCATGAGATGATCATGTTATCGCATTCGATTTCGTTACCCTGATATGCAATGTGTAATTGCCAAGATGATCTTGTGTTTCTATCACGCGTTTACATCAGATGAAGAGCATGTTTCTCGAATTTCGATTTTGTTCCCCTGATAATGCGATGTTCGAATCGCGATGTTCACCATGTATGAGAAACGATCATTTGCATTTCGATTTTCATTGCCATGATTTGCCATGGCTCGTTGCCCTAATCGTTGCCAAGTGATCATGAGATTTCGTTGATTTCGATGTTTGTCTTTTCTGCTCTTTTCTCACCTGTACTCGCTACTATTTTATTCATTCACTCTCTCCGGCTCAGTCACTTGGGGGCCTAACTAAGGGCCTTAATGCGCGGCATTCGTGCTGTCAGCTCTGAGTGGCTGGGATTGGGGGTCCTCCATCTGTCTTTGCTTTTGTGTTATGTTCCTTCGCTGGGTTAACTTTCTCTTTTCACTCTATTGTATCTATCATTTCCAAGTACGTTACGTCTACCGCCAACTGTGCCGTCGATGGTCGACCCTCAAAACCAGCCACTCAGCTGCATGTTCGCACGATATGAGCAGTTCGTTGCAATAGAACGATAATGCAATGCGTAATTTTTCTCGATGATCATGTAGTTGTAACGCAGGTGTTTTACCATTACGAGATGATCAGGTTTTTCCCATTTCGATTTTGTCTCCCTTCTATTCCGAAGTGTAATTTCCACGATAATCATGTGCCTCTATCGCGATGTTTGCATATATGAGATGATCACGTTTTTCGCATTTGATCTGGTTCCCTGATATTGGGATGTGCAATTTTCCAAAATGAACTTTCGTTATATCACGATTTACAATGTATGAAACGATCATGTCTTCGCATTCTTGATTTCGTTGGCCTGATATTCCGATGTGTAACTTCTAAGACGATATTGCACTGTTTCTTTTATGAGATGATCATGTAGTTGTATCGCGGGTATTTATGCCTTAGATCATGATACGTTTTCGCTATCCATTTCGTTACCCGAGACTGCGATATGTAGCTACTTTATGAGATGATCATGTGTTCTTTATCGCTAGATTTCTACCTCATATGATGTCATGTTTTTTCACAGAGCAATTTTCATTGCCCCAATATTCCGTTGTGTAGAATTTTGCGATGATCACGCAGTTGTATCGTGACATGCCCTCTATCATGACCATCCCTTCGCATATCGATTTTTCCTTCTCCCAGATGTCGCAATTTACAACTTATGAGATGATTGTGTACGTGTATGGCAATTGTTTACACCTTTCGAGACTGCAATTTGCACTTCCTGCGATGATCCTACGTTTTTGTATCATGACGTTTTAACTTTATAAGAAGTTCATGTCTTTTCGCTCATTGAGTTCGCTTCCCGTTACTGCGATGTGTCTATTATGATGAGTATGTGATTTTCTCGCAATATTTCTGCTTATGAGATGATCAGGTTTTTCCGCGTATCGATTTCGTTCCCCAGCCCCTACGATGTTCTCACTGTTCCGATAGCAAGGTTGAACTCCATCCATGTGATCGGACTCTAAACTATGTGTGTCCTCATTTCGATATACGTGTCATCCAAAATACTCCATTATGTCCACTATGTTGTCAAGTATCCATTCTTCTTGTCTCGTTTTTGACGCTTGTCTTTTTAACTGTCTCTTTTCTCACCTGTACTCGCTACCATCAATTTGTCATTTCACTCTCTCCGGCTCAGTCACTTGGGGGCCTAACTAAGGGCCTTAATGCGCGGCATTCGTGCTGTCAGCTCTGAGTGGCTGGGTTTGGGGGTCCTCCATCTGTCTTTGCTTTATCTGTCATGTTTCTTTGCTGGATTAACCTTCTATTTTCACTCTATTGGTGTTTTATCAGTTCTAAGTCCGTTACTGCTACAGCAAAGTTTGCCGTCGATGGTCGACCCTCAAAACCAGCCACTCAGACGTGTGTTCGTACGATATAAGCAGCCTGTTGCAGTAGAGCGCTGCATTTTGCAAAAACCGCCATGTTGCTTATCGCTGACTAGCCTTCCGAGGAAAGGTAATTTCGGTTTTCTCCATGTACCAGCATATTCACCATTCTCTGAATCCCAAATTTCAATCCAACTGGTGATAATGGACACGAGGCTCACGACCTACAGCACATTTTCTTTTAAGATATATGAATGAAGCAGCAGCAGCCCGTTTTGTATGTTGAACAACAAACACCTTGCCTGGAGTTTGTTGACGGGGTCCATTGTGACGTTATTTCACCAACATTGGACACGGCCTTTTGTGACGCTTCAGTTACAGATATAAGACGTCTTCCCGTTGGCATTTGAACTCAGTTATATATCATCGCCTCCAGATCATTGGTTTCAGTGTGGTGCTTTTGGCACATGCAGGATTCTTCAGTCCGTATAGTCCTTCCTGCTTCATTGATGATATCATGATTTCTCGTGCATGCTCGTGTTATTTACCACGGTCAGAAAAGCTGGCAGTATCTTTCCGTCCACGGGAATCGCCCTTAACACCTTTGCGCACAAGCCGTTGCTTTCTCTGGATGCCTCTTGTTTTCAACGCAATGGCTTCTGACTCTCGAACTTTTCATCAGATTGCAATGAAACAGGCAGCATAGCTACAATGTATCAGATGCAAGGTATTGAAATATACAATTTCCTCAAGACTGTCAAACAACTTGCAGGTAGATAAATTGATTTTCGACTGGGTTCAAAGGCAGCATTTATTCGTTGAGATGAGCAACACTGGGCAAAGAGGGCATATCCGAATCGAGGTATCAAGTAGTTTACCACCAATAAATTATTCCGGACATAAAAACCGTCAAAACATTTTGCGGACTGGTTAATGCCTGTTGACATAGATATCAAAGTCCCAGCCAAGAAGTCAGCCCCTTCTTCTACTTTCAGGCCAACATGCCTGTTTGGTACTATATCTAATTCAGAGCCGGTTGTTTACCTTCCCTCGCAGAACAGGCGGGAAGACGATGCGAAACCATTCTTCATGCGGACAGCAAGCATGGCTATACAAAATTTCCTCAATCCAACAGTCTAGCTGATCGAAATGTTGGTCAACCACAGCATATTTAATGTTACTATTTTGATTATTTTGTATTTCATCTTCGTCTTCATTTTAATGCTTGAAGTATAGTTACTACTCCTTGTTGCACAAAAGTCTTGCTTCTATACAGCAATGAATATTCGCCCTCGCTCTCGGTTCTATTTGGTATACTCTCTGTCAGTGGCCTGTTGGTAGGCTTCAAGGCACTTAAGCACGAATCAACGGTAGGTACCTCCGTTATTATTCTTGGCATGACATAAACACCTTCTTATTATTTTATTGACGGCTATAAGAGGGATTTTAGCCTTTTCGTACAATTTCATTTGCTTTTTGACTCCCAGACCCCTGTCCGTATGCCATGCATCTTTATACCATGTTGTCATTTTCCGATGCTGATCGTCTCAATTGTCCACCAGAAGAGTTATCACCTTTTATCTGTTGCTGATATTACCGTACTTCAGCTTGGCATTTTTTCAAGGTATGTTCAATTGGACAGATGTGACCTTCACTGCAGTGGCTTCTTCTGCTATGACTGCCATAACGACATTTCTTTGCGTTTTTTGTTCCTCTCATGGTTTTTTGAGTATTTTGAGTGATGAGAGGAAACTCTGGTCTCGCCTGAATAGCTCATCCGTGCCTCGCTAAAAGGACCTGGAAGGATTTCTAATTGCAGTAGCCGACGAGCACTTGCCACATCTTATCCATATTTGAAAGGAGAAGAATAGAGAACAGTGAGGATAGAATACTATCCTCACTGTGATGTATTCTGACACGTGACCAGGATAAGATAATTTATGCATTTTTACTAGTAATATCCGGGATATTTCTATCTCCCAGAGGGGAATAAGGGCATATATATTGGTTCCTCGTGGTTATCACAGTTCTCTAACAAATACGCACCAAGTCAGAGAATTTGGTGGTCTAAGTTTCGGCGACCCACCCACCTCCCGCAGCGACGGAAGCCAAATTCCCCCTTCTCCTTTCAAATAGCGAAGCCTCCTTCGCACTTGCCACATCTTATCCATATTTGAAAGGAGAAGAATAGAGAACAGTGAGGATAGAATACTAACGCTGACCCAAGCCCTAAGGCCAATGCATCCACCAGCGTCACGTCACAGATGCTCCTGCGCAGTACCTATATAAATGATACTGCGCATACCGACCACCTTTCTCCTCCGCATGACGTAACCCTAACCCTAACGCCAACCCTAACCCAAGGCCAATGCATCCACCAGCGTCACGTCACAGATGCTCCTGCGCAGTACCTATATAAATGATACTGCGCATACCGACCACCTTTCTCCTCCGCATGACGTAACCCTAACCCTAACGCCAGCCCTAACCCAAGGCCAATGCATCCACCAGCCTCACGTCACATATGCTCCTGCGCAGTACCTGAAGTATTTTGTGTTAGGATATGATGGTTTACGCAAATGTAAACCATCCCTAATTGATTGGTTCCGTTGAGAAATTGCAGAATAATCGATGAACAATCATGTCTTTGATAAACAACAATTAAACTAAAGATTCTTTAAAACTACTTAAATCAAGTGAGCGAAAAAGTGCGAATTATGCGGATATGCGAATGAACCCTCTCGTGCGATGTTCGATGACTCTACTTCTAACTTATTTCTACTTGTCTTATTTAAAAATTGACTATTGTTCTTAGTGTTGACATGTTAATCTCCTAAAACACACCCCTAATACTAAATTTATGCATCACAAAGGTTTTTACTGACAATCAACTACAAAATTACAACAGTACCCAATGAGTAAATGCCACTGCGCATGTTGACCACTTTTCCCCTCCGCATGAGGAACCCTAACGCTAACCCTAACCCTAAGGGCAATGCATCCACCAGCGTCACATCATATATGCTCCTGCGGAGTACCTATATGTATGCCACTGCGCATGCTGACCACCTTTTCTCCTCGCATGACGTAACCCTTACGCTAACCCTGACCCTAGCTGATACATTAAATGCTGGCAATAGTATTACGTCATGCATAGCAGCCTATACATGGCACTGCGCTGCGCATACACGCCCACTTTCAGGAAATTTAAATTACAAATTGATCAAAACACAAACTAGATTTCCTCATCAGGTTTCGAACCAGTGGTCTTGAGGTTACTTTGCAGGTATGTTACCATTAGTCTACAGCAGCGCTTCCTGGCAAAAGAGAATATCATGTTTTTATTTCTAAGCGAAAACAACTAGTACGATCTTATAATTGGTTTTACATCATAGCAGCACTCATTTACCAATGTTAACAGCTAGTTTGTCAATACTAACCTTTAAGATGTGGCTGAAATCGAAGTTTGAAAAGCGCTGGTGTTTGGCCATCAACACCTAACACGCTGTCCACTTACACGATTTATACATTCTTATACAGGTCAATGGTATATAACATTGATAACATGCAGCAGGGGATTATAGATTCGGGACGTTAGAATTTCCATACACCAAGGACTTATGGCTCTTTGTCGATGCGCGGTTTGGTTGCGTCGTGTACAAATGCATGGCGTGTTTTCTTTCATTATTGAAGACTAAAACGAAGAACTTCCACTGTTGTTTTTATTGCTGTTTTTCATTCGTTGTTGAAACGTTTATTCGAGGAAAAACCGGAGGAAGACGATTCCTTGTTGAAAGAGACGAATATGTATAATAATATTGGACTAACAACCCCTCGGGGCTCTGGTACAAATGGATACGTCATGCGAAATTTGTCGTTTTTGCAGACGAGAAGAGAAAAGCAAGACTACTTAAAAGAACAGGACTTGCAAACATTTGAACAAAGTATCATGAGAAAGGCCAACAAAGATATCCTTGAGCATGAAAGGAAACGCGAAATTGAACTCAAATGTCTTGAATTGGAAGACATGATGGAGGAGCAAGGGTAAATCTCTTTAATTATGCACTGCGAAGATTGAATGAAGTTTTTGTATTTGTTCAATCTAATTAACAATCTGGTTCAGTTCATGGAACTGCAGGGCGTTTAATCGATATAATGATCAACTTTAGAACCACAAACCCAATTTAATTTATATTGATGTAAAATGGTAAAAATATAAGATTACTGTATTAATTATGGGTTTCATTTGAAAGAATACAACAGCTATCAGGTTTTGTTTTGTAGGTATAAAGATGAAGAAGTACAAATCAAAGTTGCAGAGTTCAGAAAAATGTTGCATGAAAAACTCGAAGCAGAAAATGAAAAGCAAAATAGGAAATATGAAAAACAGATTGGGTGAGTATGAATTTTATAGTTGAACCTCACAAAGTTTTCTACTGGAATGCATAAAGCTCTGTTTATATAAAGAGTGATGATTTATTGGGTATAAATTATGTTTTATATTTTTACTGATATAACTGCCACTGCCATTCCCACACATTTTTTATAAGAATCTTGGATGAGCACTTGGCAATAACAGTTTCTTAATTTACCATGAAGATTTTTGCATTTCAATACTAAAAATTTTTGAATTGGTTTCATATTTTTGTAATCTAAAATGATATTATTGCTCTAAAGTTGGGCATTTTTAAACAGATATAAATCCTGACCATCACGAAAACAACCCACCAAGATCGAAATAAAAAGTACAACCTTTTCAAGCAAAAGTTAATAAAATTGTTCATATTCACCGAGACCGTGTCGTGCACAAAATAAAGTCAATGGATTTGTTTTTATGATAGAATCTTAGTTATTCTTTTGTTCAGTCAAAGTTTCTTAAATTTTTGGTCATTCTGGTTCTATTTTCTTATGAGCCAATTTCTCATAAAATTTTGTTATCTATGTGTTGTGCTGCACTTTATAGGGCCCCCGCTGGTAGCCATCAGCTTGCAGAAGCAAATGAAATAAAGAATGAAAAGCTGAAGGAGGCATTTGGGATAACAGGCGAATATGCTGAAGGAAGCTCGTTCAACCCAGAGCACCAGGCAGCAAAGAAAGAAAAAGCCAAAGCAGAAAGGGAAGAACGAAAGAAGGAATGGGAGAAGTCAATAAAGAGGTATAATTAAGCCATGACAATACCCTTCGCATGATAAATTTATCAATTCAAATTCAATTTCCTGCACTGATACCTAATTGCTTATGATTTTAATCAACAGAGAACTAAAGGAGGAGAAAAGGCAGAGGAGGAAAAGACGGCATGAAACAAGCTCTGATGAAAGGTAATTATCATATTCAATTTATCTTATTACTCTTTTGCATTTTTGATCTGAATAAGGATGAAATTGCAATACTATTTTATTGAAGCAGTGCTTCTATTGAACAAAGTGAGTAATGTTTCTGTTCAAGAATCAAAGACCAATTCTTAAACATGAAATTAAACAATCATGAATGCAGACAACTTTTCATACATGCTGAGTTTTAATGATGCAAGTATGTGTATGTTTGCTTAGTCACTTCAAAGTTCTGTAGACAAGGCTATTGTTGAAACTTCAAAGCAGTAGTGATCATTTTTTTGTTATTCAAATTATTAAATTATTTCAACGTAATTAGCTGAATGGTTACACAAAACAAGCAGTCCTTGGAATAATTTTAAATTTAGCTTAATTCATGTTCTATTTTACAGCCTTCGATTTTGGATAAAACAATTACTCACTTTGTTCAAGCATTTAATTTTTGTCTGACTTGCCAAGGTAAGAAATGTAGTTCTATTTAGCAAAGATGATATGTTAGGAAAGATAAGTTTGGTTGTTTAGGATCTTAGGTCTTAGGGTATTACGATTTTTCCCTGGGTTGTTATCCCTTTACCCTGGGTTGTTAAAATTATAATTAATAGTTTTTGCTTGTGTTGGTGCTCTAAATCGAGAATCATTGACTCAGAGCTTTTGTATAGAAAATGCAAATGGTGCTTATGTATGCAGAAGGGAAAAGGGGGATGTTTTGTTAGATTTATTGATTGTTTGAGCTCGACTTAACTTATTTCTCTTCCTGCAACAGCTCAGATGACGAGAGAAAACACAGGGACAGTAGAAGAAGGAGGGATAGAAGTGAAAGGTATCTTTATATCCTATGTCTAATTTTCTTTTTAATTTCCTTTGATGATGTGTATATTGAAATGCTCTGACTTTTTCATCAAAGTATAGGAGATGTCTTTGCATTTTGAATATGATATGTAATTTACACATTTACATTCCACATTTCCAAAATTTATGTATGCCTGTAAAATGAGCTAAACATTTGGTTCCTCCAGTTAAGTCAATCCCTTTGCAACAATTAGCTGACGTGATAATTTTGTTACTATGGTAACCAACTTTCTTTGTTTTCCCAAGTGATGATGATCATGATGATGATGGCCGTCGCTTCTCGGGAAGACGAACAAAGGATCACGATAGGTTTGTGTTTGAAGAAGTAGCATGCATGAAGATATACGTAATAAACTCTCTTCCAGGAAGCCACGTTTAGCAAAGCTGTGTAATAGACGACTTGTAAGAATCATGATTTTAGCTATTGAGCTGAATTGCTGATCACTATGTAATTTGTTCGATAGTGACCGGCAAACTCTAACCCAACTCCCTTCTTCAATAAACGCTGTTTTACTAAATTGAAGTATTTTTATAACCGCCGTTGGCGTTTACTAGAAAGT
This sequence comes from Sanderia malayensis, assembly GCA_013076295.1. Classification (NCBI taxonomy): domain Eukaryota; kingdom Metazoa; phylum Cnidaria; class Scyphozoa; order Semaeostomeae; family Pelagiidae; genus Sanderia; species Sanderia malayensis. The sequence continues at coordinate 31,435 of RQOL01000770.1, read as the reverse complement.
ATACGGTAAGTATCGTTAAGCAATTCAATGGTGATAATAAGAAGTTTTGCGAGAGCCAATGGTTGAAGTAAAAATCGCAAAATTTGCTGTATATGCTATCTTATTGTGGTTGCTATTGACTGTTCGTTCATAACATGTTTTACATTGGTTGCCCACAATGTAAAACTTGCTTTGATGTTAGTGCATAGTTATTTGTGTCCTTTTATGATTGTTTTTGTTTTGTAGCCGCCGGCGTGAGAGATCTGACGACAGGCAGGATGATGCGGAGGAGGAAACAGAGATGACTGGAAAGCACGCGGCACTGGTTGAAGGGTATGGCAGCTCGGATTCAGATGTTGATTACAAGAATGGCAGGCGAAGGTGAGTGCTGTTGAACATGTAAGAGTATCATGTCATTGTTGGAGATGTTTTACTGGGCAATGTACCCACTCTGAAGTAATTAATCATTCCTTTGTACGCACGTTTTTATAAGAATATAGTCTATAAGAATATTGAGGCTCAAAATTGCCAAAAGTAATAGAAATTTAAAAATAACAATGAAAAGGATCAAGGCTTAGCATAAGTTAAGGCATTCTTATAAAAAAATGTGTATTGTGATGGGGTTTTTGTTATGATTTTGACTGTCATTGTTTTGCATGAGAATGTTATTTGTTATGGTTAAATATATGTTTCTTTTTGTTTCGTTAGTGATGACAGAAGAACAAGAAAGTCTTCTGGTAAGGATGATAGAGATAGGCAGTACCATGAGAAGGAAAGCAGAAGAAGAAGAAGCGAAGATGGCTTGAACGAAGAAGATCACGTTGGTGATAGTAGAGGAAGGCGCAGAAGCAGGGATAGAGAAGGGGCGGAAGAAGAGAGAAGACGATCTAGCAGAAAGCATGAGTATGAAAGCAGAGATTATTATGAAAGACGAGACAGGCAAAGAGGAAGGTCTGTTGAAGATGATGATGGAGAAGGTGGAAGAGGGGGGAGGTCTACTGAGAAGAAGTCTCGATCTAGGAAGGTCTATTCGCCACGGGATAGATCATTGGAGAGGGATGATTATGATAGGGAAAGGCGTTTGTTGAGAGACATCTCAGCTGAAAGAGAAGAGCGAAGGAGGATGAGGAGAAGCAGGAAGGATGGGCACAACGATGGAGATGATAGGTCAAGGGTGAGGGACAAAGGTCATGAAGAATACAGCGCTGGTGCAGGTAAAGATGAAAAGCATAAAGATAGAGATGAGAAGCCAAGTAATGAGCAAGATGATGATGATGATAATGTGTATGGTTTTAAGAGGCCTGATAAAGGCAGAGATCAAGATGATGATGGTGATTATTATCGTACCAAAGATCGAAGAGGGAGTAGAGAAAGATCACGATCCAGGGAAAGAAGAATGTCAAGGGAAGAAAGAAGAAGAAAGGAGATGGACAAAAGACGCCTTGAAGATGACCAGCGTCGTTATTCTGATGATGATTATGACGGTGATAGCAGAGAGAGGTCGAAAGGAAGAAGGAGCAAGGACAGGCTTCGTGAAAGGGAGTCTGAAGATAAGAATGGATCGGGCGCTTTCTCAAGACCAGTTAAAGATAAGGAGAGAAAGAGAGAAGAGAAAATGGAGAGAAGGAGAGAAAGCGAAAAGGAATCGGGAGAGCTGACGGGCAGCTCTGATGATGAAATACAGAGTCATGTTCGAAGAAGAAGTAGAGATAGGCACGGGGAAGAGAAGTCTGAAGAATATTTGAAACATGAAGATGAGCAAAACGAAGAAGAGTTGAATATGTCATCATCTAGACAGGAGAAGGAGAATGAGATGCGAAAGAAGGATAAGAGAAGAAATGAAGATGTGATGAAAGAGGAAGAGGTATCAGAAGGAAGATATGCGGATGAAGAAGGAAGAAGTGATAAAAAGGTTGTTGCTTCTGAAGGATTTCAGATTATCAATAGATCATTTGATAGGAATCAAACTGCCGAACAATTCAGAGACACGCTTCAGGTTGAAGATATGGATGTGGAAGAGTCGGATAAGGAACAAAGTGAATCTGGAAGAGGAGTCGCTAGTTTTAAAATGAAGAAGGTGACGGATGAAAATGAAGATCGAAGTCAGTACGATCGTGATGATGATGACGACTTTAAGAAGAAGGAAAAAGCTGTGGTCGATGATTATCTTCATGTTGTTGAGAATGAAAACTGGAACAAGAGTGAAAATTCAATGCACGAAAGAGAGAAGCAGCAACGTTTAAGTCGTGATTCCGAGGAGAAATTGCATGATGCTAGAGCGCACTACGTGGAAGATGAGGAAGAAGGGGTTGAGAAAGAAAGGAGGCCTAGAATGAAGAAAGATAAACATCTTCATAGGTCGGATGTGAAGAAAGCTGCTGGACATGGAGAAGACAACAGCTTGGAAGAAGCTGAAGGGATGGAAAGGAAGATGAAGTCACCGTCAGTTGAGGTTGCGAGGAAGAGTAAAGGAATATCGAGAAGAAGAGAAGAGAAGAAGACCAAAGCTAAAATGGAAAGAAGGCAACAGAAAAGTAGCAGTTCATCGTCAGAAAGTGATTCTGATGATGACAAGAGGAGAGAGTCAGGAAGTAATGGCAGTAGTGGAGAGGATAGACGCATGAAGAATATGAAAAAGTCGCATGAGAAATCAAGACGAAGCAAAAAAGAAGTTGAAGAATCCTCAAGTGAAAGTGAAGAAGACAGGAAATCATTAAAGAAAGCTAGAGAAGTGGAAAATAAGAAAAAGAGGTAAATTTCTTTAAATAATATACTATTTTTAATTTTGTTGGATATTTTTATCTGCGCTTTCTTAATTTTTGGTTGTTCATTCGCAGTGATAAACTTGCTGCTGAACGAAACTCGAAGAGGAGAAGCACACGCAAAGAGTCGAAGAGTGCCTCAACTTCATCAGATGACAGTTCTTCGTCAGATTCAGAATCATCAACTGAGGATAGGGATCGGAAGAAGAAGTTTGCTGGTCGCAATATTGATAGGTCTAAGGATGAGTCCAAGAGGAAAGTAAAACAGAGCAGAGAAGAAGAGCATAGACGAAGAAGAAAACGAGAAACGAGCAGTGAAGAATCATCTGAATCTGAATCTGATTCTGAGTCGTCTTCGGAATCTGAATCATCATCTGGATCGAAGAGTGAAGCAAAGGAAGATAAAAGGAAGATGAGCTCAAACAAAGACGCTGGTAGGAAGAAGGTTAGGAAGGCAGAATCGAGCAGTGAAGAAGAATCTTCAGATGATGAAAGAACAAAGCAGCGATCGAAATCAAGGAAAGAAAAACAAGTTGAATTGGAAGATGTTGATAGACGCGGTTCTCGGAAACGCAGATGTGACCCCCAAACAACTGAAAGGTCAGAGATGAAGCGGCGAAGGCAAAGGGAAGAGTCATCTGAATCACGATCAGAGCTTGAAGGAGCAAAGAAGAAGATGAACAGGCATTCGGCTATGAAAAGCAGAGATGCAGAAAGAAGATCTGGTGCTAAGGATGCTGTAAGAGCTAAAGTGAGGAGAAGGGGTGATGAAGATAAACGCAAAGGACCGAAAAAGCGCCATGAATCAAGCAGTGAAGAAGGTGGACGGAAGAAAGATCTTATGGTGAAAGGAAGGAAGAAGAAGCACGTGTCTGAATCGAGCTCCAGTGAATCTTCATCCAGTGATGCAAGTTCTTCTGAGTCTTCAAAGGAAAAGAAGAAGTCAAGGAATAGATTGATGGCGAAGAAGATAATGAAGATTGAAGAAAGGAAGAAAAAGAGGAAGAGTGATAGTTCAGACAGCTCAGACGAATCTGAAGAAGAATCAGCCAGCTCTTCAGATGAAAAAGCAAAGACGAAGAAGAAACACAAGAAAATCATAAAAAAGAGGAAAAGGTATGTGATCAAGTATTCTATCATTTTGCTTATTTATTCAGAGACAACAATGTTTGGAGGAGGAAGGGAATGAAGTGTCCCAGAACTTTTGTCCCTTATTGAAGGTTTATTGCACATAAACAACACTATGTTTTTTCAGTTCTTCCAAAAGCAAGAAGCACAAGAAAGACAAATCGAGTAGTTCTTCATCAAGTGACTCATCTTCATCTTCATCATCATCATCCTCTTCTTCTTCTTCATCCTCTTCTTCGTCATCATCTTCATCATCTTCTTCATCGTCGTCTTCATCCAGTAGCAAGTCGCCAAAGAAGCGCAAGCGTAAATAGGTCTTCATATGCAGAACCTGACAGCTGCCGCTGGGATACTGCACGATGGATGAAATCTAACAAAAACACAACTGAATTTCACCCGAACGTTTACGAGACTTGGCTGAAGATAACTGCTGTAAATGTTGCTCGAAAGTCTCACATGTTAACTCACTATTAACGTAAATATATTATGAAATATGTTGTATGTTTTGCTATTTTTAATATTTGTTCTAACTACATTATTTCTCATTTGTATTAATTGCTATATTGCTCTTTGCTGATACAGTAATTAATTGTTTATTTTCGGACGACCGAAAGCTTTTAATGAAAAACCTGCCTTTGGCCTAAAAAGTATACAATAAGGAGATTTACTCATGATTTAATAAATTTAAGACTGGTTTTGAGAACGTTTTGAATGCTATTTTAGTTAACTCTTTGGGTTCCTGTCAAAAACATATGTGATGATTATTTTCCCAGTTTTAACTTAGCTTTGAAAAAGGTTAATATTACCTGTTAAAAATTTGTTTTTTATAAGGCATTGGTTTTAAGGCTTTGTTGCTACACTTGTGTTAATCCTGATCTTTGTGGCTCTGTCATTTTGTTTTTATTAATAATTATATCTTCGAGAGTTGATTTTACTTTCGTTTGATTCAATTTGAAGCATATAGACCAGGCTCTGATGGAGGGAAGGGTAACCTGGAAGCGAACTTTTTTTGACTGTACTTTTTAGTTGCAGGGGTACTTAGAGACAAATAAAAACTTTGGTAAACGGGCCAACTCCGTTGCGTTTACCAAATATGGGCATGTTTTTAAACTGGGGGTCAAAACTCTTGCTAGCGTAATGCAAAAGTGAAAGTAGAAAACATTAGGCGTTTTCTTGAATGTTTACAGCATTCGTGGTATTCTTGGTGAGTAAATTGGATTGATAGTGTTTATAAAGTAGATTTCTTACCAAAAACAGGGGTTTATATGAAAATTCCGGGGGTAATATGACCAAATTTTGTCATATTTTACAATAGAACAATGGCTTCAAAAATAAAAATGCTTTGTTCTCTTATTCTAAAGTCAACCAGAATATATTTCTATTGGGGCAATGATGAAGTGATTAATGGTGGAACAAGTTATTTATATATACAGGGGGGTTTTGACGGCACGGTTCGTTCTAACCACACCTTTGCATTACACTTATGCCTACTAATGCCCCTCAAATTTAGAATAACTAACAATAACTTTATAAAATGTCTATTTACCTGAAGAGCTAACAGAGAACGAAACGCAAATGATTAAAGCTCAATCACCATCATAATCATTGTCACAGTCGTCAAAAATTGAAGTCTTTTGAAAGTCTTCATCAAGCAGGATCTCTTTGATACCTTCGGGAAAAGGCGTTTCTGTCCACAGGATCTCAGCATTCTCATTCCATCGGTGTTTCTGAATATCATCAAGATGAATATTTGTAGTAAATGTTTCTCTCCATACTTTTGAAATATAGTTGCAGCGCTTACATTATAGAACAAATGATTGTTTGCATGGTAGAAGCAACGCCAGATCTTGAATTTGTCCTTTCTTCTCATAAGTATTTTTGAATACCTGATGTCTTACAACATCAATTTCTTTTTCTTTTTTCCCAAATAAGTAACACATATATTCTTCCAGAAGTGCGATTGACTTGTCCGAAATGTCAACTGATGGAAGTAGTACTGTCTCACTGTTCTGCATCCACAGATCCCAAAGAGCTACATCTTTCTTAAGAATCTTTATCCGCATATCTGATCGACTTAATGGCAATGATAAGGGCTCTGCCTGGTTTATACGATTCTCGACATGTTGCCTAAAGGATGCCAAAGGATTGACATCGTAGCGGACACATACCGGACAAACCCATTAAAAGATCCTGAACGAAACAAACGTGGTACCTCCGCAAAAGTGATGGTACAGCCTGCACAGTCGACAATTCCAAGACACTTTCACAGTTTTAAAAAAACATTAAACACAAAACAAGACTTATTGCATTGATAAAATATGTGTTGACCGACTAGTCAATCGCACTTCTGGAAGAATATATGTGTTACTTATTTGGGAAAAAAGAAAAAGAAGTTGATGTTGTAAGACATCAGGTATTCAAAAATACTTATGAGAAGAAAGGACAAATTCAAGATCTGGCGTTGCTTCTACCATGCAAACAATCATTTGTTCTATAATGTAAGCGCTGCAACTATATTTCAAAAGTATGGAAAGAAACATTTACTACAAATATTCATCTTGATGATATTCAGAAACACCGATGGAATGAGAATGCTGAGATCCTGTGGACAGAAACGCCTTTTCCCGAAGGTATCGAAGAGATCCTGCTTGATGAAGACTTTCAAAAGACTTCAATTTTTGACGACTGTGACAATGATTATGATGGTGATTGAACTTTAATCATTTGCGTTTCGTTCTCTGTTAGCTCTTCAGGTAAATAGACATTTTATAAAGTTATTGTTAGTTATTCTAAATTTGAGGGGCATTAGTAGGCATAAGTGTAATGCAAAGGTGTGGTTAGAACGAACCGTGCCGTCAAAACCCCCCTGTATATATAAATAACTTGTTCCACCATTAATCACTTCATCATTGCCCCAATGGAAATATATTCTGGTTGACTTTAGAATGAGAGAACAAAGCATTTATATTTTTGAAGCCATTGTACTATTGTAAAATATGACAAAATTTGGTCATATTACCCCCGGAATTTTCATATAAACCCCCGTTTTTGGTAAGAAATCTACTTTATAAACACTATCAATCCAATTTACTCACCAAGAATACCACGAATGCTGTAAACATTCAAGAAAACGCCTAATGTTTTCTACTTTCACTTTTGCATTACGCTAGCAAGAATTTTGACCCCCAGTTTAAAGACATGCCCATATTTGGTAAACGCAACGGAGTTGGCCCGTTTACCAAAGTTTTTATTTGTCTCTAAGTACCCCTGCAACTAAAAAGTACAGTCAAAAAAAGTTCGCTTCCAGGTTACCCTTCCCTCCATCACAGCCTGGTCTAATATGAATCTTTTGAGCACCAAATCCGATGCTGTTTTAATTTGTTAAGAAATCCAATAAAGAAAAAGATGTCGCATCACTTGGCTGGTTGCCTTTGAATATATCAAGATCGAAATCGAAATAATTTAAGCCTTGTAAAGTATTTTTAGCGACCAGATGAAGAACCACTCTGGATATACTGGTCATGATTCATTATAACAATAATAATTATTATTATTATTTGTATTAATACAACCGTGTTCTCGCCATTAATACAATTATTTTGAGGCTGATTGGTATATTATCACCAGGTAGGAATTATTACAACGGACCAGCCAGTTAAGTGTCCCACCCAATTCCCCAATGTCGCAAATGAATCTTATGCAAGTGTCCATGCCATTCCTGCGCATGTAGAATCCAGCTCCTGCACAGCACCGAAATGAGGCTGGAAACCATGTGGAAGTCCCAGCCAAAAAAACCGAATGTTCGCGAAGCATTTCCTTTCAACATAGAAAGCTATTGATGCCTTGAACCGAAATAAACATGTCTGCAATAAACCTTGTAAATCCAAAGGCTGAAGTTGCTAGGGCCGCTCAAGCTCTGCAGATCAATATAAGTGCCGCGAAAGGTCTCCAAGAAGTCCTCAAAACAAATCTCGGACCAAAAGGAACCATGAAAATGTAAGTATAGAGTGTTGCCTATTGTAGGCCAACACAAGATAGGACACACCTTTTAAGATGGGATGATAATATAACTGATGAAAACATAGCGTTTTTAAAGTTTGGCTACGTTGAAAAAGTCTGAATAATAATGTAGATTTTCTGCTTGTTAATAAAGGGTTATCTAAACTTGAAACGTTCATCTTCTTGATGCATTGGAATGCACAAAAGCACACAAGGATGATAAGCGCAACCTGCCCCCACAAAAACAGACCCGCCCCGCCTTTCCCTTACCCCAGCACATTTATGGCCCAGCCAGTCACGCCTCAATTACACTGGCCCAGCCCAAGACGAACTCAGTCCAGCATACACCACCCCAATCAAATCAACCCAACCTTGCAATGCAAATAAATGTTAATTTGTTTTTATGCAGGTTGGTATCAGGTGCAGGTGATATCAAATTGACAAAAGATGGAAATGTTTTGCTGCACGAAATGGTATACATAATTACCTTGCATTATTTAAATATAACAATGAGTGAGGTTTTATCATATGTTTATTGTTGGGCGTCATTTTAAGGAGTTGTATGTTTCTCTTTTGACAGCAAATTCAGCACCCCACTGCATCACTAATTGCCAGAGTTGCAACTGCACAGGTATTTCTTAATTATTAAGGAGTGAGCAGAAATTAACTAACAAATGCGCTAGCATCCACTGGATTCTTGATGTAACATCCTTTATAATAAACTTTCCCTTACAACACTCGTAGAACCTGGTCCTTTAAACTACTTCATAGTACAATTTACCCCCAGTTTAATAAACCCTTGATTAATCAAAGTTTTATTTTATTACATGATCAGTTAAATTTGGTCACCATGAAGATTCCTATTCCCTGCAAGCATGATTTTTTTATGAAGATTGTGTGTTGTTCAAGTTTCAAATGTGGCTTTTAAATATATTTTTTTAGGATGATATAACTGGGGATGGAACAACATCAAATGTCCTTATCATTGGTGAACTGTTAAAACAAGTATGTTTTCCCTTATTCTTCATGTATTTTCTTTTAAAATGATACCAACACTATGTCTATTTCCTTTTAAAAATTACTTTAAACTGTATGAATTTTCAAGTAGGGATTCTTGTTTAATTGTATTAAAGTGTTTCTTTTTCTCTACAGGCAGATTTATATATTTCTGAGGTGAGTGATGAGATATGATGCAGTAATATTCTGGACATTACTTAGCAAAAGATGCTGTCTTTTTCCAATAATACAATGTTGTCAGGCCCGGTTCCAGAAAATTTTCTTCGGGGGGTGTAAGCTCTTATGTACCGAGCAATTTAAAAAAAAACCTTACCACAAAACCATATAAACTTTCGTAACATAATTTTACTGACCAAAAATCGAAATTTACCGAGTAAATCGCTAAAACTCAATTCTTGGGGGCGTGTCACACCCCCCCCCCCCCATGGAACCGGCCCTGAATGTTGTATAATTACAAAGGTTTGAAGATGAATGGATAGATGCTAAAGTTGCTCATATAAAGTTTGTTAATTTGTCAATTATTTATTGCAGGGTCTTCACCCAAGATTAGTTGCTGAAGGATTCGAATTGGCCAAGGTTAAAGCACTGGAGGTATGCAATTTTGCCATTTAATCACAAGTGATAGTTTTATCTCCTTTATTCTTTACCTTGTTTCCCTCTTATCATGCCCCAAAGGCTACATTGGCCTGGTTTTATAAATTGAATCAGATGGATTAGAGATTTATGATTCTTTGTTAGTATGTTGATGTGTGTCTGCTGCACCTAACATTTTAAAGCTGCCAGGTTCTTCATATCTGACATCAATGATGTATAAATGTAGCATTCTGAGTTATGACATATGATGTCATTTACACTTGTCACTACCACTGAGAGTTGTCAGAAACCTAGGCTAAAACTTCACATGAGATTGAATAAGGAACTTGCAGATAAATTTGAGAGAGATTTGTGGCTTTGAAAACCAGGATGCATGAAATAAATATCATCCTTGTCAAGTGAGAATGATTATTCAGGTTTTAGAGGAAGTCAAAGTGGAAAACAATATTGACAGAGACACCCTGATAAATGTTGCTAGAACATCACTGAGAACTAAAGTCAGCAAGGATATAGCAGATCATTTGACTGAGGTTTGCTTGCATTTTCTGCATAATTTTCCTGCTGGCTATATTGCAATGTTTCTTTTGTGCTATTATCAGTGTCAATGATGCAGAATTTATTTTTTTGAAATATTGGTGATATTACTTCTCTTGTCACTACCACTGAGACATTGATGCATTGGCAAACTATTGCAGACTCAATTAAAATAACACTTATCTTGGATAAATCTAAGGGTTTGAAAAGTGTCATGTTAGAATCGTATTTTATTGTAACTGCAGATTATAGTTGATGCTGTATTGGCAATACAAAAGGAGAAAGAGCAACTTGATTTGCATATGGTCGAAGTCATGGAAATGAAACATAAAACTGAAGTAGAAACAAAGTAAGAATGATTTTTTGAATAAATTCCAGCAATGGTTCATCTGAAAATACTTTTTTTTACTTCCATCTATAATGCATCTGTTTTGTTTTTGTTTTCTGATAAAAAAGTTTAATATTTTAAAGCCTCTCTTCATTCCTCTTTGTACTTCCACGTGCATATTCTCTCTTGCTCTTCTGCACCACGCTTTGTAGTTCCTTAGAGAATATTTGAGACTTTTGGTCATGAGTCTTTCAAAGGAGTACAATGACAATGTTGTCTGCATTTTGAATCCTTTTAAAGTTTCCACTGATTGCTGCTGTTATGCCAGGATTTAGTTAGTTAACGAGAAAACTCTAAGCCTGAAAGACAATTTATTTTGCTTGTTTTTAGGTTAGTTCGAGGTATTGTCATGGACCACGGTGCACGACATCCAGACATGAAAAAGAAGAGCGAAGACGCGTTCATTCTTACATGCAATGTTTCACTCGAGTACGAGAAGAGGTAAAAACCGAAATACATGCGTCAACTTGCAATAGATCTGAGAATAAATCAATATTGTTATTGGCCTCCTGTGACATGACTCTTTATCAGAGCAGCCAAGCCATCATCATGTTATGTGAATCCAGTTGAAATGACGGAAAATTGTTGCAACAAACTTGAATATTGATATACCGTATTTCCTCTAATAAGCACCCGGGCGCTTATTAAATATTTTGCAAAATTAGAGAAGTATTTAGCGAAATTATTTGAACCAAACAGTGAAAATTTAAGAATTAGTTCGCACTTTTTGATTTTAGGGTGGGCGCTTATTGGAGGGGGCGGTTAAAAGAGGGTGGGCGCTAATTAGAGGAAATACGCTACTCAGACTTGTGTGATGTTTTGTTCGTTAATGCCGAAAGAGTATATGAGCCCGGGGGCGGTTATTGTATCGGGATTCTATTGTAATTATAGTTGGTTTTTATTGCAGTGAAGTGAATGCTGGCTTCTTCTACAAGAGTGCTGAAGATAGAGAGAAACTGGTGAAAGCTGAAAGGAAGCACACTGATAACCGAGTGCAGCAGATCATCGACTTGAAGAAAAGCGTTTGCGGAGATACAAACAAGGGCTTTGTTGTTGTTAATCAAAAGGTCAGTTATCAGGAAATTTTTTTTGCAGTTTGATGCAAGCAAGCAGTATTTATTTGTTAGCGCAGGTTGATGGCTCTAGCAGCTATGCAGCTGATGTGGGCCTGCAGCTTCTGCCCCCATAATGATATTCTAGAACGAATACCCTGCGTACTCATTTACCGACCTCGGAAGGATGGACAGCTGAACTGGCTGACGACTTGTAGTTCGTGGTTCCGACCATTCGTGGATTCGACCCCGAATGAAGGTTGCCCTTCAAGGATGCGAAATGCAGTGCCTTAACCACTAGGCTACACCAACATGCAAGTAAATACAGCGGAAATAATGGCGGAAAATAGAGGTTTTGATTTGTTTTTTCTTCTTTTGCAGGGCATTGATCCGATTTCTCTTGACATGCTGGCAAAGGAAGGTATTGTAGCACTGCGCAGAGCCAAAAGAAGAAACATGGAAAGGTAATTGTGATCATGCTTTACCAAATACAACTGTATACTTGTTGTTGGTTCGCTTGATATCTGACGTCAATGATGTATATGCGAAACGTTCTGATATATAACATATAATGATGTTATTCACACTTGTCACTACCACTGAGATGTCAGAATTTTTCAGGCTAAAGTTGTTTGTTGTTGATTTTAACCTGTAGCAACAAGAACCCTCAAGTATTGTCAAGTCTTTCAACTAGATTTTAATTAATTTTATTTTTACGCTTTCCCTTATCCTTTTTCATTTCCTCCATTTCCTCCAGCCTTTATTACTATAACTCTGACTCAGACTCTCCACCCCCCCCCCACCTTTCTCTTGCTCGCCCGTCTGTTTTTCTGTTGTTTTTTTTTCTATTCTTTTGCTACTCTTCCTCCTTCTTTTTTGTTGCTCTTCTACCCATTTTTACTCTTCCTCCTACCCTGTTATTCTTGCTCCCAATAAGTAATATCGATCTTAGTATCGTGGCTATGCTTTACTGCCAATATACGTAGCAATACTCAACATGTATTATTCATTTTTGTGCTTTTTATTACTTATAGAATAGTGCTTGCTTGCGGTGGTCTCGCGATGAATTCGTTTGACGACCTCGCACCCGATTGCCTCGGCCATGCAGGTCTGGTCTACGAACATGTCTTGGTAAGCATGTCAACCTTTTCTTCCGATCATCCACCATCATAAATTTCAACAAGCCAGCTTCTTGATATACTGTTGAATGTTGAATATGAACGATCTCTTCTCACCTCCCCCCTTATTTCACGGTTGTATTTGTTTGTTTCTAATCGTCTAATTTTGATTGTCCAGGGTGAAGATAAATTCACATTTATCGAAGACGTTTCCAGTGCCAAATCAGTAACCATTTTGATCAAAGGCAAGAGGGCTTATGTTTGGTCGATCTCCGGTTATCACAAGCTTATCCCCCCCTTGATTTCTTCATACCACAATCTGCTCTCGGTCCCCAGCCCTTTTCTCCCTTTCACCCTCTTCCGTCCAATGATCCTTGTAGTTATGAATAGGAAATAGATTATGAATACGGATGGTGGATTTACGTGACGTGGGTTCATTTCCTTGCAGGCCCAAACAAGCACACCCTGACAATGATTAAAGATGCAATTCACGATGGACTGAGAGCTGTTAAAAATGCAATTGAGGATAGTAAGTGAAGTATGCTGTATCTAACATGCTTTAGCTTTACCTAGTCTAGTATACTATAGTATATTATGGTATAGTATAAGTAGAGTGTAGTATTTTATAGTATAGTATAGTGTAGTATATTATAGTATAGTATATTGTAGTATGTTATAGTATAGTATAGTATAGTATAGTATAGTATAGTATAGTATAGTATATTTTAGTATAGTAGCGTTTAGTATGGTATGGTATGGGTAGTATAATGCTGTATAGCATTTACGCATAGCAACACCTGAGAGGTGTAAATTATCCGTGAAAACCCACAGCATTTCAGTGAGCAAGATGTTCATGTGCTCATATGTTAATTCTGCTTAGAATGTGTGGTACCTGGTGCCGGAGCTTTTGAAGTCGCCGTAAACGCTGCCTTGGATTCGTATAAGAACACCATCTCATCCAAAGAGAGGCTGGGTGTTCAAGCATTTGGTGAAGCATTGATGATCATACCAAAGACTTTGGCAAGAAATTCTGGCTATGATGCGCAAGAGACCATGGTTAAGTTACAGGTATGTGCACGCATTAAAGGCAATCTCTTTCGCATTATGTCCTGTATTATGACTTGTTATGATTGCTGAATGGATGTTGCATGGCACTTGCATGTTGCAAGTCGATTGATTCTAGTCTGAACATTTTTGTCTCCCTGTGCAAGAATTTGTTGTCATAAGAAGTCTCTTTTTTGAATTATGATATAAGGTGATATGAAATGAATAATGATGCTATTTGCAGGCTGAATACAAGAATACAGGTGTGCCCGTTGGCATTGATCTGAGTACAGGTATGCTTGAACACTGAGATATTATATTTGTTGCTAGGATTGACATGAAATGCAATTAAAAACCCTGTTATGATTTCATCCCCTTCTTATATGCGGGTGCGTACTGTATACGCTTTAGCTTTTGATTGACGAAGTGCCGGGTGTCATGTCATAGAGGGTGCTCCTTCAATGCTATGTTTTATTGTTCTTATTTCATGTTTAGGTGATGCCACAAACCCAGCCCTTTCAGGTATCTGGGATAATTACCAAGTGAAGAAACAGCTTATCAATTCTTGGTGAGTTATTGCTGCACACAATTAATGTGCGAACGAGAAACCGCGCTTGGTTGAGATTAGAGTTGTTGGACAAGTCGTAGAATCAAGCCTTGCTGCATTGAGCGCAGTGCAACATGTAGAATAATTGCTTCTGTTCTTTATGTTTCAGCTCAACAATAGCTGGCAACGTCCTTTTAGTAGATGAGATGATGAAGGCTGGTATGTCATCTTTGAAAGGATAAAAAAAGGTAAAAGTGAAAAAACATTAGAATTATATACATGCAGCGATTAATATTTTCGGGTGCTGGAAGATTTTTGTTTTCATTTGCAAAGAATGCTTTTGTGCATTGCACATTTCCCTGAGATATCACTAAAGATGTTGATTTTATATTCGCTGTTGTGGTACAACCCATTTACGTAAGCACTGTCTATGGAAGCTCTATTGACAGACGCTTGTACAGTGGGCACTTGTTTTCTTCCAGAATATATGGGAGTTGTTGTGATGAGCTTCCATATAGCCTAGATTTCTGTTCAACAGATGGCAGAACTGTCCCATTGTTGTCCGTGATACGGAGGTTTCTGCAAAGGAGTACTTAGTTTACTGAAAGAGTCTCGGATAACGGATAGGAAACTAACATTTAGAGTGATTACCTGTTAATTGGGCTCATGGGTGAAGATGTCCCTTAATTGGAGGTTTATTTATCATGGTGTGAATTAGTACAGTGCTTAATTATACATCGTTTTTGCAGGAATATTGGCAACATGCTGACCGTGCACACTAATGAAAGTTAAAAGATATGAAGTCCATACAGACCGTAGATTAATTTGTTTATCAAGGCCACTGCTGCAATCTTCGTTTATTGTCGGCAACATTTAATAAGAACAATATGTGACATTTATTTTGGTTTATAGGTTGAAATGAGGCTGAACTAATATAGCAGCAGGTTAATTTATTACGAGACTGACTTATTTTGACATTGATGAAGTTTTCAAGAGATTCAGCAATAATTGTCTTTGTTGTTCTTTCCTTGTCGAGATCTGTGTTTTGTGTAAGTGGGATCTTGGTAATAAATGAGGAGAAATGATGTTGCTATGATAGCGTGAACTGCAATTTGTTATTACTCAAGCAGGGAGGGCATGTATACATAGCTTTTTTGTTATTCACAGTATATCCAATTTCAACTTGCTGTATTAAAATGGACTTCTCTCCATTAATAGATTGATAGCAAGGAATGTTAGGTTTGTTAAAGGGTGACTAATTGGTGATATTGGTTGGGGGAGAACAGAGAACTTGTTTTTCAATGGCGTGACTCAGGGCGACTCCCCGGAAGCTTTCACGTTTGTGCGTTCTTGGAATTGAATTGAATTGAATTGAAACCAAAGATATTCGCTTGCTGTGCTGGAAGCCAATGCAATGCAAATGCAAATTACAATACAAAGTAACCTTATCTGAAAATGGCGTCTTCTGTGAGAGTACCTGAGCTTGTGCGAGGACAAGTCTTCGATGTTGGTCCAAGATATGTCAATCTCAGCTACATTGGAGAGGGAGCGTACGGCATGGTTTGGTAAGATGATTCAGCTTGAAATTTAGGTTTCACGGGGGCGAATTTGCCGTTAAATGGCGACGGTACTTCGCTTGCAATGTTATTAGGCCCGTTCCCGTATTGGTTTTTTTCTCAGTTTTTGATATGCGAAAGAATTCCAGCTATTTATAGCTATTTGGGCGTACTTTTAATGTAATAAAATATCTTGCCACCTATTTACATGAATAATCTGAGCCTCAGAAGCATCAAAAAGTAGAACTGTTAGATTTTGTATATATTTTTTACTAACTCTCAACAACTTGTAGGCGGTATCGTGTTTTTTCTTGAGGCCCACTAATTGTAGTACGGCTCATTAACAACTGTACGCGATAAGTTCGCCAGCTGTTCAACCGAAGCGTGTGCTTTTAATTCCAACCTTGATATCCATTAAATTCATACAATGTTAGAAGTGACAAGTTTTTATCATTTTGACAAAGAAGTGTTAAAATTGAGAGGAAGCATCCCCAAAATGCACATAATTTTTCACAGTTAACACACAAGACAACTTTGCAAAAAACTTGAATCTTGATTTTATGAGTTTTTGTTCATATGCTACCGAGCAAATAGAATCAGTTTTTATGAGAGTTGATAAAAATATTCAGCAATACTATGTTGGTTAAAGATGTTCCTTAAATTTGAATGAGATATCAGCACTTTTTTGCGTAATTGAAAAGGCTTTGTTTGAGCCTTGGTAAGTCTGAAGACATTGGGTTTTAACTTAGAAAGTAATAAAAAGCATCATTTTAAGTTAGCACAGCAAAGTGCATTAGTTTACAATCATCAGGTACAACTTATCAGGTATAGGTTTCAAGTTTGTGATGCTCAAAGTTGTTTATTTCTCAAGTGCTGTGCATAAAACTGACAAATTATTTTTTGCTGACTGTTTGTTAAGTTTAATATTCAATGAGGCAGCAAAAGACAGATAGCTTCAAAACACCTGCTTTGAGAGCAAAGTCAACCAAAATGCAGAGCGATATCTCATACCATTAATAAGTCATGTCTATCCATGCTGGATTTTACTTGTAAATGATAGCACAGTTCTTGCAGGGATGGAATGATTTTTCATTCCAAAAACACATTTTATGCACATTTTCAGCATTGAGCATCGTTTTTGATCATTTGTTAGTTTCACAGCAGTTGTTAAATAAGAGATAATGTATGAATTTTCTCTTTTGCTTCAGGAAACTAGATTTGTGGCCTGCTTTTAGGGATAAAACAAGACATTTTAATTTGTATTTCATTACCTCATGCACGAAGCAATTATTATTTACACAATTTTTGACCAATTACTTGTAATACTATCTTGTAATACTATGCTATTGTTCTAGTGATTTAGTGACCTACCTTACTACTGAGATGAAGCTATTCATCTTATTTTATTGCAGCTCAGCTACCGATGTTTTCCTTGGGCAAAAGGTTGCAATAAAAAAGATCAGTCCATTTGAGCATCAAACATACTGCCAAAGAACCTTGAGGGAAATAAAGATCTTGACAAGATTCACTCATGAAAATGTATTATAATCCTTAATGTTTTCTATGACATAGTTATTTTATCATGTTTTGTCATTATAGTTATAAGCTTGAGTATATTTTATAGCACTATGTTAGTGTGCATTAAATCTAAATATAATGAATATCACAATGAAGTATTTATTAATTCACATGCAATTTAAGAAACCGTATAATATTATGCGTTGAGGCTCTTTCAACGGGTTATTATGGCATAATTCCAGAACGCATGTTTAACACCTGACATTAAGTCTACTATTTTGCTTTCAGATAATCAATATTCAAGATATTCTGAGAGCCAAAGCTTTGAATGACATGAAAGATGTGTATCCTTTCCACAATATATTACAACAATTGCTTTGCTCCTTAACTTTTTGCTTTTGTTGCAAAGTAGAAAAACAGTCGCTCAATCTTCATAATGCACAATGTTTATTTGAGCAATGTGTTTCTCTTGCTTCAATTGGGTAAACAGGTCCAAACTATTAGATAAACTTGATTAGCTGGTCAGTGCAGATTTTTAAAATGTTATATGTTCTTAACTTCTGATGAAGATATATTGTACAAACTCTGATGGAAACTGATTTATATAAATTGTTGAAGACACAGAAGCTGAGCAACGACCATGTCTGCTATTTCCTCTACCAAATCTTGCGAGGTCTCAAGTACATCCACTCTGCAAATGTTTTGCACAGGGACCTGAAGCCAAGCAACCTACTCCTGAACACAACTTGCGATTTAAAAGTAAGGCATATTGATTAATCAACTTGCACATAGAAAGCATTTTCTGGGTTATTCCCAATTGAATAAACACATTTGCAGGGCTGAATGCATAACTGTGGATAGGCTATCATTATATAGTGTAAACGTTAAAGTCGAAATTCCAGATAATGATCCCTATACTTACATTTGAAACTCGTGATTACATATTCCCATAAAATTTACGATGCTTCCCGGTTACAGTAAAACGAAAAAGTCTGGTCCCTTGAGCTACTACAATTTACTCTTTGTCTACCGAATTCCCGATATAATGAGCCACCTTTTATCCCGGCAAGGCTTGTCATATCGAAATTTCGCCACACTTTCGCCTGTTGATGTCGATTGTGTGACTTACTTTTTCCAGATTTGTGATTTTGGATTGGCAAGAGTTGCGGACCCTCAACACGACCACACTGGAATTCTGACGGAGTACGTTGCAACAAGATGGTATCGTGCCCCAGAGATTATGCTCAACTCGAAAGGATACACCAAGTCTATTGACATATGGAGTGTTGGCTGTATCCTGGCCGAGATGCTGTCAAATAAGCCTCTGTTCCCTGGCAAACACTGTATCCTCTCTTACTTACTGTCAAAGGTGTTGACGTGGAGTTTGATTAACTCGACGCTAGTTTTTTGCTTCCTGGTATTACCACAGTCATCTTTAGCATCATAATTGTAAGCTATGAAGCGCTACTTCTAATGAGGCATGGCAGCAACAAAAACAGAATTAAACTAATACAAACACAAAGCCAAAACAAACAAATTACTAAAATACACACTCGAATGATTGTCACAAGTTGGGTAAGGTCTACCACACAAGTAGTAATCAAACACATAGCGATACATACGGTACTATTGCCCGAAGTATCTACTTAGAGTACAGTTGCTGGTTGTTAAAATAGCTCAGAAACTCATTGGACGGAGAAGGTATTCTAGATTGTCGAAGGTTTTTCGGCTGTAAGGGGGGTTTCTGCGAATTAATCACTATTTCATGTCCTTTATACAGTGATGTAATTTAATTTCCCAACATTTCAAAAATGGAAAATACTGCATTCCAAATAGTTATATTCTACGTTTTCCGAGACGCGCATCATGCCAAGACGCAAACACGGCTTGGTATTTGCAATGAAATTTCTTCCTGTCGAAAATATATTAGCGGATACCTTGGTAATTGATTTTATTGTTGTATATTGTTCTTAATATTGTGCACAGACTTGGATCAATTGAATCATATCCTCAGTGTACTTGGATCGCCATCTCAAGAGGACCTGCAGTTTATCAGGAATGAAAAGGTACTTTTGTTATGGGATTTCTGTACACCTTATTGCTGCATCGCCACTTTTGCCATGTTCATGGACTTTTTCAAATGCTATGCCTGTTTCCCTTGCAGCCAGACATTCATCTGTCACACTTTTTTCCAGATTGAAAACCTTTCTTCAAAATGTATCGATTTAATTTTTTAGGCCAAGTGCTACTTGCTTGGACTTCCTCACAAACAAGGAGTTAATTGGGACAGGCTCTTTCCAAGCGCCAATCCCAGAGGTGAGGTTGTTTATGCATTTCTGTGCAGTACCCCCGGGAAAGTAGTTCCATGCATTGGCAAGCAAAGTGAATCGGTATACCTTCAGGAGGTCTTGCTGGCCACCAAATTCTCTTTTGGTAACACCAGGCTTTGTTTTGAGAACGACGATGCTTGAATCAATCGTTGCGATTTGATTGGACGCTTCCTCCATTAAGCGCCCCCATTGAAGGCTTGAATACTACAACAAACGCTCCTTTTTTATTTGCATCTATCCAATAAATGCCTCATTGAAAGCCTTTAAACTGAATAAATGCCCCGAGCTATTGTTTGACGTATGACGTTATGCATTTTTTCGCAGAAGTAGTTAGAGCCATAGTCAATAGAAAGCAATTATTGACTATGTTGACTTATTTCTGTTGACTATGTTAAAACTGAAGTATGCAAAGGAAAGGAAGCAAATAAATTTTAATGTTTCCGTTTGTTTTTTCTTCCAGCTTTGGATCTGCTGAACAAACTTTTATGTTTTAATCCTTTCCAGAGGATCACAGTTGAACAGGCTTTGGCGCATCCATATCTGGAGCAATACTATGATCCTGCCGACGAGGTTTCCATAAGATTATTCCTCTCCTCACCTTGGTCTCACTACATTTTCATCTTATTTTAAATCTCCTATTTTTGTTCGTTGACTTAAATTATAGCTACTGCAAATCTTCCGCATGAAGAATTTTCCTGATACATAACAAACCAAACATGAAATCATTTCTATTAGTGCATATGTGATGCAAATGAATGCATTCAGTTTCTGCTTTGATTAACTTCAAAGCTCGCCATATCATGAGCACATTGTTTTTTACGTTAAAATCATTAATCGTGGCGAAATGTTTGATGAACATGAATTTTAATGGAAAATAATGCAGCCTTTTCACTGGACATAGGTTGTTTTTCTAGTCATACACCGTTCGGATTTTCGTTCAACCGATGTACCATTCATCAGTAATCAATCTATAAAAATTAAAACTTGTCTCTTATGGAGTAACACGTCCGTTTAGGACGAGCGAAGAAAGCAGATTTGATTCTTGAAATTTATAAGACAATTTGGAATGCTGAATTTATTTTCTAAAAGGATCTTGCATTAGTAGAAAATGACCTTTGTCTTTGCCTTATATTTTAGCCGGTAGCTGAAAAGCCTTTTTCGTTCGACACTGAGTTGGATGATCTGCCCAAAGAGCAATTGAAAGGTAAGCCAACGAACATGGCTTATGCCTACTCTACTACATTTATCAACTATTTCTTACTATACTGTTACTAGCTGTTACTATAAACCTTGTGTAACTGACGACCAAGTGAAGATTGAAGTGATGATTTATAGTGATTGCTACTGCAGTTAAAACTCGTACATGATAGCCAGTCAGCCAATAGGTTTAGAAATTTCAAACTGGTATTTTTACTTGAAGCAGTAGAGAACAATAGTTTATTGTATTAGAACAGCAAGCTGGGATCAAATTTCATAGCTTCATGCAAGTTTTTTTCTTTATCATTGTGAATGCTACTATTAATGTATACTACTGTGAGTTGCATTTGCTACCAAGATTAATGTAATGCTGTGTATCTCTTTTAGAATTGATTTTCAAAGAAACTATGGTATTTTGTGGTATGTATAAGCTTAAATCTTGATATTTATGTATGCATCCATTTATATGCACGTATACATATACATATGCACGTATGCAAGTTTATGTATGCATGCATTTATATGCACGTCCAATGGTCTGATGAAACGGTTGCAACACGCAAGTATTGCCTGTTATCAAATGCTTAATGGTAGAATTCCACGCTGGAAATAAAAAGCTAGACAACGTTTGCTTATACTTCACTACTTCACCGTGATATAACTTCGATGGGACCCAGAAAATGTTATGCAAGGAAGTCAAGTGCTTAAGGGGGCAGGGGGAGCTTGTGCCGAAACTCCACCATATAATATTTCTTATTTTTATTTTACAGACAATCAGCCCGATCTTTCGCGATAAGTAGAATAAAAATGGGAATAAAGGTAATTTCTATAGTCACTATTGATGAACGACTGTAATGTCTGACGAAATTGACTCTAGTTAACTTGGATTTTTTACGTCACTTAGTCATGAAGGAATTTTTATTATCGAAGTATATATATATAGGGCTTAAACAGTAATCAACATTTTCGTCACTATCTTCCTACTTCTCTGATAAGTGTAGTTGTTTGAACTTGCTACTCTTAACAATACTACTGTTTGTATAAAGTGAGCACTGAAGTGTTTAGTTTTATACAAAGAGTGATGTTGAGTTTATATGGTGAAGTTACATGGAGACTTCAATGCCAATTCATGCTAACGTATGTAGCCATACAGACTGCACAGTAGCTTGTAAACAGTTATATCCTGCTGTATATCAGCAACAACTATTTTATTAAATTTTTGATTCAGTAAGTACATCCTATCCATGTATAGAATTACTCAGCATTTCTATAAGTTTTCTTTGACGTAAATATCAAACATTTGAGTTTTTTTTACTTGTGTAACTTTCATTATATTATTCTATTTACTTTGTGATTGCATACCTTATAATAATTTGAGTTTGAATATGATCGTGGAATGAAATGAAAAATGTCTTGGGTCTTTATTTTTATCGACATCTTCCAAGACAGCAACTTCGTTTACCTGCAGGGTTTACGCATGCGTTAAATGCTATTAAAGGGTTAGTCCCCGATGTATGCGTCCTATAAGGTCCCGAAACATTAAATTCATATATATCCTATAGGAGCTAAAGGTCCAGAAACATTGATCTAGGCATATATATCCTGAAGGGTCCCGAAACAATGTATAGAGGTACAGTACGTTCTAGGATATATCTCTGAATAAGTGTAGATATAGTAAACAAACGTATATAACAGTAGATAGAATGTGTATAGTGTATATAAGCATGGTGGAAGTACATTCTAGCATATATTTCTGAATAGAATAAGTGCAGATATAGTAAACAGACGTATATAACGGTAGATAGAATGAATAGAGTGTATATAAGCATGGTGGAAGTACATTCTAGGATATATCTCTGAATAAGTGTAGATATAGTAAACAGACGTATATAACAGTAGATAGAATGAATAGAGTGTATATAAGCATGGTGAAAGTAAATTCTAGGATATATCTCTGAATAAGTGTAGATATAGTAAACAGACGTATATAACGGTAGATAGCATGTGTATAGTGTATGTAAGCATGGTGAAAGTACATTCTAGCATATATTTCTGAATAGAATAAGTGTAGATATAGTAAACAGACGTATATAACGGTAGATAGAATGAATAGAGTGTATATAAGCATGGTGAAAGTACATTCTAGCATATATTTCGGAATAGAATAAGTGTAGACATAGTGAACAGACGTATATAACGGTAGATAGAATGTGTATAGTGTATGTAAGCATGGTGAAAGTACATTCTAGGATATATTTCTGAATAGAATAAGTGTAGATATAGTAAACATACGTATATAACGGTAGATAGAATGAATAGAGTGTATATAAGCATGGTGAAAGTACATTCTAGGATATATTTCTGAGTAGAATAAGTGTAGATATAGTAAACAGACGTATATAACAGTAGATAGAATGTGTATAGTGTATATATACATAAGCATGGTGGAAGTACATTCTAGGATATATCTCTGAATAAGTGTATATGTAGTAAACAGACGTATATAACAGTAGATAGAATGTGTATAGTGTAAATATACATAAGCATGGTGGAAGTACATTCTAGGATATATTATGGAATAAGTGTATATATAGTAAACAGACGTATATAACAGTAGATAGAATGTATGTAGTGTATATAAGGACGGTGAAGTACATTAAAGAATATACTTCTGAATATATGTGGATACAGTAAACAGACGTATATAGCAGTAGATAGAATGCATGTAGTGTATATAAGGACGGTGATGTACATTCTAGAATATACTTCTGAATATATGTAGATACAGTAAACAGACGTATATAGCAGTAGATAGAATGCATGTAGTGTATATAAGGACGGTGATGTACATTCTAGAATATACTTCTGAATATATGTGGATACAGTAAACAGACGTATATAGCAGTAGATAGAATGCATGTAGTGTATATAAGGACGGTGATGTACATTCTAGAATATACTTCTGAATATATGTAGATACAGTAAACAGACGTATATAGCAGTAGATAGAATGCATGTAGTGTATATAAGGACGGTGATGTACATTCTAGAATATACTTCTGAATATATGTGGATACAGTAAACAGACGTATATAGCAGTAGATAGAATGCATGTAGTGTATATAAGGACGGTGATGTACATTCTAGAATATACTTCTGAATATATGTAGATACAGTAAACAGACGTATATAGCAGTAGATAGAATGTAGGTAGTTTATATAATACAGTAGAAGTACAATGTAGGATATCTTTTTGAATACATGTAGATATAGTAAACAGAGGTGTATAACAGTAGATAGAATGTATGAAGTGTAAACAAGGACGGTGGAAGTACAATGTAGGATATACTTCTGCATACATGCAGATGTAGTAAACACAGGTGTATAACAATAGTTGGAAAGAATACATAGCAATTCGCTACTTTGTGGCATGAAATCCAATATTTGAAGATTTAAGATTCTGGTCTCTTCTGTCATTTTGAACAGTGAAAGTAGAAAACTCCGAAAAGTGAAAATGTGTGCACGATCGCAGATGAATCTACTTGTGTCTCTGACTTTGATCAGTTTCTATAACCGAAACATTTGCATTGTACTAGATAAAGAATGTTATACACCCTTGTTAACTATCTCCTCCAAACCTATGCAGACACATGTCCTACGCACTTCCGTTATCCTTGTAGACACCGTATACATTCTATCTACTGTTATATACGTCTGTTTACTGTATCTACATATATTCAGAAATATATCCTAGAATGTACTTCACCGTCCTTATATACACTAGATACATTCTATCTACTGTTATATACGTCTGTTTACTATATCTACACATATTGAGAAGTATATCCCAGAATGTACTTCCACCATGCTTATATACACTATATACATTCTATCTACCGCTATATACGTCTGCTTACTATATCTACACTCATTCAGAAATATATCCTAGAATGTACTTTCACCAAGCTTTTATACACTATATTCATTCTATCCACTGTTATATACGTCTGTTTACTATATCTACACTTATTCAGAGATATATCCTAGAATGTACTTCACCGTCCTTATATACACTAGATACATTCTATCTACTGTTATATACGTCTGTTTACTATATCTACACATATTGAGAAGTATATCCCAGAATGTACTTCCACCATGCTTATATACACAATATACATTCTATCTACCGCTATATACGTCTGCTTACTATATCTACACTCATTCAGAAATATATCCTAGAATGTACTTCACCGTCCTTATATACACTAGATACATTCTATCTACTGTTATATACGTCTGTTTACTATATCTACACTTATTCAGAGATATATCCTAGAATGCACTTCCACCATGCTTATATACACTACATACATTCTATCTACTGTTATATACGTCTGTTTACTATATCTACACTTATTCAGAAATATATCATAGAATGTACTTCCTCCATGCTTATATACACTCTATTCATTCTATCTACTGTTATATACGTCTGTTTACTATATCTACACTTATTCAGAGATATATCCTAGAATGTACTTCCACCATGCTTATATACACTCTATTCATTCTATCTACTGTTATATACGTCTGTTTACTGTATCTACATATATTCAGAAATATATCCTAGAATGTACTTCACCGTCCTTATATACACTAGATACATTCTATCTACTGTTATATACGTCTGTTTACTATATCTACACATATTGAGAAGTATATCCCAGAATGTACTTCCACCATGCTTATATACACTATATACATTCTATCTACCGCTATATACGTCTGCTTACTATATCTACACTCATTCAGAAATATATCCTAGAATGTACTTTCACCAAGCTTTTATACACTATATTCATTCTATCCACTGTTATATACGTCTGTTTACTATATCTACACTTATTCAGAGATATATCCTAGAATGTACTTCCACCATGCTTATATACACTCTATTCATTCTATCTACTGTTATATACGTCTGTTTACTGTATCTACATATATTCAGAAATATATCCTAGAATGTACTTCACCGTCCTTATATACACTAGATACATTCTATCTACTGTTATATACGTCTGTTTACTATATCTACACATATTGAGAAGTATATCCCAGAATGTACTTCCACCATGCTTATATACACTATATACATTCTATCTACCGCTATATACGTCTGCTTACTATATCTACACTCATTCAGAAATATATCCTAGAATGTACTTTCACCAAGCTTTTATACACTATATTCATTCTATCCACTGTTATATACGTCTGTTTACTATATCTACACTTATTCAGAGATATATCCTAGAATGTACTTCACCGTCCTTATATACACTAGATACATTCTATCTACTGTTATATACGTCTGTTTACTATATCTACACATATTGAGAAGTATATCCCAGAATGTACTTCCACCATGCTTATATACACAATATACATTCTATCTACCGCTATATACGTCTGCTTACTATATCTACACTCATTCAGAAATATATCCTAGAATGTACTTCACCGTCCTTATATACACTAGATACATTCTATCTACTGTTATATACGTCTGTTTACTATATCTACACTTATTCAGAGATATATCCTAGAATGCACTTCCACCATGCTTATATACACTACATACATTCTATCTACTGTTATATACGTCTGTTTACTATATCTACACTTATTCAGAAATATATCATAGAATGTACTTCCTCCATGCTTATATACACTCTATTCATTCTATCTACTGTTATATACGTCTGTTTACTATATCTACACTTATTCAGAAATATATCCTAGAATGTACATCCACCATGCTTATATACACTCTATTCATTCTATCTACTGTTATATACGTCTGTTTACTATATCTACACTTATTCAGAGATATATCCTAGAATGTACTTCCACCATGCTTATATACACTCTATTCATTCTATCTACTGTTATATACGTCTGTTTACTATATCTACACTTATTCAGAAATATATCCTAGAATGTACATCCACCATGCTTATATACACTCTATTCATTCTATCTACTGTTATATACGTCTGTTTACTATATCTACACTTATTCAGAGATATATCCTAGAATGTACTTCCACCATGCTTATATAAACTCTATTCATTCTATCTACTGTTATATACGTCTGTTTACTATATCTACACTTATTCAGAAATATATCCTAGAATGTACATCCACCATGCTTATATACACTATATACATTCTATCTACAGCTATATACGTCTGCTTACTATATCTACACATATTCAGGAATATAATGTAATGTACTGTACCTCTATAGATTGTTTCAGGACCCTTTAGGATATATATGACTTGCTAAGGGCCTGCCTGTACCTAGGAACAATGTTCCTATAGGTAAAGGTAGGCCCTTAGCTCCTATAGGATATATATGAATTTAATGTTTCGGGACCTTATAGGACGCATACATCGGGGACTAACCTATTAAAGTTAAATACTTCCTCATGATGTTTTAATTCCATATTTTGTGGTTTAATGTTATCGATACAAGAAGTTTGATTATTAAGGAAAAGTATTATTTGGCTTGTGCAGAAGGTCAATAATTCGAATCGCGGCATATCAAAATTCTTTATTTTACTTATTCTTGCCACGGAGTGCAGCTTTTTACAGAACAGAAGGTGGGTAAATACATATTGAATAGATATACTTTAGGCCTAAGGTTTCATCAATTCTGTATGATATCAGTTTCATTTCAAGTGTACTATGTACATGGAAAGGATGAAAATGTTTATTTCTGCCAGTTTGACTGTCGATATGACAGTCTTTATCTCTGCAAGTTTGACAGCTGAAAACCACTCGATGATAGGAAAGGAACTGTGAAAGTAATTTTTTATTTGTTCATGTGTGATGTGGACTTTTTGTTTTGAGTCGTCTCACCTCACTTTTTCGCTACCCTAAACGCCAGAAGTGATTGAAATTGCGTTGGTTTAACATCTTATTGCACATTACAGCTTAATGATGATGCCATGCCATGAGACGTATATTTCGTGTCAAATTCTAAGCGTGTTTTCTTCCACATATTAACAAGTTAACTCAACTTGGAAGGTTTAGAAACCCCATCTCTCGCCGCCCCATGCTTAAAATGTTATTCCTTTTTGATCTGTTAGATTTATCTAAAATTAATGTACCTGCGTTTCTAATTAAATAATATGTTTTTAAAATTCCAGGTTGATATTTTCATCAATGGCTATTTAGTTTTATAATCAATGGAGTCATTTACAGACAATATTGATCCGTGGGTTTGCCCCAATGACAGACAGCTTGCCCTACGTGGGCGGTAAGTGTTTTTGTTTTATATATCTCTTCATTTCATTTTTTAAAAGCCATAAGCATAAACACTTTGAATGTTTCATACGAAGTTATAGTCATAAATGAATGGAAGCACCTGTTTAGAATCTGTAACATCCATTCAACATATGTCTATATGTGTTTAATCTCCTTATATTCTGTGAACATCTTTGCATAATTTATTATTTATATATTTATTTTACAATAATTATATCGTTATCCATTCCTTTTCTTATTTAGCTATTCAAATCCATAAGATATTGTACTCCACTCATATGAGCAAAGTGCTTTTAACACTACAACAGAAAAAGGCTGCTTCCATATGAATAATACATGAGATTTTACGATAATTCTTTTTCACTAATCTAATAAAACATCTGTTCATAAAAAGAACAAAACCACAATTTTTTCTTTAATTCGAAGTAATGTTGTGATTCTGTAGTTATTACACCCTTGTTGCCCGAATCCACCTTTCTTTGTTTGGATCCTGAAGGTAATTTTTCTGTTTTTCTCAGGCTTGATACTGGATGGTCCACATTTTCTGATAACATATTAATAAAAAGTCATGCACCAAAGATAACAGAATCAGAACAAGATAAAATTGTTAAGGCTCTGTGCAAGGCAGCTGAAATAGAGTACAGAGAACAAGAGAGAATAGGGTACTTTATTATCATATCTTTTCATTTCAACACATCCTTTAGTTCCGTTAATGGCAGGCATCTAGATGTTATTGACTGTAGTGAAATTGATCATTGTTAAGAATTTCCAGTCATCCGTTTGTGGATATAACTTTAGCCGTTTTAAAGGAGTGTTTTTACAAAATCAGGAATGCTTTGTACTTTGCGAGAGCTTGATAAATAAATCCATTTTGGGATTTATTGGGGCTTAGCATGCCTAGCTTATGTTATAGTTGATTCCCTGTTTATGAGACCACATGCTCGCACCAAGAGTTCCAGAGATTTGTCTCTTACCCCTATTGGACCACATGTACAAATGTCTTGTTGCTATCATGACATTACTTGTGCAACTTTTCTGTATTTGTCATTGTTTTTCCAGATATCTTGTTGACAAAGTTGAAACTTTGAAGGAAAGCATTATTGGGGATGGTGAAACAACATGTTTGGTCTGTGGAGCACAAAAGGGTCCATTAAAGCCATGTAGTGTGTGTTCAAGAGTATGTGTTCATTTTTGCTATCATTGCTTGTCTTGTCTGTTCTTTCACCACTGTGTTATGTGATATATGCAATGGGAGCCCATTATATTGTTTCCTCCATGCACTTTACTATCTTGCATAAGCATGTGAACCTTGGGTTTTTAGAACTGTTTAATGGTGTATTTTATAAGGTTAGAGATTAAGTCTGGATAAAGCAACATATTCTGATTTTAAATGTTCTAAAGAGATTTTAGCCTGTACTTGTATAAATATATAGGCGCAAATATATTAAATACTGTTCTTCAAAACATGTGGAGCTAATATTCAATGTCACTTCTAATTACAGGGAGTCTGTGCAAAATGCAATGTGGAAAATGTGGATTCGGAAGGAGACAAAGTAATATTTTGCATCATCTGCTGGGAGGAAAGAGAGGTGATTGATTTAACTTTTTTGTCAAATTTATTCAAAGTTCTCCACCTTGAACAATAACAAGCAATTTCTTCCACATTTTTCCTTTTGTGCAAATTTTGGAAATATCCAGCTTTAATCAAAGCTCAGACCAATCACTCAAAAAGCCGCTTTTTCCTTTTCTTTGTGAACAAAAACATTTCTTTTTTGCTATTTGAATATAGTCTGAGCCTATCATGACGCGTGTTTTTTAATTCTAATTCCTTTAATCAATCCCATTTTCTTTATTTTTTTCTTTTCTATTGCATTTGTTTTCTTTTATTACTATTTCTTTCTTCTTTTCTATGCGCTACTAAATGAAATATTTGCTTTCAAGCCCAGCCTGAAAAGCAATCATTCATTATAATGTCATTATTTGCATTCCTTTTCAAACATTATATTATGCAACCTTGTAGAGCAACCTATCAAAAGGTCCTTAAATTCTCGAGTTTTAACAACTGTATACACAAAAGCTAATGTGACATTTGAAATGTTGTAGGAAATTAAACGGCCTTATCTTTATTCAACGCAGCTGAATAAATAAATAATTAAGAATTATGCACTTTATCAAGTTCACTGCGCGTGTGTTTCATGTATTGTTTTGCTGAAGTGAATCACTGAGAAACGAAGCCTCTTGTCACTCAGGCAGTTTGCATTGTATTTCACAGGCGTGCGGGTGTTTGATAAGGGGGGAGGGATAACTTAAATTTGAGTCCATTGTTCCCGAAAATTTTAGGCATTTTTTATTTGGGCCAAATTGCATGTCCGAAAATCAGGAAAATCTTGAATAGGACGGAAGTAAAATAGCGTCCAAAATTGTTATGTCCGAACATATTTTATCCGATGTGCATGAGTCCGAACATTTTCGGAACCAATGTATAATTGTATTTTTTTTATTGTTGTTATTTGTAGTTGTGGAAGAAATCTGGCGCGTGGTTCTACAAATCCATGCCACATTATGTTACGAAAGAAGAACGCCTTACTAGAGAGGTCAGTTTATGCTTCAATTATCGTTTATCGTTCGGTGTACGATAAGCGATATCCCTTGTATAGTGACCTTCCCTTTACAACGAAATAAACATCTGCTCCCTTTAGTTGTTTCATCATATTGCCACTTAGCCTCCGCTAAACGACTACACATAAATTTTGAGATTTCTGCTAGGCTTTCAGAATGCGTAGTTTTGTACGGCATACGTTGTTGCGTAGTTGCGTGGTTGTGCCATACACCCGATTCATAGTGTTCTCTTAGTAATCACAAGTTTATTAACAACATAACATTTAATTAAAAAAGACCAACTCCTCGCAAATCCTACTAACATGTGCTCTTTTTCCACTCTTCTCGACCTCATGCCTAATTTACTCCTCAAAGTGAGGCTGTGCTTACGTCATTCGTTCAGTTTTTAACACTGTGTATTGAGTGACCGCTTTTTGTGTCATTGTTTCAGGGTTCAGAAAACCACTATGACTCAATTAGCCCTACTATGCACAGAGGATCACTGGATCCCCGAGGATCACTGGATGCCCGTGGATCCCTGATCCCTACATCATTACATCATTCGTCGTTTTATGATGAAGAAGGTAAGGCTTTTGTATTCGATTCAAATCAACCGGCCACAATACACTCTGCCTTACTTTGTTGAAATCTGTTACGATTCTTTCAAACATGTCTTCACATCCTTTGAAGCTCTGGATTTTTTGATACGGAGTTTCTTATAGGTCTTACCACTCTATAA
>RQOL01000769.1:17534-36665 GCA_013076295.1 Sanderia malayensis | reverse complement strand
AGTCATCAAAAGTGGGAAGTGGGAATTCAGGAAAAAGTGGGAAGTCATCACAAGTGGGAAGTCATCAATAGTGGGAAGTGGGAAGTCAAGAAAAAGTGGGAAGTTGTCAAAAGTGGGAAATCACCGAAAGTGGGAAGTGGGAAGTTATCAAAAATGGTTTTATCTGAATATAGTGACATTCGCTTCCCATAAGTATAGCAAGCGGACAACACAGAGCATGAAGATTGAACGAGTTTGAAAAAATGCATATTGCCCCCTTTTATCTCGTTTTATTCCCCCAAAACATGAAAATATCAACAACCAGTTTCATATTCAAATTCAGCACACCAAATTTGTACTTTCCACAAAATTTGATGCAAATTGAAAGAGTTTGAAAAACTGCATCAAAAGTGGGAAGTCATCAAAAGTGGGAAGAGGGAAGTCAGAAAAAAGTGGAAAGTCATCACAAGTGGGAAGTCATCAATAGTGGGAAGTGGGAAGTCAAGAAAAAGTGGGAAGTTGTCAAAAGTGGGAAATCACCGAAAGTGGGAAGTGGGAAGTTATCAAAAATGGTTTTATCTGAATATAGTGACATTCGCTTCCCATAACTAACGCAAACGGACAACACAGAGCATGAAGATTGAACAAGTTTGAAAAATGCATATTGCCCCCTTTTACCCCGTTTTATTCCCCCAAAACATTAAAGTTTCAAAAAACAAGTTTCATATTCAATTTTAGTACACCAAGTTTGTGCTTTCGACAAAATTTGATGCAAGATGAAAGATTTTGAAAAATTGCAACAAAAGGGGGAAGTCATCAAAAGTGGCAAGTGGGAGGTTACCGAAAGTGGTTTTATCTGAATATATTGACATTCGCTTCCCATAAGTAAGGCAAGCGGACAACACAGAGCATGAAGATTGAACGAGTTTGAAAAATGCATATTGCCCCCTTTTACCCCGTTACATTCCCCCAAAACTTGAAAATATCAAAAACCAGTTTCATATTCAAATTCAGCACACCAAATTTATACTTTCCACAAAATTTGATGCAAATTGACAGGGTTTGAAAAACTGCATCAAATGTGCGCAGTCATCAAAAGTGAGAAGGTGGAGGTCAGGAAAAAGTGGGAAGTCATCAAAAATGGGAAGTGGGAAGTCAAGAAAAAATGGGAAGTTGTCAAAAGTGGGAAGTCACCGAAAGTGGGAGGTGGGAAGTTACCAAAAGTGGCTTTATCTGAATATATTGACATTCGCTTCCCATAAATAAGGCAAATGGACAACACAGAGCATGAAGATTGAACTAGTTTGAAAAATGCATATTGCCCCCTTTTACCCCGTTTTATTCCCCCAAAACATTAAAGTTTCAAAAAGCAAGTTTCATATTCAATTTCAGTACACCAAATTTGTACTTTCCACAAAATTTGATGCAAATTGACAGGGTTTGAAAAACTGCATCAAATGTGCGCAGTCATCAAAAGTGGGAAGTGGGAAGTCAGGAAAAAGTGGGAAGTCATCAAAAGTGGGAAGTCATCAAGAGTGGGAGGTGGGAAGTCAAGAAAAAGTGGGAAGTTGTCAAAAGTGGGAAGTCACCGAAAGTGGGACGTGAGAAGTTACCAAAAGTGGTTTTATCTGAATATATTGACATTCGCTTCCCATAAATAAGGCAAATGGACAACACAGAGCATGAAGATTGAACGAGTTTGAAAAATGCATATTGCCCCCTTTTACCCCGTCTTATTCCCCCAAAACTTTAAAGTTTCAAAAAACAAGTTCCAAATTCAATTTCAGTAGACCGAAAATGTACTTTCTAGAAAATTTGATTCAAATTGAACGAGTTTGAAAAATTGCATATTGCCGCCATTTAACCCGTTTTATGCCCTCAAAAGATGAAAATTTCAAAAACCAGTTTCATATTCAAATTCAGCACACCAAATTTGTACTTTGCACAAAATTTGATGCAAGATGAAAGATTTTGAAAAATTGCATATTGCCCCCTTCCACCCCGTTTTATTCCCCCAAAACATTAAAATTTCAGAAAGTAAGTTTCATATTCAATTGTGGTACACCAAAATTGTACTTTCCACTAAATTTGATGCAAATTGAACGAGTTTGAAAAATTGCATATTGCCCCTACCTACCCTGTCTTATTCCCCCAAAATATGAAAATGTCAAAAAGTAAATCTCATATTCAAATTCTACGCTCTAAAATTGTACTTTCCACCAAATGTGATGCAAATTGAACGAGTTTGAAAAATTGCATATTGCCCCCCTTTACCCCGTCTTATTCCCCCTTTTACCCCGTTTCATTCCGCCAAAATATTAAAAATTGAAAAAGTAAGTTTCATGTTAAATTTCAGCGCACCATAAGTGTACTTTTCAACAAATTTGATGCAAATTGAACGAGTTTGAAAAATTGCATATTGCCCCCCTCTACCCCGTTTTATTCCGCCAAAACATTAAAATTTCAAAAAGTAAGTTTCATATTCAATTGTGGTACACCGAAATTGTACTTTCCACCAAATTTGATGTAAATTAAACGAGTTTGAAAAATTGCATATTGCCCCCTTTTACCCCGTTTCATTCCGCCAAAATATTAAAAATTCAAAAAATAAGTTTCATGTTCAAATTCAGCGCACCAAAAGTGTACCTTTCAACAAATTTGATGCAAATTGAACGAGTTTAAAAAATTGCATATTGCCCCCTTCCACCCCGTTTTATTCCCCCAAAACATTAAAATTTCAGAAAGTAAGTTTCATATTCAATTGTGGTACACCAAAATTGTACTTTCCACTAAATTTGATGCAAATTGAACGAGTTTGAAAAATTGCATATTGCCCCCCTTTACCCCGTCTTATTCCCCCTTTTACCCCGTTTCATTCCGCCAAAATACTAAAAATTGAAAAAGTAAGTTTCATGTTAAATTTCAGCGCACCATAAGTGTACTTTTCAACAAATTTGATGCAAATTGAACGAGTTTGAAAAATTGCATATTGCCCCCCTCTACCCCGTTTTATTCCGCCAAAACATTAAAATTTCAAAAAGTAAGTTTCATATTCAATTGTGGTACACCGAAATTGTACTTTCCACCAAATTTGATGTAAATTAAACGAGTTTGAAAAATTGCATATTGCCCCCTTTTACCCCGTTTCATTCCGCCAAAATATTAAAAATTCAAAAAATAAGTTTCATGTTCAAATTCAGCGCACCAAAAGTGTACCTTTCAACAAATTTGATGCAAATTGAACGAGTTTAAAAAATTGCATATTGCCCCCTTCCACCCCGTTTTATTCCCCCAAAACATTAAAATTTCAGAAAGTAAGTTTCATATTCAATTGTGGTACACCAAAATTGTACTTTCCACTAAATTTGATGCAAATTGAACGAGTTTGAAAAATTGCATATTGCCCCTACCTACCCTGTCTTATTCCCCCAAAATATGAAAATGTCAAAAAGTAAATCTCATATTCAAATTCTACGCTCTAAAATTGTACTTTCCACCAAATGTGATGCAAATTGAACGAGTTTGAAAAATTGCATATTGCCCCCCTTTACCCCGTCTTATTCCCCCTTTTACCCCGTTTCATTCCGCCAAAATATTAAAAATTGAAAAAGTAAGTTTCATGTTAAATTTCAGCGCACCATAAGTGTACTTTTCAACAAATTTGATGCAAATTGAACGAGTTTGAAAAATTGCATATTGCCCCCCTCTACCCCGTTTTATTCCGCCAAAACATTAAAATTTCAAAAAGTTAGTTTCATATTCAATTGTGGTACACCGAAATTGTACTTTCCACCAAATTTGATGTAAATTAAACGAGTTTGAAAAATTGCATATTGCCCCCTTTTACCCCGTTTCATTCCGCCAAAATATTAAAAATTCAAAAAATAAGTTTCATGTTCAAATTCAGCGCACCAAAAGTGTACCTTTCAACAAATTTGATGCAAATTGAACGAGTTTAAAAAATTGCATATTACCCCCTTCCACCTCGTTTTATTCCCCCAAAACATAAAAATTTCACAAAATAAGTTTCATATTCAATTTTAGTACACCGAAATTGTACTTTCCACCAAATTTGATGCAAATTGAACGAGTTTGAAAAATTGCATATTGCCCCCTTTTACCCCGTTTCATTCCGCCAAAATATTAAAAATTCAAAAAATAAGTTTCATGTTCAAATTCAGCGCACCAAAAGTGTACTTTTCAACAAATTTGAAGCAAATTGAACGAGTTTGAAAAATTGCATATTGCCCCCTTCCACCTCGTTTTATTCCCCCAAAACATTAAAATTTCAAAAAGTAAGTTTCATATTCAATTGTGGTACACCGAAATTGTACTTTCCACCAAATTTGATGTAAATTGAACGAGTTTGAAAAATTGCATATTGCCCCCTTTTACCCCGTTTCATTCCGCCAAAATATTAAAAATTCAAAAAATAAGTTTCATGTTCAAATTCAGCGCACCATAAGTGTACTTTTCAACAAATTTGATGCAAATTGAACGAGTTTGAAAAATTGCATATTGCCGCCTTTTAACCCGTTTTATGCCCTCAAAAGATGAAAATTTCAAAAACCAGTTTCATATTCAAATTCAGCACACCAAATTTGTACTTTGCACAAAATTTGATGCAAATTGAACGAGTTTGAAAAATTGCATATTGCCCCCCTTTACCCCATTTCATTCCGCCAAAATATTAAAAATTCAAAAAGTAAGTTTCATGTTCAAATTCAGCGCACCAAAAGTGTACTTTTCAACAAATTTGATGCAAATTGAACGAGTTTGAAAAATTGCATATTGCCCCCCTCTACCCCGTTTTATTCCCCCAAAACATGAAAATTTCAAAAAGTAAGTTTCATATTCAAATTCTACGCTCTAAAATTGCACTTTCCACCAAATTTGATGCAAATTGAACGAGTTTGAAAAATTGCATATTGCCCCCCTTTACCCCATTTCATTCCGCCAAAATATTAAAAATTCAAAAAGTAAGTTTCATGTTCAAATTCAGCGCACCATAAGTGTACTTTTCAACAAATTTGATGCAAATTGAACGAGTTTGAAAAATTGCATATTGCCCCCCTCTACCCCGTTTTATTCCCCCAAAACATTAAAATTTCAAAAAGTAAGTTTCATATTCAATTGTGGTACATCGAAATTGTACTTTCCACCAAATTTGATGTAAATTGAACGAGTTTGAAAAATTGCATATTGCCCCCTTTTACCCCGTTTCATTCCGCCGAAATATTAAAAATTCAAAAAATAAGTTTCATATTCAATTTTAGCACACCGAAATTGTACTTTCCACCAAATTTGATGTAAATTGAACGAGTTTGAAAAATTGCATATTGCCCCCTTTTACCCCGTTTCATTCCGCCGAAATATTAAAAATTCAAAAAAAAAGTTTCATATTCAATTTTAGCACACCGAAATTGTACTTTCCACCAAATTTGATGCAAATTGAACGAGTTTGAAAAATTGCATATTGCCCCCCTTTACCCCATTTCATTCCGCCAAAATATTAAAAATTCAAAAAGTAAGTTTCATGTTCAAATTCAGCGCACCAAAAGTGTACTTTTCAACGAATTTGATGCAAATTGAACGAGTTTGAAAAATTGCATATTGCCCCCTTCCACCTCGTTTTATTCCCCCAAAACATAAAAATTTCACAAAATAAGTTTCATATTCAATTTTAGTACACCGAAATTGTTCTTTCCACCAAATTTGATGCAAATTGAACGAGTTTGAAAAATTGCATATTGCCCCCTTTTACCCCGTTTCATTCCGCCAAAATATTAAAAATTCAAAAAATAAGTTTCATGTTCAAATTCAGCGCACCAAAAGTGTACTTTTCAACAAATTTGAAGCAAATTGAACGAGTTTGAAAAATTGCATATTGCCCCCTTCCACCTCGTTTTATTCCCCCAAAACATTAAAATTTCAAAAAGTAAGTTTCATATTCAATTGTGGTACACCGAAATTGTACTTTCCACCAAATTTGATGTAAATTGAACGAGTTTGAAAAATTGCATATTGCCCCCTTTTACCCCGTTTCATTCCGCCAAAATATTAAAAATTCAAAAAATAAGTTTCATGTTCAAATTCAGCGCACCATAAGTGTACTTTTCAACAAATTTGATGCAAATTGAACGAGTTTGAAAAATTGCATATTGCCGCCTTTTAACCCGTTTTATGCCCTCAAAAGATGAAAATTTCAAAAACCAGTTTCATATTCAAATTCAGCACACCAAATTTGTACTTTGCACAAAATTTGATGCAAATTGAACGAGTTTGAAAACTTGCATATCGCCCCCCTTTACCCCATTTCATTCCGCCAAAATATTAAAAATTCAAAAAGTAAGTTTCATGTTCAAATTCAGCGCACCAAAAGTGTACTTTTCAACAAATTTGATGCAAATTGAACGAGTTTGAAAAATTGCATATTGCCCCCTTCTACCCCGTTT
Source organism: Sanderia malayensis (assembly GCA_013076295.1). Taxonomy (NCBI): domain Eukaryota; kingdom Metazoa; phylum Cnidaria; class Scyphozoa; order Semaeostomeae; family Pelagiidae; genus Sanderia; species Sanderia malayensis. Next base: position 30,231 of record RQOL01000769.1, on the reverse strand, counting down.
TATTCCCCCAAAACATGAAAATTTCAAAAAGTAAGTTTCATATTCAATTCTACGCTCTAAAATTGCACTTTCCACCAAATTTGATGCAAATTGAACGAGTTTGAAAAATTGCATATTGCCCCCTTTTACCCCGTTTCATTCCGCCGAAATATTAAAAATTCAAAAAATAAGTTTCATATTCAATTTTAGCACACCGAAATTGTACTTTCCACCAAATTTGATGTAAATTGAACGAGTTTGAAAAATTGCATATTGCCCCCTTTTACCCCGTTTCATTCCGCAAATATTAAAAATTCAAAAAATAAGTTCATATTCAATTAGCACACCAAATGTACTTTCACCAAATTTGATGAAATTGAACGAGTTTGAAAATTGCATATTGCCCCCTTTACCCCATTTCATTCCGCAAAAATATTAAAAATTCAAAAAGTAAGTTTCATGTTCAAATTCAGCGCACCAAAAGTGTACTTTTCAACAAATTTGATGCAAATTGAACGAGTTTGAAAAATTGCATATTGCCCCCTTCTACCCCGTTTTATTCCCCCAAAACATGAAAATTTCAAAAAGTAAGTTTCATATTCAAATTCTACGCTCTAAAATTGTACTTTCCACCAAATTTGATGCAAATTGAACGAGTTTGAAAAATTGCATATTGCCCCCTTTTACCCCGTTTCATTCCACCGAAATATTAAAAATTCAAAAAAAAAGTTTCATATTCAATTTTAGCACACCGAAATTGTACTTTCCACCAAATTTGATGCAAATTGAACGAGTTTGAAAAATTGCATATTGCCCCCCTTTACCCCATTTCATTCCGCCAAAATATTAAAAATTCAAAAAGTAAGTTTCATGTTCAAATTCAGCGCACCAAAAGTGTACTTTTCAACAAATTTGATGCAAATTGAACGAGTTTGAAAAATTGCATATTGCCCCCTTCTACCCCGTTTTATTCCCCCAAAACATGAAAATTTCAAAAAGTAAGTTTCATATTCAAATTCTACGCTCTAAAATTGTACTTTCCACCAAATTTGATGCAAATTGAACGAGTTTGAAAAATTGCATATTGCCCCCCTTTACCCCATTTCATTCCGCCAAAATATTAAAAATTCAAAAAGTAAGTTTCATGTTCAAATTCAGCGCACCATAAGTGTACTTTTCAACAAATTTGATGCAAATTGAACGAGTTTGAAAAATTGCATATTGCCCCCTCTACCCCGTTTATTCCCCCAAAACATTAAAATTTCAAAAAGTAAGTTTCATATTCAATTTGTACATCGAAATTGTACTTTCCACCAAATTTGATGTAAATTGAACGAGTTTGAAAAATTGCATATTGCCCCCTTTACCCCGTTTCATTCCGCCAAAATATTAAAAATTCAAAAAGTAAGTTTCATGTTCAAATTCAGCGCAACAAAAGTGTACTTTTCAACAAATTTGATGCAAATTGAACGAGTTTGAAAAATTGCATATTGCCCCCTTTTACCCCCTTTATTCCCCCAAAACAATAAAATTTTAAGAAATAACCTCAATATTCGAATTCAGCGTCCCAAAATTGTACTTCTCATTGAGTTTCAGCCAGTTTTAATTAAATTGAGTGTTTCATGATTTTACTTCTACTGGGACCTGCTGGGCATGTGAGGGTTTTAATAATTTTTACACTCGATGTGTGATTTCTGAATATTTAGAATAAAATACTTGAACTAATTACAAATTAATATTATAACAGATACATCATACATTTTATTTATTACCTCTGAGGCAGATAGTCAAGACCAATTTTGTGCAAATTTTTATCATGCAAATTGCCTACAGAAGATAGAATCAAAGTGACCTTGAGGTGACTCGCGACAGATGGCTTTTATTTCACTGTATTATCCAGAAAGTGAAGAAAGTAATATCAAATTAAAGTCAAACTTGCGAGCCTAAAAGTTGAGCTTGAGCAAACTGAATACCCTGGATTTATTTTCAGGATTGAACGCAGCAAATTCAAAAAACATTTGTTTTGACACCACTCAAGCAAACATTTTGACTTCAGTTTTCGATTTGTTTCATCAAGGTTAAAAACTTTCAGTTTCCAAAACAAAAATGAAATACTATAATTGTTGTATTAGTTGCATAAGCATACAGCTAGAAAACTTTTCTTCTTTTCTCCTGATGCTTCCAACAACGAGTCAAAAATGCTCCCCGTCTCCGTGCGCGATCGTGGTCCCCCCTGCCACAGCGTGCCCAGCATCTAGCATGGTACGTCATGTTGTTTGTTGTTTCAACAAGCTTACATTTTATCCAATGAAAAACTTGCAAAGTGATATCATGCTTGGTAGCCTCACTTCAAATCAAAAGTGAACGTTTGAATCTGAGGCACATACCTTATATGGGCAAAGTAAACAGAAACACAGACACAGAACACAACATTTTCCCCCACACACCAACATATACTCGCTTGCGCATGCGCTTCGCGAGTCAAAAATAGTTGTAAAAATATTCACTATTCCTATAAAAACAGCCTTGCATTTCTTGCCTTGCAAGTGTAAAGAAATTTAAAGATATAACCCTAACCCAAATTAGTTTCACGAGTTTGAGTCATTGGAATTTATGAAAATTGGGCGCTTCCATTCTACAATATTTTTTGCACTTCGCAGTGACACATAACAGGAGGATACTTCATCAAATTAATTTGAAACTTCGTAGCAATGTTCAAAGTGCCCCTACTGCTTTTTGTTATTTGTCAATTAAATAATCCCCGGTACGCTGACTTCAGGAAATTGTTTTTAAATTGTTTCGCTTCATTATTATTTTGACGTTATAACAGCCAACCAAAATTGTTATCTGTAGTTCTACAAGGCTTGTGATTTTTTGCTATAATTTCAATGCACACAGCATTGAAATTATTACCCCCGTCTTCATCTGTCATTCAATTCATTACGAATGTTTGTTGCTGTTGTTGCCGTGAAAAAATGGCCGAAGTGTTTCTGCCACATTGTGAGGTTTTAAAATGCACTAAAACATTACTTTACACCATTAGAAATTTGTTTAATCTTGGCAAGAACCTTTAAAACAGCATTCTCGACATCTTAGCAGTGTTTTGGAACGTAATCAACAACCGAACGTCCTGTTACCTTTGTCATGCATAAACAAATATATGTGGAATTACGAAAGTATAAAATTATGCTGAAGAATTGTTATGAAGCTGAATTTAGCTTGAAATTTACTCAATCAAAAGTATCCACTTTGAAAAGAATTGAAAAGTAAAAATAAAAAATAAAAACATTGACAACGAAAAAAGATCATTGGATGTTATGTCAGCTTTACAGCCAAGAAGTTTCTCATGATGATTGTCGTCATAGAGTGGAGGTGGAGTATGATGCACCTCACCTGAAACTGATTGAGTAGGTAAGCAAATTTTCGAAGCAAACCCATAGAATTATCATCACAGTAGTACTAACCAGTAAAATTGTTGAGTCAATTCAGTTTGAGAGTTTCAATCCAATTTTTAATCAGAAACAATAACAAGGTAGGCAGTAAAAACCCCAAAGATGAAAAGAAATGGGCCAAGAAATATTCATAGCTCAAAAGACGTAAGCATTTATTTATTAAATTAAATACTCGCTATTTATTTTAATAAATTTCATGCTCGATATTTAATTGAATAAATTTTTTACTTGTTATTTGATTTTTGAATATTAAGAATAAAATACTTGAACTAATTACAAAATAATATTAACAGATACATCATAAAGTTTATTTTGTACCTCTAAGGCAGATAGTCAAGACCAATTTTATGGAACCATTCATTAGGCAAATTGCCCACAAAAGGTAGAAACTTGAAATAGTTGTAAAAATATTCAATATTCCTATAAGAACAGCCTTGCATTTATCCAAAAATATAAAGAAATATAAAGATATAAGCAAGCTAGTTTTTAATAATACAAAAGTTAACCAAACAAAACATAGGTGGTGAAATAAAGGACAAAGACCATAATTTGCTCTTTCTCGAGTCAGACAGGGCAAATATTCAGCTTTCTTCCTAAATCGATTTTTAACACCATTTATACTTTATTTTCACAGGACTACAAAATGGCTTAGTTAGACCATAATCTAAGAACCATCTTCCTGCAATATAGGTAAGTGCAGATAAATTTTTAACTGGGTCAACCAGAGTTATTTTGCACATTTTCTGAGTAAAATATATTGAGTGGCACAGCTATGTTTTACAACATGCGATAATTCTTGGTGGAGCACAACTACGTCCGTGGCACAGACAAAATTTCTGCAATTCAATTCTGTCAAATACTCCTCTCCAGAGCAGAATAAGTTTGCAGAAAACTTTACCATTTTCTTGACGAAAGACCCAAACAAGATTTGACAAAATAAAATAAAAACTAACTGTTAACATGTTAAAAAATATGCTGCTGTGGTTTAAAACCAATAATCATCTTTGTTCCATCATAATTTAAAGCCAGGTATTTATACTGAATTGGCACACTCTTTTCCTGCCTTGGTTAATTTGTTAAGCTGTTCCAGAAGAATTTTCATTGCCTCAAATAAAAGCCAGCAAAGCAATAACAAAGCAATTGGGTGGAAAACTATTAAACAACTAATTGATGTCGAAACGGAGATCATGGTATATAAGTCCTTGAAGGTCTTAGCTCCTCCATATCTATGCAACTTGTTCTCAAGAAAAATTGACACATCTTCTCACTTTTTAGGCGACACCAAATTAGATCTTAATGTACCTAAAATGAAGTCCTCTAATGGACAAAAATGCTTTGCTTATAGAGGTGTGAAGCTCTCGAATAGTCTTTCTTCTGAATCAAAGGAAGCACCCACCCTAAATTCCTTTAAAAGACGCATTGAATTTCAGCTATAGATGTTTGCCTTTTGTAACTATTTTTCGTTATTAATATTTTTTTGGGTTTTTGGAATTTATTTACCCGTTATACCGTAATTGTATTTAGCTTATTATGTATTTGAATATTGTAAAGTGTTTTTAATGGAGGGCCCTTGAAAAACAGCTTGCGCTGAAGGGCTACCCTCCTTAAATGATTATAAATGAAATGAAATGAAAATGAAATGAATAGCCAAGCCAACGAAGTACGCAGGCCCTCTTGGAATCTGTGTGATTGAAAATTGCATGCCTGAGAATTTTCACGATTTTGTCAACTTTCTACCTGCAAAATGGCAAGCAGCTATGAAAATTATGAATTGGAAACTTCTGGTGATAATGAAGTAGATTTAGTGGCCATGGATATACAGCCTTTCATGTATGAACCGAGGAGACAGAACCAACAACTATCTACCAGACACGTCGGGAGGATCATCAATAAGCTCTGACGAATCTGAAACTGAAGAAGAGTATAATTTTGAAAGGATTGGCCACTGAATTGTAATAATTGTGTTTGAATTTCTTCAAATTTATGTGTTTAAGAATCCTGGTCATTATAGCCTAGACGAAGAGCACCTATTCATCGTTGTATACCAAGAGCCTCCACTCAATTTTGTTTCAGGTGCCAATGCGGTCATTGTTGTAAAATGCCAACAGGCCGTGTATGTCTATGTTGTTGCCACGAAAAGGACAGAGTTTTGATGAAAGCTGCGGAAAAGAATTTAAATTGTATTACTGAGGATGATGATTTCAAAAGTGTTTGTCTGAATGCTGCTGTCATAGAAACTGCCATATACCAGTTTATTGAAGATGAAGAATATCTGGATGATGCACAATGATATGATGAGCTGTTCAGATATATCAGTAATAGGCAATTTGTGCGGTGGATATGGCATTATTTTGGAAAACACAGGAGAGAAATGTTACCTTCGTGTGTTGTGTTCTCCATCCGTTCACAATTTCTCTTTGAAGAGTACACTGGCTTCAAATATCCTGATATCTACATCCAGATTCATGACCTCGCAAATTGTGCCTTGTGTTTCTGCAAAGCTTCTACTACTTTCGATATCTTTTTTGCAGTAGATGATAAAACAGGTGGTATAGCATGTTTGGAGGCCATGGAACTTGCCTCTTTGATATCAGGATATTTTTGTCGAAGACTGGCGACAGCTTCCATCAAATCTTGAACATATTTTGAAATTATAGGAAGTGATTGTATCACAGCACATGCTCTATCATAATAAACACAGCTAAAATGGCTGAAAGCAGTTGAAGTGATAACTTTAAGTACTTACTGTACGACATTTTTTGCAAAGGTTGCAGTATACCCTGACCACTTTTGAACTTTTGATAGGATACTTTCCATCTTTTCTCACCAAAGGCTTTCTTCACAGCTTGGTCTCGTCCACTATTCTCATTAAGTGCATTCCAGCAAGACAAGAATTGTTCCAAAGCAGAATTTAATGACATCATAAATTACTAGCTGCAATTCAATTGGAAATAAGGTTCATTGTAGTACAATTGAGAACAGATCAGCTTACCTTGCTTTCATGCTTGGGTGGTGGAAATGTGCATTTTTTGGGGCAAAACGGATGTTGGTATTGTGAAATGATTCCACTGCACTTGTTTGTTCTAAAGATGACAGCTTGGCAATGTCATTCACTAGCCTAGTTGAAGTTAATTTGTTTTTCAGCTCCTTGTAGCCCTTGGTACCTGAAAAAATACAATAGATGAACTGAGAATTTGGAACTAAAGCTTGTCTTTTTTCAACCAATTTCGATCAGTTAGATTTTCATGTGAACAAGAAGTATACACAGAGCCATGACCATCATGCACATCAATGACATGATTGAGCAGGGACAGCCATTTTTGTTTCACCTCAGTAGTATTACCTTTCGAAGATGCTGCACACCAGTACACATAGTTTTTTATGCTCTGCACCCATCCCATTATCTTGTTGTTGCCTTTCTTTTTTCCAATTTTCTCAACCCTTTTTTCTACAGCTATGAAAATTTTGGAAACAGCTTTCAATATATATATGTGTGTGTGTGTGTGTGTGTGTGTGTGTGTGTGTGTGTGTGTTGTGTGTGTGTGTGTTGTGTGTGTGTGTGTGTGTGTGTGGCACAATGTAGCTTTCAATATAGCTTTCAAATTGCTTTCATTGGAGAAATGTAATAATGTAGAAATACAAGTCCAAGTCCTTTAGCAATAAAAATATCTTGGTGAAATACAATACTCACACTTTGCAACATGAAATACATCGAAATAATACGACTTTCTTTTCCTTTGAGTGCGCACATATTCTCGTACAGAGCCACATGGATCTATCACAATTGTATTAAAGTTTAAACGATGACTTTCTATTTCCTGCATATACTTGTTCACCATAGGTTACTGCACAAAGAAAAATTTATCCGGTCTCTGTAGCATAAATACTTGGAGCGCAAACCTTGAATCTAGCGAACTTAATGTATGATAGGTACTGAATTTCAGTTGTTGCAAGACCTTGCTAGGGGCCAAAGTGTGAAATATTTATGCTAGAAGGCTGAGAATGGTCTGAAACTTATCAGAAGGGTCTAATTAGTATGATTCGACCCCTTCTGAATGACATTTCCATGTATTTCCAAATTTGATTTTCCTACCCCTAGCTTGATGTATGATATGTAGCTAATGTATTTCAGTTGGGGCAAGAGCTCGCCAGGGGCCAATTTATGAAATATTTATGCTGGAAGGCTGGGAATAGTCTCAAACTGATCAGAAGGTGCTAATTAGTAGGATTCGAGCCCTTGTGAGTGATATTTCCATCTATTTCTAAACATGATTTTTCTAACCCTAGTTTCCCAGTCTTGCGTCACAATCGTTGCTTAATCTTCACACGCCAAACGATGAACAAAGGTCAGAATGACAACGTGCAAGGGGTCTTGTTGCAGGAAAAAACAAAATGGCCGGAAGTTACTGATATAGCACCACACTTGGCAATAATTCTCACCTGAGCTAAAATTTTCAATGCCAAAATGAATCACATGGAAATCACCATGGGAACAATGAAATGATTGGACAGGGTTTCACGACACAATGCTTGAACATTTCTTCATATGCGCATGCGTTCCTAAAACATTCCCGTGAGCGATATTATTTAATGTCTCCTAGCTGATCCACAAGATTAATTAGGAAGCATAAAAATTCAGGTTTCCTGACAACAATGATGCATTCCTAACGCCCACAAAGCATCAACAACTTCTTGGAATGAAGTTGTAACTGTGGGGGTTCAAGTGCCAATTGTTACAATGGGCACTTGAAGCTATACCATTCTTTAAAAATTTAAATGTGAAAAATGTGGAAAATTTTTAATTAACAATTGCTAAAAATTACCCGATTCCAATAAAATTTCGCCAAAAAAAGGCGAAATCTTATTGGAACCGGGGAGCCATTGCCACATGCCGAGCAGCCACTATGCTCAAAATGTTTTATAGTTTTGCCAAATAGAAAGACTGAACTCTGAACTAAGATGAAATCTTTCGAGATCAGCAGTTTTTGTCGAAAAGTTAACAAAATCCCAGTGACATTTGGCATAGGAAATGGCCACCGAAGTTTTCTATCGCGCATTAAACATGTATGAAACATTGATTATCAACCACACGCGGGGAGTGAGTAATATACGCATGCGTTAAGGCAATTAGACTCGTGTGTTTTGATGAATTACTTTTAGTTAACTCTACCAACAATTCAGGAAATCTCGAAAAATAGATTAATGCTCCAATGAATTGAAGAATATAAATATTCGAGATTTCACACTGAGCGAGTATTCCGATGGGACCACTGGGTCGAATTACTTGCTAAGTTGAAAAGAGGGAGGGGGTAACCATCCCTACTTAAATCATTAAATCCCATTGGTCTCAATATTTGTATGAATATTATCAGTTAAATAAAAACCCACATCACATGGTCATGCAAAAGATGACCTATGAAAAATGTAAGGGGCCGAAATATGTTATTCATATAAATATATATTGAGATAATTAGTTATATTATATGTTTTCTTTCTGTTTTGTTCTTCATATAGATGTTATTGCATTGAGGGTTTTTGGAGAAATATAGCGAGCTTGAAAGCTCGGCTGAAAAAAGCTTTCTGATAAACAATTATGGAGAATATTACCAGAAAATAGATAAGTGTGTGAATATCATCGTACATGTTGATTGTTGCAGTTACAATTGCAAAATGACATAATGTTATATTAATTAAGGAAGTAATTAAAAATTATTGTTACAAAAACAGAAATATGAGCCATGTTTAATTAGGTAAACAGACGTGAAGTATTAAGTTAAGTGGCATGTATGGGAATGCCCTTATTCATATTTATATTTGTTCAAGCAGATGATTAAAAATGGGAGAGATAAAAAGGAATGCTGTCTGCAACCTGAACAAGGGCTCATTGTAGATTTTGAGTGATCCTAATAATACAGCCCCTCAAATTATTGCAAAATAAATAAGAAACTGTGTATCATATCTAGGTCTTATCATGTATATGATAGTCAAACGTATTTTTATTTTTTGCCTAGATGTTTTTGCCTTGTCTTCTTGAGATATACAATTATTCCATATGAAGTGAAGTATAGGCCAATGAATACCAGCAACGATATCTTGGGAAAACAATTTCATATCAAATACTATATAGGCTTTAGCAAGATTATATATTAAGAATTTAAGCATGCGGCTTCACAAGAATTTTGCACATTTTGTAAGCCTTGCATTTGCAGCCTTGGCCCGTTGGGTCGCAATTTCAAGACCAGCACAGTTTAAGTTTAGTTTACGTATAAATTCTATACTTACAATACATTCTCGAAATTTCTTGGTGGAGCACAACTACTTCCGTGGCACAGACAAAATTTCCGCAAAGCCAGCAAAGCAATGACATAGAAGTTAGGGAACTTGGGGGTATGTGTCTCCCACTCTTCTGCACACCTTAAAGCATGTCCCTTTTATGGATAAAAATTTGCCCTTCTTCAGATTAATGGTGCCCCCTAATCATGAGTGGTTTTATGTTCAGACACCACACTTTTGTATATTCTATATTACCCTTGCGTTGCTTATTACATTTGCAGCCCAAACCACTGTCAATTGAGAAATAATTTTTCAATTTATGGCTACTGACAACGAGCTCTACGCAATGGATCTGCCAGGTGATCTAAAAATGTTCTTGATTCTTTTAAGGAATTTTCTTGTTACCTTGCGAATAAACTTTTACCGAACAGTGAAGCAGATCAAGGGGTGAGACTTTAGCTTGCTTTTGCCGTAAGTCAAGTGCACAAATTAATTCGATAACCGAATCATTTTCTTTGCCGGCCAATTTCAAATGTGACATGGACGCATGTATGTGGAACGTAACGATAGATGAGTAATATCAAGCCCTATTTACACTACATAAACTAACCGATGTTAAACTAACCCAGGGTTAGCTTTGACTTGTCGTGTGAGCGCTGATTTGGGTAAAACTGTACTTACTAAAACCCGGAATGACCCAAAACTACCCAAAATGACCCAAAACCAGCACAACGACACAAAACGACCCACAACCACCTCATAACCACCTAAAACCAGTAGATCAGATATTTAGAGGCAAAAACCCCCAAATCTCGGCAGGTGCTTTCAAGTATCTCTAAAATTCTTCTTTCGTCCTGGAAATTAATAAGAAGAATTGATTAAATAAAAGTGTAGACTGAGAAGTCTTTTTGTTTTCTTTGCTATGCGAATTCACACCAAGGATAAATGATAAATTGATAAATAATATGAAATATCATGTTTTTCATGCGCCACTTTTGAAAATGGCGGAACCTGTACAGTTGACAATAAAGCTGCTTCTAAAAGATGCGTTCTTGCTCCTACAGGCGAACCTTTATTAATTCCAAATTCACCCATTTGAGCAAAGCCACTTTTCTTACCTTTCAACCATGAACTTTGAAGCGTTCAACCTCGCAGCATTTTAATGATCATCTGCATCTTCCAAATTACTTCTGAAAGTTTTATCGAAAAGCTGTTTATTTTCTAGGGGTGTTTGCGTAGTGATGGCTTCTTGGTAAATTTATTCCCAAGGTAAATTTTTATTTAACTTTTTTTATCAAGTTTACTATTCTTAAAACGGAACTTTTTTTGTGTTTTAAGTTGTTGTCTTGGTCCCTTGTTTGTTGTCGAATATTGGTGTACTTTGTTCAGTTCCCAGGGACTTTAAAAATGTTGAACAATTACCCGCTGCCGTTGAAATACTTGTTTATTTTGTGCATTGAAAGCGAATTTTCGTTGTCAAATAATTTTGAGCACTCAGCCTCAATCATCCTTATCATATCTTGAAAATCAAGGTTACGGAGAAAAACATGTTGACAAATAATTAATTTGTCCAAATACTTAGTGACTGTAATTATTGTTGTTTCTTTAATATTTATGAGTTTGGGCATGTCCATGTCCCCCAAAATGTATTCAAAATTAATTGAACTTAGTTCAGCATCATTGCTTGCGAGTTACACATTTTAAAAGTGTGTACCGTATAAAGAGAAAAGTTTTCAGTGATTGTGCCATTGGCTTCTACCTTACAACAGCACAGGTTTAAAGTGCCTCTACACCTTATTTTTTTATTCTTTACATCGATAAAACTTTCTTTGCTGATTTTAGATCCGAAAATATTTTTTAAATCTGAGGTATAGTTAACGAGTTATAACGTGGTGAAGTGTCGATATTTCGCCATTTTTTTGGTTAACTTTTAGGACTGGGTCGATCCAACTATGACATCATAGTTGAGCCTAGTTGTGCCCCGTTCATTTTCCCGTACTGAAGCAAAAAATCTGACATCGATTTTCTCTCACACGATGGGCTCGATATTTGTTTTTTTGACTTTGATGATAAGAAACAGGTTGGCGCATAATGGCATTTGAGTTTGAAAGGCTTGCGATTGAGTTTGTAGCTGTGGGGAGGAATTACAAAATTCCTATGTAGTGCCTGCTTGTTGTGCTCAGTGGCGGCGGTGTAGGCCTACATTCAGTATATAAATATGTTTGCGTGCGCTTTGGCGTGTCTGTCTCGTTATGTGTATTCGTGGGTAATTGTGCAACTTTGTGATTCAGAAATTGAATAGAAAGTTTCCATAAATTAACATTGTTAGTCGGATAGTAGTTCATGACAGTAGGGATTGCAGTGCCGAGGAATGCGAAGCGAAGATGGCGAGGGATAGGATTGATCGTATCGTAGAGTAAAGCAGACCGATGATAGTGATACCGATGAAGGAGAACCTGAGATGCATTTGATCCTTTGGCTGAGAACTCTTTCACTCAAAGCGATTTGAGCAAGAAAAGAAATGTTGAAAGAAAACTTTCTGGGCATCTGACTGGATCTGAATTATTATCTTTTTGTTGTGTATATGATGAAGTAAAAATGTGTATCAAAATTCAATATACGCAATATAATTTAGGCCATAATATCCGTGTCAGTCTAAACCTTTGGGGTTTGAAGAAGCCTGAAAAGATTCGATTTTCATTTGGAACAGCAAGGTAAAAATCTGCAACACAATTCCTTATTACTACACATGAATTTCGTTATTGTACCGAAATTATTGCGCTTTGTTGTTTGATTTATTTCATTCATGATGATGCGTCCATAGAATTTCTTCCGTCGTTGCGAATTGATGAAATCTATCCATCTCCTTCTTCTTACAGTTTTAGGGCGATCATCCTGATAAAGCAGAATTTTGTGAAGCCATGCAAATTCTGATTTATCGGGTGTTACACATCGATATGGTATATTTTCCCAGTTTCACACATAAATCTAAC
>RQOL01000769.1:0-17434 GCA_013076295.1 Sanderia malayensis | reverse complement strand
CCAAAACCACCCACAACGACCCCAAACCACCAAAACCACCCACCCACCTCATAACCACCCAAAACGACCCAAAAACTTCAACTTAAACATTATATCAGATATTTAGGGGCAAAAACCCCAAACCTCGGCAGGTTCTTTGAAGTATCTCTTAAATTCTTCTTTCCTTCTGGGACTTCTGATCACAAAAGGTTTTCCGTTATTTTGTTGCATAAAAAAAGCATTGAGTTGAAGCGCGAACTGATTAGATCTGGAATTCCATTCCTATGCGAATATAAACTTTGTTGACTTCTGAGAGTGACCTGGCTAATCCTTATTCTTATTAAGAAAAATGTCAATTTGTTGATAACCGCCGACCAAGGTCTAAAAAGTTTTTTTTTGTTCGATGTTTGGGGGTTAGGGTTTGGTTTAGAGCTCTGGGATTACCAGTTTTTCACAATAGCGTTTTTGCGAGAATAAACTTTCGCGAATTTCATATTTTAGAAAATTTCGCGCATTAAACTTTCGCGAGTTTTGGCCAAAAACGCGAAAATCGCGAAAGTTTCTCCGACTAAAGTACTCAAGAGAATGAGAGATGTTGCTTGCTTGAGATGATCAATCATTCAACTAAAATACTATTATCAATTATCATTTCAAATAAGTTATAACAATCATAATATGACACATCATCAATAGTGACAGCAACAACGGATATAACATAGACAAACGACACGGTCACAAGTACATCACAGGAAACAATATAACTAACACCAACATAATTCTACTTCTAATATAATAACACAGACATGATACAAATTATACTGACGCAATCATAATATTACATCCCTAAAATATGTATTTCTTTAAAAATTTCAAAGAGACACTTGAAAGCACCTGCCGAGATTTGGGGGTTTTGCCCCTAAATATCTTCGCCATTTTCGCGAATGTTTGACCCGCGAATTCTTTCAAAATTGCAACTCGCAAACTGCAAAGTTTATCTCGCGAAATTTTTTCAAAACTCACATTCGCGAAAATTTAACCAGTTATATCTGTAAAACCTGTTCAAATGTAAAATATTTTACATAATTTCTCTATTCGCAAAAGTTTACCTCGCACAATTTTTTCGATTTGTGAATTCGCAAAAGTTTGTCCAAAAAATTTCGCGAGTTTTTCGCCTCGCGAAAGTTTATCGCGAAAGTTCCTCCGATTAATGTATACTCCTTAAGTTGAAAATTTTTGGGTCGTTTTGGGTGGCTATGAGGTGGTTGTGGGTGGTTGTGGGTCGTTTTGGGTGGTTTTGGGTCGTTGTGGGTAGTTTTGGGTGGTTTTGGGTGGTTTTGGGTGGTTTTGGGTCGTTTTGGGTCGTTCCGCGTTTTAGTAAGTACGCAAATTGTTGAATCTAGTTCAAATTGTTGAACCTAGTTCAAATTGTGGAACCTACTTCAAAATGTGGAACCTAGTTCAAGTTGTGGATCCTAGTTCAAAAAGTTGAACCTAGTTCAAATTGTTGAATCTAGTTCAAATTGTTGAACTTAGTTCAAATTGTGGAACCTAGTTCAAAATGTGGAACCGAGTTCAAAATGTGGAACCTAGTTCAAAATGTGGAACCTAGTTCAAGTTGTGAAACCTAGTTCAAATTGTTGAATCTAGTTCAAATTGTTGAACTTAGTTCAAATTGTGGAACCTAGTTCAAATTGTGGAACCCAGTTCAAATTGTTGAACTTAGTTCAAAATGTGGATCCTAGTTCAAAAAGTTGAACCTAGTTCAAATTGTTGAACCTAGTTCAAAATGTGGAACCTAGTTCAAGTTGTGAAACCTAGTTCAAATTGTTGAATCTAGTTCAAATTGTTGAACCTAGTTCAAATTGTTGAACCTAGTTCAAAATGTGGAACGCAGTTCAAGTTGTGGAACCTTGTTCAAATTGTTGAATCTAGTTCAAATTGTTGAATCTAGTTCAAATTGTTGAACCTAGTTCAAATTGTGGAACCTACTTCAAAATGTGGAACCTAGTTCAAGTTGTGGATCCTAGTTCAAAAAGTTGAACCTAGTTCAAATTGTTGAATCTAGTTCAAATTGTTGAACTTAGTTTAAATTGTGGAACCTAGTTCAAAATGTGGAACCTAGTTCAAATTGTGGAACCTAGTTCAAATTGTGGAACCTAGTTCAAGTTGTGAAACCTAGTTCAAATTGTTGAATCTAGTTCAAATTGTTGAACTTAGTTCAAATTGTTGAACTTAGTTCAAATTGTGGAACCTAGTTCAAAATGTGGAACCTAGTTCAAATTGTTGAATCCAGTTCAAATTGTTGAACCCAATTCTAATTGTGGAACCTAGTTCAAAATGTGTAGCCTAGTTCAAGTTGTGGAACCTAGTTCAAATTGTTGAATCTAGTTCAAATTGTTGAACTTAGTTCAAATTGTGGAACCTACTTCAAAATGTGGAACCTAGTTCAAGTTGTGGATCCTAGTTCAAAAAGTTGAACCTAGTTCAAATTGTTGAATCTAGTTCAAATTGTTGAACTTAGTTCAAATTGTGGAACCTAGCTCAAGTTGTGGAACCTAGTTCAAAATGTGTAGCCTAGTTCAAGTTGTGGAACCTAGTTCAAAATGTGGAACCTAGTTCAAGTTGTGGAACCTAGTTCAAATTGTTGAATCTAGTTCAAATTTTGGAACCTAGTTCAAATTGTGGAACCTAGTTCAAAATGTGGAACCTAGTTCAAGTTGTGGAACCAAGTTCAAATTGTTCAATTCAACCTAGTTCAAATTTTTGAACCTAGTTCAATATTGTTGACCATTGTTCAATGTGGTTGAACCTAGTTCAATCATGTTGCACATGGTTCAATATTGTTGAACATAGTTCCATATGGCTGAATCTAGTTTATGGCTGCACTTTGGTCATTGTTGTTAGTATTTCAGAGTTTTCGCATATTGAGATTCATGAAGGATGAATGTAACTTATGCACTCTAAAATTATAAAGTCATGTACAGAACTTTTCGCTAATCTTTAAAAGTGCCTCTACACCTTATTTTTTTATTGGCTAAAACTATAGATTCGAATGCGCTGATTCTGAATCCGTTTATATTTTTTTGATATGATAAGTAGTTTTTGAGATACGAGGCAACGCGTGCCACTTTTTCGTGGTTAACTTTTAGGACTGGGTCGATCCAACTATGACATCATAGTTGAGCCTAGTTGTGCCCCGTTCATTTTCCCGTACTGAAGCAACAAATCTGACATCGATTTTCTCTCACACGATGGGCTCGATATTTGTTTTTTTTTACTTTGATGATTAGAAACAGGTCGGCGCATTATGGCATTTGAGTTTGAAAGGCTTGCGATGAGTTGGCAGCTGTGGGGAGGAGTTACAAAATTCCCGTGTAGTGGCTGCTCGTTGTGCTCAGTGGCGGCGGCCGTAGGCCGTGCAAAGTTAAAACTGTATGGGAACTGGACGGGAATGACAAGAAGAGCGTCAAAACATGATTAAAGATTGTTAGATTTATGTGTGAAACTGGGAAAATATACCATATCGATGTGTACACCCGATAAATCAGAATTTGCATGGCTTCACAAAATTCTGCTTTATCAGGATGATCGCCCTAAAACTGTAAGAAGAAGGAGATGGATAGATTTCATCAATTCGCAACGACGGAAGAATTCTATGGACGCATCATCATGAATGAAATAAATCAAACAACAAAGCGCAATAATTTCGGTACAATAACGAAATTCATGTGTAGTAATAAGGAATTGTGTTGCAGATTTTCTACACTTGCTGTTCCAAATGAAAATCGAATCTTTTCAGGCTTCTTCAAACCCCAAAGGTTTAGACTGACACGGATATTATGGCCTAAATTATATTGCGTATATTGAATTTTGATACACATTTTTACTTCATCATATACACAACAAAAAGATAATAATTCAGATCCAGTCAGATGCCCAGAAAGTTTTCTTTCAACATTTCTTTTCTTGCTCAAATCGCTTTGAGTGAAAGAGTTCTCAGCCAAAGGATCAAATGCATCTCAGGTTCTCCTTCATCGGTATCACTATCATCGGTCTGCTTTACTCTACGATACGATCAATCCTATCCCCTTGCCATCTTCGCTTCGCATTCCTCGGCACTGCAATCCCTACTGTCATGAACTACTATCCGACTAACAATGTTAATTTATGGAAACTTTCTATTCAATTCTGATCACCAAAGTTGCACAAATACCCACGAATACACATAACGAGACAGACACGCCAAAGCGCACGCAAACACTATTTATTATACTGAATGTAGGCCTACACCCGCCGCCACTGAGCACAACAAGCAGGCACTACATGGGAATTTTGTAATTCCTCCCCACAGCTACAAACTCATCGCAAGCCTTTCAAACTCAAATGCCATTATGCGCCAACCTGTTTCTTATCATCAAAGTCAAAAAAACAAATATCGAGCCCATCGTGTGAGAGAAAATCGATGTCAGATTTTTTGCTTCAGTACGGGAAAATGAACGGGGCACAACTAGGCTCAACTATGATGTCATAGTTGGATCGACCCAGTCCTAAAAGTTAACCAAAAAAATGGCGAAATATCGACACTTCACCACGTTATAACTCGTTAACTATACCTCAGATTTAAAAAATATTTTCGGATCTAAAATCAGCAAAGAAAGTTTTATCGATGTAAAGAATAAAAAAATAAGGTGTAGAGGCACTTTAAACCTGTGCTGTTGTAAGGTAGAAGCCAATGGCACAATCACTGAAAACTTTTCTCTTTATACGGTACACACTTTTAAAATGTGTAACTCGCAAGCAATGATGCTGAACTAAGTTCAATTAATTTTGAATACATTTTGGGGGACATGGACATGCCCAAACTCATGAATATTAAAGAACACAACAATAATTACTGTCACTAAATATTTGGACAAATTAATTATTTGTCAACATGTTTTTCTCCGTAACCTTGATTTTCAAGATATGATAAGGATGATTGAGGCTGAGTGCTCAAAATTATTTGACAACGAAAATTCGCTTTCAATGCACAAAATAAACAAGTATTTCAACGGCAGCGGGTAATTGTTCAACATTTTTAAAGTCCCTGGGAACTGAACAAAGTACACCAATATTCGACAACAAACAAGGGACCAAGACAACAACTTAAAACACAAAAAAGTTCCGTTTTAAGAATAGTAAACTTGATAAGAAAAATTAAATAAAAAATTTACCTTGGGAATAAATTTACCAAGAAGCCATCAATACGCAAACACCCCTAGAAAATAAACAGCTTTTCGATAAAACTTTCAGAAGTAATTTGGAAGAGGTACTTGCAGATGATGATTAAAATGCTGCGAGGTTGAACGCTTCAAAGTTCGTGGTTGAGAGGTAAGAAAAGTGTCTTTGCTCAAATGGGTGAATTTGGGATTAATAAAGGTTCGCCTGTAGGAGCAAGAACGCATCTTTTAGAAGCAGCTTTATTGTCAACTGTACAGGTTCCGCCATTTTCAAAAGTGGCGCATGAAAAACATGATATTTCATATTATTTATCAATTTATCATTTATCCTTGGTGTGAATTCGCATAGCAAAGAAAACAAAAAGACTTCTCAGTTTACACTTTTATTTAATCAATTCTTCTTATTAATTTCCACGACGAAAGAAGAATTTTAGAGATACTTAAAAGCACCTGCCGAGATTTGGGGGTTTTTGCCTCTAAATATCTGATCTACTGTTTAAGTTAAAAATTTTTGGGTCGTTTTAGGTGGTTATGAGGTGGTTGTGGGTCGTTGTGGTTCGTTTTGGGTCGTTTTGTGTCGTTATGCTGGTTTTGGGTCATTTTGGGTAGTTTTGGGTCATTCCGGGTTTTAGTAAGTACAGTTTTACCCAAATCAGCGCTCACACGACAAGTCAAAGCTAACCCTGGGTTAGTTTAACATCGGTTAGTTTATGTAGTGTAAATAGGGCTTGATATTACTCATCTATCGTTACGTTCCACATACATGCGTCATGCCACATTTGAAATTGGCCGGCAAAGAAAATGATTCGGTTATCGAATTAATTTGTGCACTTGACTTACGGCAAAAGCAAGCTAACGTCTCACCCCTTGATCTGCTTCACTGTTCGGTAAAAGTTTATTCGCAAGGTAACAAGAAAATTCCTTAAAAGAATCAAGAACACTTTTAGATCACCTGGCAGATCCATTGCGTAGAGCTCGTTGTCAGTAGCCATAAATTGAAAAATTATTTCTCAATTGACATTGGTTTGGGCTGCAAATGTAATAAGCAACGCAAGGGTAATATAGAATATACAAAAGTGTGGTGTCTGAACATAAAACCACTCATGATTAGGGGGCACCATTAATCTGAAGAACGGCAAATTTTTATCCATAAAAGGGACATGCTTTAAGGTGTGCAGAAGAGTGGGAGACACATACCCCCAAGTCCCCTAGCTTCTATGTCATTGCTTTGCTGGCTTTGCGGAAATTTTGTCTGTGCCACGGAAGTAGTTGTGCTCCACCAAGAAATTTCGAGAATGTATTGTAAGTATAGAATTTATACGTAAACTAAACTTAAACTGTGCTGGTCTTGAAATTGCGACACAACGGGCCAAGGCTGCAAATGCAAGGCTTACAAAATGTGCAAAATTCTTGTGAAGCCGCATGCTTAAATTCTTAATATATAACCTTGCTAAAGCCTATATAGTATTTGATATGAAATTGTTTTCCCAAGATATCGTTGCTGGTATTCATTGGCCTATACTTCACTTCATATGGAATAATTGTATATCTCAAGAAGACAAGGCAAAAACATCTAGGCAAAAAATAAAAATAACGTTTGACTATCATATACATGATAAGACCTAGATATGATACACAGTTTCTTATTTATTTTGCAATAATTTGAGGAGCTGTATTATTAGGATCACTCAAAATCTACAATGAGCCCTTGTTTCAGGTTGCAGACAGCATTCCTTTTTATCTCTCCCATTTTTAATCATCTGCTTGAACAAATATAAATATGAATAAGGGCATTCCCATGCATGCCACTTAACTTAATACTTCACGTCTGTTTACCTAATTAAACATGGCTCATATTTCTGTTTTTGTAACAATAATTTTTAATTACTTCCTTAATTAATATAACATTATGTCATTTTGCAATTGTAACTGCAACAATCAACATGTACGATGATATTCAAACACTTATCTATTTTCTGGTAATATTCTCCATAATTGTTTATCAGAAAGCTTTTTTCAGCCGAGCTTTCAAGCTCGCTATATTTCTCCAAAAACCCTCAATGCAATAACATCTATATGAAGAACAAAACAGAAAGAAAACATATTACCGTAAATCCTCGAATAAGCCCCCGGGGGCTTATTTGCAAAAATGAATTTTTGGGTGGGGACTTATTCGAGGGGGGCGCTTATTCGGGGGGGGGCTTATTTCAAAGTTTTGCTTTTTCCTCAAGGGTTGACAGAAAAAAGACGACATAATTTTCTCAATCAGCTAAACTTTTTTCACAAAGTGCTGTGTGGAAGATCTAACAAAAATTATAATTTGTTTATTATCACGAAAATCACGCTTCTTTTTGCTTTTTTGTCTCCAGTCAAAGGAAGTGATACTGTACAGCTATTGCCCTGTGGGGGCTTTCTCGAAATAAGATATTATTCTGCACTTATGCTTCCCTCGAATAAGACCCCATGGGGGCTTATTCGAGGGGGGGGCTTATTTGCAAAAATGATTTTTTAGGTGGGGGCTTAATCGAGGGGGGGCTTATTCGAACGTGGGGGCTTATTCGAGGATTTACGGTATCTCAATATATATTTATATGAATAACATATTTCGGCCCCTTACATTTTTCATAGGTCATCTTTTGCATGACCATGTGATGTGGGTTTTATTTAACTGATGATCATACAAATGGACCAATGGATTTAAGTTAGGGATGGTTACCCCCTCCCTCTTTTCAACTTGGCAAGTAATTCGACCCAGTGGTCCCATCGGAATACTCGCTCAGTGTGAAATCTCGAATATTTATATTCTTCAATTCATTGGAGCATTAATCTATTTTTCGAGATTTCCTGAATTGTTGGTAGAGTTAACTAAAAATAATTCATCAAAACACACAAGTCTAATTGCCTTAACGCATGCGTATATTACTCACTCCCCGCGTGTGGTTGATAATCAATGTTTCATACATGTTTAATGCGCGATATTAAACTTCGGGGGCCATTTCCTCTGCCAAATGTCACTGGGATTTTGTTAACTTTTCGACAAAAACTGCTGATCTCGAAAGATTTCATCTTAGTTGAGTTCAGTCTTTCTATTTGGCAAAACTATAAAACATTTTGAGCATAGTGGCTGCTCGGCATGTGGCAATGGCTCCCCGGTTCCAATAAGATTTCGCCTTTTTTTTGGCGAAATTTTATTGGAATCGGGTAATTTTTAGCGATTGTTAATTAAAAATTTTCCACATTTTTTACATTTAAATTTTTAAAGAATGGTATAGCTTCAAGTGCCAATTGTTCAAGTGCCAATTGTAACAATTGGCACTTGAACCCCCACAGTTACAACTTCATTGCAAGAAGTTGTTAATGCTTTGTGGGCGTTAGGAATGCATCATTGTTGTCAGGAAACCTGAATTTTTATGCTTCCTAATTAATCTTGTGGATCAGCTAGGAGACATTAAATAATATCGCTCACGGGAATGTTCTAGGAACGCATGCGCATATGAAGAAATGTTCAAGCATTGTGTCGTGAAACCCTGTCCAATCATTTCATTGTTCCCATGGTGATTTCCATGTGATTCATTTTGGCATTGAAAATTTTAGCTCAGGTGAGAATTATTGCCAAGTATGGTGCTATATCAGTAACTTCCGGCCATTTTGTTTTTTCCTGCAACAAAACCCCTTGCACGTTGTCATTCTGACCTTTTGGTCATCGTTTGGCGTGTGAAGATTAAGCAACGATTGTGACGGAAAAGACTGGGAAACTAGGGTTAGAAAAATCATATTTAGAAATAGATGGAAATATCACTCACAAGGGCTCGAATCCTACTAATTAGCACCTTCTGATCAGTTTGAGACTATTCCCAGCCTTCCAGCATAAATATTTCAAAAATTGGCCCCTGGCGTGCTCTTGCCCCAACTGAAATACATTAGCTACATATCATACATCAAGCTAGGGGTAGAAAAATCAAATTTGGAAATACATGGAAATGTCATTCAGAAGGGGTCGAATCATACTAATTAGAACCTTCTGATAAGTTTCAGACCATTCTCAGCCTTCTAGCATAAATATTTCACACTTTGGCCCCTAGCGAGGTCTTGCAACAACTGAAATTCAGTACCTATCGTACATTAATTTCGCTAGATTCAAGGTTTGCGCTCCAAGTATTTATGCTACAGAGACCGGATAAATTTTTCTTTGTGCAGTGACCTATGGTGAACAAGTATATGCAGGAAATAGAAAGTAATCGTTTAAACTTTAATACAATTGTGATAGATCTATGTGGCTCTGTACGAAAATATGTGCGCACTCAAAGGAAAAGAAAGTCGCATTATTTCGATGTATTTCATGTTGCAAAGTGTGAGTATTGTATTTCACCAAGATATTTTTATTGCTAAAGGACTTGGACTTGTATTTCTACATTATTACATTTCTCCAATGAAAGCAATTTGAAAGCTATATTGAAAGCTACATTGTGCCACACACACACACACACACACACACACACACACACACATACACACACACACACACACACATACACACACACACACACATATATATTGAAAGCTGTTTCCAAATTTTCATAGCTGTAGAAATCAAAGGGTAACCTTTCGGTGCTCACGGCACTTTGGTTATTGAATATGATGGATGGTAGTTGTTACTGATAATATTTAATTAAGGGAAGAAACTCTAGCGGGGAGAAACTTTCGTGACTGTAAAGAAAGAAAAACGCGCAGTTCTTGGAATTTACTTTCGTGAATGAGTTAAAACTTTCGCTGGAATAAGTTTTCAGGAATTTGAATTTTTTGTGAAATTACAGATGATCTCTGACAGTGTTCTGCAAGTGTTCCACGACTGTTGGAAGCTTCTTTTCATGTTGACAGGAAAATGTGAAAAGGTTTTCATTTAAACACGGTTATTTTGAATCCTTCCTTCATTCAATTTTATTGTTCGTAAGATGAGATCGATTTCCCACGCCTGGCCCTTTCGTTCCTTGCCTGTTCTTTTCCGAAAACACTTCAATTTATTCCCCTTCGCCTCCTTCGATGTAATGGCTCTTTTTCAGCTAAAAATTCCCTGTATTTTTCGAAATTTTTACACTTTTCTCCTTCGAAAAATCTTCCGCCCTTTGTTTTCGTCTAATCTCTGCTTTAGTGCTTTGTGTGGTGTGCTCTCTGTCAGCAGATGCTGCAGTGCCTAGGCTTTTGTTTTGCGTGCGAGGGGGAGATGTCCCGAGCTTCCTCGCGTACTGAATTCTTCGATTCGAACAAAGCCTGTTGAGCTATGCGACTCCCTGACAATTATTGCGACTGGATGATGTAATGCTTCCGGATCGATCGTGCGTTGTTGAGCATTTTCGAAACAATGAATCCCTGTTGCGTTTTGCACTAATCCAATTGCATCCTTTGTTGTTGTGTCCTTTGATTGGCAAGGAAATTATAAATTGCCCAATGAAAATAGGTGCCTCCCCGCAATGTATTATGGTAGGAGATATAAAAGCCGAAAAAAGTTCACATGAATTTTCCCCAGTGATGTTATACTCTCACTGCCGTGAGCAAAAAGGGTTGAGAAAATTGGAAAAAAGAAAGGCAGCAACAAGATAATGGGATGGGTGCAGAGCATAAAAAACTATGTGTACTGGTGTGCAGCATCTTCGAAAGGTAATACTACTGAGGTGAAACAAAAATGGCTGTCCCTGCTCAATCATGTCATTGATGTGCATGATGGTCATGGCTCTGTGTATACTTCTTGTTCACATGAAAATCTAACTGATCGAAATTGGTTGAAAAAAGACAAGCTTTAGTTCCAAATTCTCAGTTCATCTATTGTATTTTTTCAGGTACCAAGGGCTACAAGGAGCTGAAAAACAAACTAACTTCAACTAGGCCAGTGAATGACATTGCCAAGCTGTCATCTTTAGAACAAACAAGTGCAGTGGAATCATTTCACAATACCAACATCCGTTTTGCCCCAAAAAATACACATTTCCACCACCCAAGCATGAAAGCAAGGTAAGCTGATCTGTTCTCAATTGTACTACAATGAACCTTATTTCCAATTGAATTGCAGCTAGTAATTTATGATGTCATTAAATTCTGCTTTGGAACAATTCTTGTCTTGCTGGAATGCACTTTAATGAGAATAGTGGACGAGACCAAGCTGTGAAGAAAGCCTTTGGTGAGAAAAGATGGAAAGTATCCTATCAAAAGTTCAAAAGTGGTCAGGGTATACTGCAACCTTTGCAAAAAGTGTCGTACAGTAAGTACTTAAAGTTATCACTTCAACTGCTTTCAGCCATTTTAGCTGTGTTTATTATGATAGAGCATGTGCTGTGATACAATCATTTCCTATAATTTCAAAATATGTTCAAGATTTGATGGAAGCTGTCGCCAGTCTTCGACAAAAATATCCTGATATCAAAGAGGCAAGTTCTATGGCCTCCAAACATGCTATACCACCTGTTTTATCTTCTACTGCAAAAAAGATATCAAAAGTAGTAGAAGCTTTGCAGAAACGCAAGGCACAATTTGCGAGGTCATGAATCTGGATGTTGATATCAGGATATTTGAAGCCAGTGTACTCTTCAAAGAGAAATTGTGAACGAATGGAGGACACAATACACGAAGGTAATATTTCTCTCCTGTGTTTTCCAAGATAATGCCATATCCACCGCACAAATTGCCTATAACTGATATATCTGAACAGCTCATCGTATCATTGTGCATCATCCAGATATTCTTCATCTTCAATAAACTGGTATATGGCAGTTTCTATGACAGGAGAATGCAGACAAATACTTTTGAAATCATCATCCTCAGTAATACAATTTAAATTCTTTTCCGCAGCTTTCATCAAAACTCTGTCCTTTTCGTGGCAACAACACAGACATACACGGCCTGTTGGCATTTTACAGCAATGACCGCATTGGCACCTGAAACAAAATTGAGTGGAGGCTCTTGGCATACAACGATGAATAGGTGCTCTTCGTCTAGGCTATAATGACCAGGATTCTTAAACACATAAATTTGAAGAAATACAAACACAATTATTACAATTCAGTGGCCAATCCTTTCAAAATTATACTCTTCTTCAGTTTCAGACTCGTCAGAGCTTATTGATGATCCTCCCGACGTGTCTGGTAGATAGTTGTTGGTTCTGTCTCCTCGGTTCATACATGAAAGGCTGTATATCCATGGCCACTAAATCTACTTCATTATCACCAGAAGTTTTCAATTCATAATTTTCATAGCTGCTTGCCATTTTGCAGGTAGAAAGTTGACAAAATCGTGAAAATTCTCAGGCATGCAATTTTCAATCACACAGATTCCAAGCGGGCCTGCGTACTTCGTTGGCTTGGCTATTCATTTCATTTTCATTTCATTTCATTTATAATCATTTAAGGAGGGTAGCCCTTCAGCGCAAGCTGTTTTTCAAGGGGCCCTCCATTAAAAACACTTTACAATATTCAAATACATAATAAGCTAAATACAATTACGGTATAACGGGTAAATAAATTCCAAAAACCCAAAAAAATATTAATAACGAAAAATAGTTACAAAAGGCAAACATCTATAGCTGAAATTCAATGCGTCTTTTAAAGGAATTTAGGGTGGGTGCTTCCTTTGATTCAGAAGAAAGACTATTCGAGAGCTTCACACCTCTATAAGCAAAGCATTTTGTCCATTAGAGGACTTCATTTTAGGTACATTAAAACCTAATTTGGTGTCGCCTAAAAAGCGAGAAGATGTGTCAATTTTTCTTGAGAACAAGTTGCATAGATATGGAGGAGCTAAGACCTTCAAGGACTTATATACCATGATCTCCGTTTCGACATCAATTAGTTGTTTAATAGTTTTCCACCCAATTGCTTTGTTATTGCTTTGCTGGCTTTTATTTGATGCAATGAAAATTCTTCTGGAACAGCTTAACAAATTAACCAAGGCAGAAAAAGAGTGTGCCAATTCAGTATAAATACCTGGCTTTAAATTATGATGGAACAAAGATGATTATTGGTTTTAAACCACACAGCATATTTTTTAACATGTTAACAGTTAGTTTTTATTTTATTTTGTCAAATCTTTTTTGGGTCTTTCGTCAAGAAAATGGGAAAGTTTTCTGCAAACTTATTCTGCTCTGGAGAGGAGTATTTGACAGAATTGAATTGCAGAAATTTTGTCTGTGCCACGGACGTAGTTGTGCTCCACCAAGAATTATCGCAGGTTGTAAAACATAGCTGTGCCACTCAATATATTTTACTCAGAAAATGTGCAAAATAACTCTGGTTGACCCAGTTAAAAATTTATCTGCACTTACCTATATTACAGGAAGATGGTTCTTAGATTATGGTCTAACTAAGCCATTTTGTAGTCCTGTGAAAATAAAGTATAAATGGTGTTAAAAATCGATTTAGGAAGAAAGCTGAATATTTGCCCTGTCTGACTCGAGAAAGAGCAATTTATGGTCTTTGTCCTTTATTTCACTACCTATGTTTTGTTTGGTTAACTTTTGTATTATTAAAAACTAGCTTGTTCATATCTTTATATTTCTTTATATTTTTGGATAAATGCAAGGCTGTTCTTATAGGAATATTGAATATTTTTACAACTATTTCAAGTTTCTACTTTTTGTGGGCAATTTGCCCAATGAATGGTTCCATAAAATTGGTCTTGACTATCTGCCTTAGAGGTACAAAATAAACTTTATGATGTATCTGCTAATATTATTTTGCAATTAGTTCAAGTATTTTATTCTTAATATTCAAAAATCAAATAACAAGTAAAAAATTTATTCAATTAAATATCGAGCATGAAATTTATTAAAATAAATAGCGAGTATTTAATTTAATAAATAAATGCTTACATCTTTTGAGCTATGAATATTTCTTGGCCCATTTCTTTTCATCTTTGGGGTTTTTACTGGCTACCTTGTTATTGTTTCTGATTAAAAATTGGATTGAAACTCTCAAACTGAATTGACTCAACAATTTTACTGTTTAGTACTACTGTGATGATAATTCTATGGGTTTGCTTCGAAAATTTGCTTACCTACTCAATCAGTTTCAGGTGAGGTGCATAACTCTAACTCCACTCTATGACGACAATCATTATGAGAAACTTCTTGGCTGTAAAGCTGACATAACATCCAATGATCTTTTTTCGTTGTAAATGTTTTTATTTTTTATTTTTACTTTTCAATTCTTTTCAAAGTGGATACTTTTGATTGAGTTTTCAAGCTAAATTCAGCTTCATAACAATTCTTCAGCATAATTTTATACTTTCGTAATTCCACATTATATTTGTTTATGCATGACAAAGGTAACAGGACGTTCGGTTGTTGATTACGTTCCAAAACACTGCTAAGATGTCGAGAATGCTGTTTTAAAGGTTCTTGCCAAGTTTAAACAAATTTCCAATGGTGTAAAGTAATGTTTTAGTGCATTTTAAAACCTCACAATGTGGCAGAAACACTTCGGCCATTTTTTCACGGCAGCAACAGCAACAAAAATTCGTAATGAATTGAATGACAGATGAAGACGGGGGTGCTGTGTGCATTGAAATTATAGCAAAAAATCACAAGCCTTGCCTTGTAGAACTACAGATAACAATTTTGGTTGGCTGTTATAACGTCAACATAATAATGCAGCGAAACAATTTAAAAACAATTTTCTGAAGTCAGCGGACCGAGGATTATTTAATTGACAAATAACAAAAAGCAGTAGGGGCACTTTGAACATTGCTACGAAGTTTCAAATTAATTTGACGAAGTATCCTCCTGTTATGTGTCACTGCGAAGTGCAAAAAATATTGTAGAATGGAAGCGCCCAATTTTCATAAATTCCAATGACTCAAACTCGTGAAACTAATTTGGGTTAGGGTTATATCTTTAAATTTCTTTACACTTGCAAGGCAAGAAATGCAAGGCTGTTTTTATAGGAATAGTGAATATTTTTACAACTATTTTTGACTCGCGAAGCGCATGCGCAAGCGAGTATATGTTGGTGTGTGGGGGAAAATGTTAGACTTGTTGCACGAGTCTCGATTGAGTGCAAGCACAACGAAGTTGTCCAACGAAGTTGTCCTGTACGGAGTTGTCCAACGAACGTATCACAGGGACGCAATGCAGTGAGTCTAGGAAAATGTTGTGTTCTGTGTCTGTGTTTCTGTTTACTTTGCCCATATAAGGTATGTGCCTCAGATTCAAACGTTCACTTTTGATTTGAAGTGAGGCTACCAAGCATGATATCACTTTGCAAGTTTTTCATTGGATAAAATGTAAACTTGTTGAAACAACAAACAACATGACGTACCATGCTAGATGCTGGGCACGCTGTGGCAGGGGGGGGCCACGATCGCGCACGGAGACGGGGAGCATTTTTGACTCGTTGTTGGAAGAATCAGGAGAAAAGAAGAAAAGTTTTCTAGCTGTATGCTTATGCAACTAATACAACAATTATAGTATTTCATTTTTGTTTTGGAAACTGAAAGTTTTCTAACCTTGATGAAACAAAATCGAAAACTGAAGTCAAAATGTTTGCTTGAGTGGTGTCAAAACAAATGTTTTTTGAATTTGCTGCGTTCAATCCTGAAAATTAAATCCAGGGTATTCAGTTTTGCTCAAGCTCAACTTTTAGGCTCGCAAGTTTAACTTTAATTTGATATTACTTTCTTCACTTTCTGGATAATACAGTGAAATAAAAGCCATCTGTCGCAAGTCACCTCAAGGTCACTTTGATTCTATCTTCTGTAGGCAATTTGCATGATAAAAATTTGCACAAAATTGGTCTTGACTATCTGCCTCAGAGGTAATAAATAAAATGTATGATGTATCTGTTATAATATTAATTTGTAATTAGTTCAAGTATTTTATTCTAAATATTCAGAAATCAAACATCGAGTGTAAAAATTATTAAAACCCTCACATGCCCAGCAGGTCCCAGTAGAAGTAAAAATCATGAAACACTCAATTTAATTAAAACTGGCTGAAACTCAATGAGAAGTACAATTTTCAGACGCTGAATTCGAATATTGAGGTTATTTCTTAAAATTTTATTGTTTTGGGGGAATAAAGGGGGTAAAAGGGGGCAATATGCAATTTTTCAAACTCGTTCAATTTGAATCAAATTTTGTAGAAAGTACATTTTCGGTGTACTGAAATTGAATTTGAAACTTGTTTTTTGAAACTTTAATGTTTTGGGGGAATAAAACGGGGTAAAAGGGGGCAATATGCATTTTTCAAACTCGTTCAATCTTCATGCTCTGTGTTGTCTATTTTCCTTACGTATGGGAAGCGAATGTCAATATATTCAGATAAAACCACTTTTGGTAACTTCTCACTTCCCACTTTCGGTGACTTCCCACTTTTGACAACTTCCCACTTTTTTTTGACTTCCCACTCCCCACTTTTGATGACTTCCCACTTTGATGACTTCCCACTTTTTCCTGACTTCCCACTTCCCACTTTTGATCACTTCCCACTTTTGATGCAATTTTTCAAAATCTTTCATCTTGCATCAAATTTTGTGGAAAGTACAAACTTGGTGTACTGAAATTGAATATGAAACTTGTTTTTTGAAACTTTAATGTTTTGGGGGAATAAAGCGAGGTAAAAGGGGGCAATATGCATTTTATCAAACTCGTTCAATCTTCATGCTCTGTGTTGTCCGCTTGCCTTACTTATGGGAAGCGAATGTCACTATATTCAGATAAAACCACTTTTGGTAACTTCCCATATCCCACTTTCTGTGACTTCCCACTTTTGACAACTTCCCACTTTTTCTTGACTTCCCACTTCCCACTTTTGATGACTTCCCACTTTTTCCTGACTTCCCACTTCCCACTTTTGATGACTTGCCACGTTTGCTGTCTTCCTATATTTTCTCAGATAAAGTGGGGTTATCTGGAGAAAACCGCACTTTTTTTAAAAACCCACTTTATCTAACAGAAAAAGTGGTTTTTTCTGAAATAAAGTGGGTTTTCTTCAATATAATTATTCCGTTGAAACTCGTTTGTTTTTTCGAAACTTAACGCCCGTGACACAAGCTGTACGAAGAGTGGATATGATAATTCGTGCATGCCTTATTGAGATTCTCTTCATACTCTGTGTTGTCAGCTTGCCTTACTTATGGGAAGCGCATGTCACTATATTCAGATAAAACCACTTTTGGTAACTTCCCATATCCCACTTTCTGTGACTTCCCACTTTTGACAACTTCCCACTTTTTCTTGACTTCCCACTTCCCACT
>RQOL01000768.1:0-73888 GCA_013076295.1 Sanderia malayensis | reverse complement strand
TTGTATGATCGCCACAATTATTAATAAAAGGAATATTATTCCACTATTGCAAGCTTTTGAGAACTTTTCAATTAAGGCTGTCACAGATGTAGCGTTTACTAACAACATGATATCTTTCATGAATAATCATGTTAGTCATTTCGTCATAATTTACATATTCATATTTTACATAGATTTCGGTTCCATTTTCAAACAGTCAAGCTCACCCACTCTTACCTATTGCGGCTTCTCACAACTGATTCAATATATATTTTTCAGAAGACAATATTTTCGAAATTATTCATCGTAGCGTTTTTTGAATACATGTTCCGCCATTCAGATGCTAGTAAGTCTGTTTGAAATTCGTTTGACGGTCTATCAATGCAAATTAAAAGCAAAGCAAAGTAACAACGGGACAAAAACCTTTCTTTAAATGTCAAAAACATCTAACTTTTTCGTTTGCAGGTTGCCATTCCAATTATTTTGCAATCTTTCGATCTATGCCTTTCTCCTTTTGTTTACATATCTAAAAAGTATAAAATTGGTTTCTGTTTACAATTCAGAGTTACAATATCGTTATGCTTATTCTAACGTTATTCGCATTTTATTGTTAAGTTCGTAGCGAAGAATGTCAAATTTTAAAGAGAAATAACAACTCAGATTGTTGTTTGCTTTAGTTCAAGCAGACATGGAACCATATAGTTGGCAATAAAGTTGAAAGCATTCAAAGAAAGCTGACTTAGTTGCTATTTACTTTTTCAACAGTTATAGGACTACATGCAAGAGTACAGCGAGAATAGTTTTCTTTATTATCCATTAAATCAGTGTTGTTTAATTATTTACGAAATCTATTAGATGTTTATCCTTTGTTATCCTATATTGGATAAAAGTAATGAAATTTGATTAACATCATTGACCAATGAAGACGGCTGTTGTAATTAGAGAAAGCGATGCAACTATTTCATGCCTTCAAACTTAAAATCACGCAAAAATAATTTGTATCGAAATATCATATCATCAATCTTTGATATGAAAATATAGTAAATTATGCCGTGAATTTAAAGATTCTTAAGTTTCAACTCAAAAAGTCAAACAACAATTTCGTTCGGCTTTGCGAGAACAGGATAAAACAGTTTCTTCTTTTAAGGCCTATGTCGATTATTTGTGTCTGTTGGCAATGAATGTTTGTTACAGATTCACTATAGTAAATCGGAATATGGGAAAGAAGAGGTAGGAGGGAGAGAGGGGGAGAGAGAGAGAGAGAGAGAGAGAGTTATGAAGTTGATTAGGTTGAGAATTTTTGGTTTGTCGTGAGTGGTTTTTGCTAATAAAGAGGATAAGGAACGAGGACTTCCATCTGCCCTTTTGAATAGATTAATTTTGAAAAAGAACGCCACTTCTTCGTGTTTTCTTATTAATATTATGCACGAAAGTTGCAAAGGAATTCAAAATGATTACAAGGCGAGCCGACATATTTTCTTATTTCTATTCGCATGAAGCATGTTTGACCTCTTTTGCCCAATGGATATCACAGTTCATAAGCAACATTTTAAATATCGCATTTGTTACAAAGGTACGTTAGGCCTTTATGAGATTACGTTGCCGCATCGTATCTATTGTATTGATATTCCAACAAAAGAAACACACTCTTCAACATGATTGTAGCTGCGAAGGAGGCCAATGTAATCACCTTATAGCTTTATTCAGGTGCACATGTTTTAAGCTATAAGTAGACAGCCCTTAACGACCTACTACTCAATAATAGCAGCTGATATCATACGAGGTAAATAAGATACAATTATTTCATTTTTGATTGTGACATACAGATCGGTTTCATGCTACTGTAGTCCACTGCTGCTCGCGTAATTTTCTTTTTGGAGGGAGGTAAATCTGGTTTTGTTTTTAACTCCTTGTTCTTTAAACTTTTATGCTTGTTAGTCCTCTATTTGATTATTGTTATACAATCTTTACTATCAATCGATGTCGGGATCATATTATTTCATAATTGAAGTTATTTAAGATATATGGTTTAGGGCCATAACTAAAAGAGTATATAACACTTTGACTTAGCTATGATGTTTACACTCTTATTTTTATAACGGTTCATAATGATACTGACGGTTAGAATTTCCAAAAAATAATGACTATTTAAGAACTGCCATGGAATACTTTAAGGCTCCGAAAGATTAGTGTATTCTGATATGAAAAGTGCGTCGACAGTGTGGTCATTTTAAACCTAATGCACTTTTGTATGTTCAGTTACAATTAGTTTTAATTTCCTGGCACAGTACATAGCCTCTTCATGACAGAATTTGTTACATGCTCGTAGGTTTACTACGAAAATGCTAAAAGCTATAAAACATTACTTCGTGCCAGTTTGAATTAGGGAATATCTATGCTGGGGATCCCATACAATACAATACAATATATTTAGATTCTAGGCAGAATGGCTTTTGCGATAATTTTGATCGCAAACGTTAAGAGAGGTTGCTAACTTTCAATGTTGGCTCTTTTATTTTGCAAAAATGTAATGCTAGTTCTAAAGTTGATACACGCTCTTTTTGAATAAGGAACCATTTTATAAGGAACCCACATGATCGATATATTTAAGAAGCCTATGCTACTGAGAAAACAATCCATAAGGAACTTTTCAATTATGAATATTTTTATTACTGCAAGTTAATGAAAATTATGAAAGCGGTTCTATTAATTTCCAGTCAACTTTAACAAAACATATGTGTTGTACACACTCGGTTTTGCTTATACCTAATTGTATCTATGTAATAGTCTTATACCTAATTGTATCTATGTAAAATCTGCATGATGTTACAATAGGAATCTGTTAAGGAACTTTTGGAGTTACGATTTCATCAATAGAGGTCCAAAAATAAGGAATTTTAGCAACTCTGCCTTGAAGTGGGCTCGTTGTAAAATGCGTAAATAGTCACCAAAAATGGTATGAATGCAAAGATATTGTTTTGAAAAAGAAATAAAGCTGCTATGAAGAAAGGATAATATATTTTCTGGTCGTGCCTTATGTTTGTGTTTGCGTCCTTTGCTGGGTGCTATGATTTTCCAATCTGGATTTCCATTGAATTCTCCAAGAATAACAAGAAAAACAAGTATTGTTGTGTGAAAACTTTTGTATAAGGCACTTGTAATTGTTGTTAAAATGGAATATAATAAAGCATGAAAATATGTTTCATTTCCTATTCAATGAAGTAACAATGTTTCAGTTATGTTTGAGTTTAAACATGAAAATTTCGCTTTCATTGTTTTTGTAAACACCAGCACCATAAAGATCCTTTTTTATTGAAGTCAATTTGTTTTTCTATCTCAAAACATAATCAATCAATAATTAATCGCTCGCTATCTTTATTGACTTATTGTTTTCAATTGGTCCCAAATAGCTGATATGAATGTGTTAGGAAAATAGTAAAGAGGTTTTATTGGTAGTCACAGTAATGTATATTGGGTTGTATTATACTTTGAGACAGAAGCATTCGACATCTATCCGTTTTCTTGCTGCATTTTGTATTTGATGAAAAGAACCGTACAATTGATTTTGTTCGTTTGAAACCATTATGCATATAATGTTATGTGTGTTGTGTTTTTCTGCTTTTTCACACACTGTCACATATATCTTAACAGTGACATAAGCATATAAGCAGGATCATTTCTCACTCTTTTCTGAGATATTGACATCTGCCTTCGTTTTTTAGTTACCTTATTCAATAATTTAAATGTTAATCTTTTGTCCTATTTTATGTCGATTCATCTTCATATATTATATTAATCCATTTGTTCACATGACCTAGCTACATGCATTTTTCATTGCTTTTGTCTAGAATTGTTGTTTAGTTTCACGTTGTTTTTTTATATGAATCGGTGATCGTTTCAAAGAAACAAAGCCACCAGACGTTCCCTACCAATTGCTGTCATGTTTTTCAACATTCTTCTTCTTTTCAATTTGTCCATGTTTTCAAAAATTGAAACTTAAATGAGCTAATATATGATATTGTGCCACTTCATAGGAGATAATTTTTGTTCTGTGACCTGGTATGGAAACCCAACAGCAGTTAGGGATAGAACGATTGGATAGCAATGCAACTGAAGCTACTTTAGCCAACTTCCAACTGCGGATTAAGATTATAGTAGCAGTAGAAACTTGCGATCAATATTAATATTTTAAATACATTTATACATGACGTTTTTGCATACTACTATTCACAACATTGCGTGATTTTTGCACATGACTTTGGGTAGACGATTTGAACACGAAGCAACTTCCAATGAAGATCTCATTAAACATCTTGAATTGCAAATGATTCAAATGATTATGTTTAAACAAACCTGATTTAACGAATCGTGTTGTGGTGCTGACATTTGATTAAAGTGGACATGATTAATTTATTCTGGATGTTTTGAGATTAAAAAAGATTTCCATGTGTCGCTTGTTTGATTCCTTGTTTCCATCAATACTAGCTAATTTCGTGGATTTTGAATGATTTTTTATGCAAGAACACTACTTTCTATATGTCGTGCTATTTTTAACCATTTATTTATATGAGCTAATCAATATTCCTATCACATCACACGAAACAATGACATTAAAGTAGACAGTGTATAGGTAAAATAAATTCACCGACCACCATCTTTTATAACTTAAGTCGGAATCAGTTTGAAAATCCACGTCAACTATAGTCAGCTTTCGTTGCATTTGTTATAGTGATTTATGGCAGACTTAAAGAGCTAAGTTTTGAAGTAAACTTAGAGCAAATATTGTTATTAAATATCTTTTTATTTCACCTAGGATATTACGGAGGTTGGAGCTAACAAAAGGAATTGACCCAAGACTAAGTTAGAAAAGCAAGCCGTCACAAGGCATAAGATATGAAGACAGCGAATAGTTTGGATAGCAGCACAGAGGAAGCGAACGATTAAAGCCGCGAGAAATAAACGTTACTAGACAAATAAAAGTCCATGCTAGCTAGAAATTGAATGACTGGGAGAAAAAGGACCGCTTTTCTGCTTTTTTGAAGTGAATTGCTCTTAAACAGCTGCAATGTTGTGAGAAGATATAACTGTTGAAACAGTTTCACGCAGTCATTAGCCTCGTTTTGAGCTTCGCTTAGGTCAGCACACGCTTGGCAGTTGCCATATAAAGGCACCTCGCTCAACGATACATCTCATTCAGACTTGTAGCTACACCACTCAACTTGCACATATCCACATTCATTTGAGAAAGAAGCCTCGATCTGAGAAAATAAAATAAGCTATAACTGATAACACGAGGAAGCATTTGAGGGAGGATAATTGGCTGCCTGGAGAAGAACTTTCTATACCAATCAAGTGAATATCGTCTTGTATCACGTTTAACAGTGGAGAAATGGATGGTGCAAGTTTCATGCGATTTTCTGATTCATCGCCCCCTTTGCTTTCACCCGAAACAAAGCCGCCAAGAGCTCCGAAATGTGCCAGGTGCAGGAATCACGGTATTGTCTCTTGGCTCAAGGGACACAAACGCGTGTGCCAATGGAGAAATTGCAGATGCAGTAAATGCATTTTGATTTCAGAAAGGCAAAAGGTAATGGCAGCCCAAGTGGCATTGCGAAGGCAGCAAGCGCAAGAAGAATTAAACAGAGATGCAAAATTACAAGTTAATGTTGCAAGTTTTGTCAGAGCATCCGAAGAAGAAAGACAAAGTTTAATGAAAAGAAGACTATCACTTGGTATGTTTCTCAATATTATCATCTATTTAATCAATTTTCTAAATAGGAACCTACGTTGTACATGTATCTTCGATATAAACATATTAATGGTTCAATTTAATCACCTGGATTTGACTGGATTTGCTGTATTTTTAAAGATTGTTAAATGTACATTATTTTTATTGTGTACTGATTTGTTTCTGTTTAGGAATTGAAGATCATGATAATGTGAATGCATGTGAAGATGAAAGTGTTGCTGAATCTCAAGTTGATAGTGATTCATGGCAGGACAGCAGTAAAAGAATCACCAGAACACCACAAGACATGCCACTGCCCCATATCAATGCACAAATGCCAATTGCTGTTTCTCCTTGCCTTCTTCGTTCACCATCGTCATCTGATCATAAGAACAAAGATCCTGCCGATATTCTTTTGAAAATATTTCCATACTTGGATCCAGTTGTGCTACGGTCTGTGCTTGTTAATTGCCAAGGTAATCTACTTAAAGCGGTGGAAATTCTATCACCACACTCGATGACCAGACTGAAAGAAATCAAACCAACTGGAATAAAGGACATTCAGCCCATCCATACATATACAGCAAGACAAACCTCTGCATTTCAGCCACCGAATCGGCATACAATTGCAACTCAGTTGCCCTGTCGATGCTGTGATAAAAGAAATGGTTTAATGCATGCTGCACAAGTGCGCACGGATGATCATCGATTCTCGACAATGATGCTACCTTCAAGGGAACATCATCTTAACCATCGTCATCAGAATTTCCATCACCAACCTCGGCATGAATTTCAATCTACTTATTTTGATTATTTCCTCTCACTTCAAGATAAGAAATTTGCCAATGACGTTCCTTCTGTGAACAGATCGCTGAATCATCTTGAGCAACAACAAAACCATGCAGTGGCAAGCAGACGGATGATGCAATCAGTTTGTTTTGAATGCAGAGCCCAATAAGACCCCACGATGTCTTTTGCAGAGTTTGTGGGGCCAGAGTAGCCAAATCCACAAACTAACAGAACATTGTTGTAAACAATATTTTATCGTTTAAATCTTGGGGAATAGCATGAATCCACTTTGGGTTCATCATATGCTAATTATTACGATAAGAGATCGTAAAACTCTTTTTCATTTTCATTATTGTCAAATTTCAAAGAGAGATGATGTAGAGATGTGCGCTTATTGAAGACACACCAGACAACACACAAGGCGTGTGGCACGCATTGTATTAATTACAGCATAGAATAATGAATGTAAAAAGTTAATAAAAGATTAGGGTTATAGATAGATTGATAGATGTTCATAACAAGGAACCTGATATGTTGAATTAATTATAGACAATTATAAATTAAATGATTTTATGAAAGCTATTTGCAAGTATGGGTATTTCTTATTCCAGCAGAAGTCTGTGATTTTTATTGATATTTTATTTCAGCTAATGTTACACAAACGTGAACATGCAATTGTTCATATAGTCTTATTTATCCAATGTAAGTTAATAATATGAAATAGATATATGTTTTCGCTATTTCATAGATTGATGATGCAACTATCAAAGAGCTTGATCGAAATTTATTTGCTGGTGAAGAAATAAAAGAAGTCTATGAAGAAGTTATTAAAACAATCAATAAAGTTCATCTAGAATTCGACAAGGCCAGTGACTATTCTTTATTCTTAATTTATCCCAATTGTTTTGCTATTCTTGTATTTAATATCAATTTTTGAATACTTCTTTTTATAGGATGATTTTATAATCAAATGTCCGCAAACAACCGAGCAATTTGATTTATTTACATCGGATCTTCTTAAAAATACAAAAGCAAATAAAACATTCAATCAAAATATAACAGGATGCTCGAAGCCTCCATGGAATTCTCAAGGAGCTGACGAATGGAGAAACTCGCAAGTTCATTATTTTTGTTTTTTTTTTGTTTTTATTCGTGAGGGAAACCTTAAGTGGCTAAAATATATCAATTTTAGGTTCTTTCTTTGTTCTTTTCGTATTCAATTTTCTTTTTTCTCTTTTTTAGGCCGAAATTTGGTGGACTTGGCAGGCAAGAGATATTGAACGTAAGAATCTCCAATTTATTGATAATTAGAGGTATATGTTAATTTCAAAGAATTGTTCTTGTTAACTGGAAGGTAAAGTTCTATATCATTGTAAGATCTAATTGTTTTTTAGTTAAAAGCAAACGCTGAGAAAGATTTCATAATGCAAGAGAATTCTTACCACAAATCATCAGAAGATAGAAAGCCAACCAAATCATATGCTGCTTGGTTGGCTTGGTGGAGATCAACAATAAACAGTGAAGATTATCTCAAATTTGTTTCAGTTAATGTGAGTTCGTTTTGCAGCTTTCGATATTACAATAATAATGTGTAATAATAATTGATTAATTTAAAACATTGTTAATCGTCTACGAATTTTTTATATTTCATTTTTCGATGCTTTCTTGTCTTTATTTTAGGATAATGATTTTCTGTCAAAAATTTTTCATTTGTATGACTCTGGAGATGATGATGATGATGACGATTCTTCTCAAAATCTGACAATTGAAAATCCCGAGGAATCAGCAAGAAAAAGGTAAAACATTATATATTTTGAATAATTATCATAAATATTAATTCTGTATTTGATGACAGTCAATACAGTTAATAAATATCATGAGATATTGTGTCTAATTTAGATCTCTTATTAATCGTAATACAATCGAATCTCAATAAGACTAACCTTGAAAGGAAATTAGAAAATGCTTAGCTATATTTGTGGTAAATTATAATCAGGGTACATTAAGTTACGAAACAATTAAAAGGGCCAGCTATTGAATTGGTTTTCTTGCCAGCACGAGATTCAATTGTGTTACACATTCATTTCAAAGTAGATTCATTGCATATACACGCGTCTGGTTTGATGGTAAAGTTGATCTACTGTTATACATTGCATGTAGGTTGATAGAAGAAAGACTTGGTGAATTGCAAGCCCAGAAAGATGAATATCAGTCTGGATATTGGAATGCAAATTCTGTTCTTCTTGGGGGACTGGGAAAGAGCCCTATTGGTGAAGGTATTTGAAATATGTTAGAGTTTATTTTTATTGTCACCAAAGCATCGACATGGA
Organism: Sanderia malayensis; assembly: GCA_013076295.1. Classification (NCBI taxonomy): domain Eukaryota; kingdom Metazoa; phylum Cnidaria; class Scyphozoa; order Semaeostomeae; family Pelagiidae; genus Sanderia; species Sanderia malayensis. The sequence continues at coordinate 65,062 of RQOL01000768.1, read as the reverse complement.
ACTATTTTCATATCATATTTATGAAACCCATACCAAGTAAAGTGAAGGAATCAATCCCACATTAAATCGGAAAGAAATTCTTTTTGCGTAGATGGTGAGGCAGCAGTCTCTATAGCCTCGATTGGGCGAAACGTATCAACTCATGCAAGCAGTGCGAGGCTAAAACCCAGCATCTCATCAATGTCTCGCAAAGTTTCTTCATCATTGGCAAGGAAATCCATGGATGATCAAATATCAGAATATTTGGTAAAACAAATTTACTTATTACTTTCTTATTGTAGTTATCTTTTGTTATATTTTTATATGTATATGTATCATTTAAACTTGTTCTACGAATCACAGTTTCAAACTCATAGAGGAGTCACAACTGCTCTAAGATAGAAATAGGTCAAGTACCCGACTATTGCAGCTCATTGTACAAGGATCGAATAATGATAATAAAAATAATAATTATTAGTATTTGATGTTTACGCAGCATCCCCCAGAGATAACAATACAAGATCGTTTGGAGACCATATGGAATCGACTGCGCATGCCTGAAAACCTCCGTTTGGATATGGCCATAAAATACAGCCTCGAAAGAAAGAGTGAAGATCTTGCACAAGTCAGTTCCAATTTTTCATTTTCTGCCCTTTCATGTTTCCATATCGTTGTATAACTGACTTAGTTGTTAGATAAAGATTTGCTGTATGGAATGCACGCTCTTTATAGCCTGATTCTTCTATTTTTCTTCTATGCATTATGATTATATATGGTGTGTATTTTTTGTTAACATAGGCTATGGAATGTTGGGAAAATGCCACCCATAAAATAATTGAACGAGAAGAACTGATGAACATTTTAGAAAAATTTGAAAGAATCGCATCGGACCCCAATCGATTTTTCCAAAAAGGTTTGTCATTATAATTAAGCATAATTTACCACCATGTTCAACTAAATATTCAACAGGATATTTCTTCTTTTCTCATACATTGTCTTGCTTTATTTCGATCTCTCTTATCTTTTCCATTCATTCATTTTCAATCTCGCATAACAAATGTATTGAATTACATGAATTTCTACGACTGCTGATCGAGATACGGTCCTGTAAATTCGACATTTTTTATCAAATAATCCCGGCTAGGAATCAGTTGGTCTTCTTTGGAATTATCTTAATCCAACTTGTTTCAAAAGAGAATTTAAGGAAACCTGTGAACTTTAACATTTTATCCTTTTTTGGATCTGTTGCAAATATGTCGCACCTTTTCATCAATTCTTCCATTCTAATCCATGTTTTCGTTTTTCATTCCGTGGATTCAATCTTCATATAATTTCAAACACCTATCCATTCAATGCTATTGCACGCTATTTGCATAGTCTTTACTAATTAAACAATTTTCTATTAGGAATTAATTTTCGCATGTTATATCTTCTAATATTATGTTCTTGAATCTTACTTACTTTGAAGGGATTACTAGTCCTTTAAATAACTGTAAGTTTCCATTGAATCATTAATTAATTATATATCAATTACTATTTGTTTATAATAGGTCTACAAGGCTCGTCTCTAAACAGACTTGATGAGTCAAAATCAAGACAATGCATCCACAAGGTTAGATAAACACTTCCGTATTCTCATTATTATTATGTCCTTTTAGATTGTTATATCAATTATCTTTTATGTGCATCATCTATATTGTGAAATGTATATTATTTCAGAGGCTGAATCAACTTGACATAGCAGCCAAGAAAGCAGTGTTAAGAGTACAAAATGTTCTAAAAGATACTGTCACCTATGAGGTAATTCAATTCAATCACCACTTAAGTAAATGTATTTCAAAGGAGATTTTAAAAATATTGATTTTTATTTACTTTTTACCGGCATACTGAATGCCTTCTAGGAAAAACTCTTTATTTGAAATTTTAAAGGATTAATATAATTGATATAATATTAATAATAAATTAGCAAAATAACAAAAGTTTATTTTTTATTTTTCATCACGGTCTCATTTGCCATTTTACGGATTTTTTGTGATAGTTAAATTACAATAATTGATAATAGTTATATTACAAAAGAACCTGGTATTTTAAATGAAATTATAGAATATGAATGATTTTATTTAAGGGACGACCATATTTGGATAAATTATTACACGATAAAACTGAGATGCTTTACTGGCTGCAACAAGAGCGAAGGGCGACAAATATTGAAAAGGCACAGGTCATGGAAGTAAATGGAAAAATTGCAGAGCTTCCACCAATTTCTACGCTGTCATTACTTTGAAATTCACATCCATTGTTGATACACAATCCTGGTAAGCTTTTTATATCGATTTGTATTTCTTTTACATACTGTCATAAAAAACATACTGTCGGAAACGTTGTTGTATTGCAAAGGATTTGAAAGGAGAAGATAGACGTTGAGCCATCCACAGTTCATCTTTTCAATAAAATATGCAACATATTCACATAAAAGTAAAAATGCTTTTCTCGTGAAATATACAAACACACAATTTTGTATAAATTGAAGATTAATATAAGTATCTAAGCTAAAACAATCATTCATTCATCGTTATATCAAAACAATTATTGTAGGTACACTAATCACTCAGTTTTCAATGATATTTTCTTTACGGAATATCAATTGAACAGCTTCTAAAACATCATTGACAACATAACTTGGCATGGTCATACCTGCTTGATGCGGTGTATCTCTGTGTAAATGGTTAATTCCTTTTTGTGGGAAACTTCGTTCTATGGCAGATACACCTGTATTAACTAAAACTGATTCCATTGTTTTCACATCTGTGTTATTTAATTTCACTTTACAATAATCATCTTCATCGCATTTCGGACGATGTTCTTTGTGACTTTGCAAGTATTTTTGGTACAAATTTGCACCGTATATGTCTGTGTCAAGATTGTCGCTAAAATAAACAAAACGTCATGTTACAAAACAAGAAACGATATTGGATGGGACACTTCTGCAGACAACCTTTTGATGGCATCAACAAAATGCAATGCTGATGCAAGGAAACCAGAAAAACATCCATATAAAGGGAGTTCATTCAAGGGGTGTGTGCTGATAGGAACCAGGGGACCAGGGATTGTGCCCTTTTATTGCCCCCTCCTATGACTTTGCTGAGTTCATTAAACCAAAATGGTGTTCATTACACCAAAATAAACTCCCAACATATTAAGCCTCCTAATCTAATAACATTAGGTGTGTGTTTATTTTCAAACAATTCTTACCCTATAGCATATATTCTTTGTAAACGTATTTCATTGCCATGCAGCTTTGCCGTTTCTTTGCGTAGGCAATCTTCTGCATATTTGTATGTGAATAAGTTTGGTTTTCCAAGAACTGATGTATATACCAAGTCATTTCCAGTCAATTTCTATTTAAAAAAAGGTCTTTAAATACCATCAAGAATCTATTCATCATATAAGTCTCCTAAATTGCAGTGGACAATTTTATCAATGTGTGGCCACAACAGGGTGTGAAAGGAACATTTGGCATTGCTAGCATTCAGTATTAATTTAGTTCAGTCATAATTACTAACTTTATAGAGGCTCTCCAAGCAGCAAAGAAAGGCTCCATTCCCAAATCTGAAATTGAAATGATTTATCATTTTACTTTACACTTTTCAACAATAAATAATAATGCACATTTTCATATTTTTAAATGCATGAATACCTTGGGTTAGGTGCCTCGCTCATCCATAGAAGATCAGGGTTAACAGCAATAATTGGAAGATTATCATTTGGTATAGATGAAAGAGGAGAACTTGGTGTGCCATTTGTTATCAACAAATCAATCAATATTTGTAAATGTGTTTCCCAATTTATTGGTTCACCCATCAATATGATACCTGATTTTCAAAACAGAATTTTACATTTCAAACTTGTATATTATCCAATTTTTACAAGCCATTATTGATTTTCATATTTTATTTTACCTTCAGCTTTGAGTAAGCCACAACTTCTATCAGGTGGCTAAAGTAAAAATGAATGAATTTATTGATCAACATGTGATTTACATACCCCATTATTCCAGATGATAGTATCTTCATATTGCAAGCACTGTGTATATGTAACCTACCATATGGAGTCTTTTTCTTCTGTCATTCATGTCCAAATAAGGATAAGCATCACTGATTTCGTCAATTGTTGACACATTAGTAAAACCACATCTTTATAACATCAAGGAAGAAGAAATATGACACATTTATGAAAATATTATTGCAATTTCAGCTGTGCAAGAAAAGTATATTTCAAATTGTAAGATGATACGAGGAGGCAACTTCTTGTAAAGGCCCTTGGCCAGATAGCACCACATGTTTGTCATGAAGAATATTCATATTTCTAAGGGGAGAATGAGATAAAACAATTTGCCTTGGCAAAACCTGCAACAAAATAACAGTTTGTTAAAAAAGCCTGTGCATGCTACAAAACAATTGGTGTAAATCAATTAAAAATAGGTAATAAAAAAATAATTAAAATAAAATAAAATTATAGGTACTGTATGGTGAAGTTGTCTTGTTAATATCTTTGCTTTGTGGTATTCGGTCTCACAACCACTATTAGTAAGAAATATAATTGGTATTTTTTTATCCATTATTTTCTGTATGGCCGTGACAGCAGATGGTATGACACGTCTGCCTCTTACCAAAACTCCATCTATGTCAAACATTATTCCAAATGCTGGAGGTTTTTTACACCTATCTAAGCCACTTTCAAACACCATGTTTGATGCTTGATCAGCGATATTAACGTCGTGGCGTTGTCCTTCAACAGAATAGATATCTGTGAATTTAAATTTTGCACCAGATTCATGAGTTGAAAATGCCTGAACTCCAAGGCTCGCTGCACTTCCTTTTAGGCCTAATAGTAATCGTCGCTGCAACATTGCAATTCGCAAATAAAGCCAAATAGCTTAAAGTCTTCACAATGTGTATAATGCAATGTGAAAAAAACAATTTTCGTTTCTTTCAGTTCTATTTCGTGACATCAAATAATGGGGCCAATATCAATTGATCTTTCTCTGTCAAACAGCAGGTCGTCAATTTTGATTTGAGAATTGCGAATGAATCGCATTATAGAAGCAACTTTCAATTGTTAATTGTCGTCATGGTTTGGTTCAGTTTGGTTACTTTTGCAGACTGTAAAAAACATTCATACATGGTCAGATGTCTCTCATCACACAGAAGCTGAGGGCTTATTTCGGTGCCTGCTTTTATGTTGCATCATTCCATCAGAATGTTCCTTTTCGCCATTTACCAAAAAGTACGAACAAATTTTTGTATCGATGAAATTGGTTGAATATTTATCAGGAAGAATATTGCAGACAGAACAAACCATGAAATTATTAACCAATTTGGTGGAACGAATTTACAAAAATGTAAGGTCTCTTCTTAGCCGGGCGTTGGCGAGAACTAACTCTGGAACATAGAGATAGGATATAAGATAATCTAGAGTGCTAACGGCCGATACTCCCTCTGTATAGCGGATGAAGCAAAAATTTCTAGCCAGCCACCTCCAAAAAAATGGCGGACAAAACTCCACAGCTAGAACTTCACATTTTGAAGTCAAAGTACATTGATACTTTCAATTAAAAACCTCAAAGAAACATTCTAATCTTTAAAACATTATGTTATATTCATTATACTGAAAGTTCATGGTTGTTTTTACAATATTATTACAATTTACAAACTTTAATGCAATTTGTAGTGGCACGAATTGTTAGGCCTAGATATCTCTTGGAGGGTGAATTCTTGTATCCCTGTGCTCAAACACTTTGAAAATCTTGCGTCCCTGTGCGCAGTCACAGGATTTCGAAGTATCAAGTGGTAAAAAAATGGCCGCCATTGGAGGATTTTTGGCGTCTGGAGGATGAGCCTCGTTCGCACTCTAGATTATCTTATATCCTATCTCTATGCTCTGGAACCAACATTCAGATTTACGTTTAGAATCAGATTCAGATTCAATCATTTTCATCACATCCATAATAATAAATACGATTATATCCATGGTTGGTCTAAGTTTAAGTCACAAAGTTAATCCACAGTGCAAAATTCTACATTTAGGAAGATTTCTGTATTTCTGCAAGATGGAATTTGCCCGGGGGGGGTACTCTCATTGTGGACTGACAGGGGGGTCCAGTCAGGGTTAAAGAGGGCCAAAGCTAAGATTTTAAAATCACCCTCAATGGTGGTGTAATTTTTGCAACAACCCTCAAATGGTAGTATTAAAACTAAAATGACGCCATTTGGTAGTATCCAGTAATAATTTTATAAACACGTATGATGAATTTGAAGTCACAATTTCAGTCTCGTTTTGAAAGCAAATTTGTAAAAAACGAATTTAATTCGTAATAAGTCATCTCAGCAATCAACTGGAAGAACCTTAAAAAAAATAACAACTTCAGAAAATACCCCAAAATGGTAGTGTTATTTTCTTAAATTGGTCCATTTGGTAGCCATTTGATCAGACCCTCAAACCGACTGGACCCCCCTGTCAGGCCATAATGGGAGTACCCCCCCCGGGGGAATTTGCATTTCCTTTTGCTTCTCAATTCAATTCATGTTTGGCAGTGAAGTGACAAAAGTTAAGAGAAGAACGATGAATTAAGGAAAATTAGGTTTTGGTGTAAAGAAACTTGCTAAGAAACGTTTCGTACAATAAATAGGGTGAAAGCTAAGAAACTCTGGTACGAGGATTTTGCATAGTTTCTAATAAAAAATGGGTTTACATACACAAGAGTGGTTAGTCCATTTCAAATTAAAATGGTTTGCAGTTTATTAACGCATGCGTATATAATACATTTCCCACGTGTGATATATATACAAGCTTATATCTGATTTCAAGGCATTTAAATGTTTGCTTGGTGACCATTGTCTATACAAAATGCCACTGGAAGTTTTCATAACTTTTGTTGAAAGATTGCTGATCTTAAATGATTTGATTTTGAAGTAGAGATCAGTTATACTATTTGGCAAAACGAGGAAAGAGGGTGAGCTTTAGTGGCAGCTCTGTATATGGCATAGGACACCCCGGGGAAGATAGGGTTTCGCCTTTTTTTGGCGAAATTTTATTGGAACCGGCAGTTTTTATAAAAGTTTTCATTAATTTTTCATATGTTGGTAATTTTTTATTATTTGAATGATAAAGATTAACTGCTGAAGGCAAAGACGAAACTTTCTACAAATGTTTCCAACCATTGGCAGTTAAAGCTCAACAGTTAGAACCTCTCATTTGGAAGTTATCGCTGCCTTCAACAATCATTGTTTGGATGACAGGCTTTTCTATTACAGATGTTACCCTACAGACATTCTGGCATTTTACATGTGGTAGCTTTCAATAAGGGCATGCGCCGACAATTTCGATCATGCGCTGCAACATTAAATCTTGTCCAGCAGTTTTCAATTTTTTCCCAGTGTTTTTACTGTGTTGCATTGGGAATTCTTCTCGTGAAAATGATTGCCAAATTTGGTTGTATGAATGACTTCCGCCCATGATGCTCTCTTCTCTAACTGCTCTTGCACGTGGTGTATCTTGTCTTTTGGTATTCAGTCGTCGAGAGAAGAACATGCAAGGGGTGTTGACCATGCACGAAGGTGAAACTGTAAAGATCAAAATCAACGAAAATAGAAGATTATGTTTTGGCAGGAACAAGTTTTTTCTTATATCGAGTATTCTATTTTCATATCGCCACGTAAGTCTGCAGTTTATTGCTCTTGAAGCATCATTTATGCAGGTTTTTTGTTGCCTAAATAAAAATTGAACCTATTTAATTTTAGTGGTACTTCATTGAAGATTGCTGAAGAGAGATTGTCGATCTTCCTACATCAGTCAGTAAGTGTCAACTTATTGTAGCTTCATTTGTTATAAATATTTGTTGCTTTCTATATTGCATGAGTCTCATTTTTAGTATTATAAACTATTTTAAATATTATTTGCTTAAATCTGTGGTACTTTAACTCTGATTTTTATTTTTAGGTGATATCACTGAACAAAGATGGCCCAAAGTCAAAGCTTTGAGGAGATGTCACGTAAATCCTTTCATATCCTTCATTGTGCAGTGCATGCATTGCATTATTATAACAAATTTTCTAGATTACCGTCCTATTTTTGTCGTTGAACTTAACCGGGGTTGTTTAAATTTCCAGATAGCTGATTGCTGAAGTTAAAGGGCGATGGCCCAAGCACCATTGAAAGTAAGTTAACTAGTGGTTTTATTTCTATAAAATTTCATTTATTTCCCTAGGAATGAGAAGCAGAAAAAGTCGAATAAAGACCTCTGATTGAAATCATTACAAAGCTTGTGGGGAATCCTCGACAGCTGCGGTGGCGCACAAAGACATGGGCATGGTTGCTGCAGATGACTCCTGTATGAGCTGGGTCGACTATTCATCCTCTAATGGTTTATTTTGTGACAGTTTATCACTGTTGGCAATACTAAAATAAAATCTTCCTTTTTCTTGTTGTTTGTATACGTATAGGTTATATGTAGTCAGTTGCGTTAGAGGGGTTGTCGGAGAATTGTTGTGTTGAAAAACTACGAGAAAACGATAATCACTGTGTGCTTCTTTGTGTGGTTTCTTTCTTAACCCATAATAAAAGAAACAGGAAACGACGTAAAGTTTTATAACAGAAGTTCCATAAATTTTTACTTGCGACGGTCATTTGTCACTCCCTCCCACCTTTTCTAACTTATAAATTTTTTTATATAAATTCGACGATGTTAAAACATTGAACCTTCTATTCCTTACCACATCAACATTCCTTACACCAATTATTATACAATACTTCAGTTTTAAATATAAGCGACGACATAAAAACATATTCAAGTGTTCGTTCGGTGGGATAAAAATTTGCTGCACTTCGTTTTTCCTCTTGTTTTCCCTAACAACCATAATCTTGCATCCGCCGCAGACTGTCAAGGTTCGGTTTCAGGCTGCTCTTCTCTTTCACCTTGCACGAACAAACAAGCCACGCATAAGTAAGCGTTAAAAATTACACGTTTTTTTTATCAAAAACAACAAGAACATATTGAAGAAATTTCGGAAACACGTTTTTCCTTTACGGATCATCCACGTTTTTTTCTTCCTTTCCACCGCAACTTTTTTCATTAAATTAAGAAACTTTTAGAACTAAAATATGGCTATAAATTAAAAAACTTTTACTACTAGGCTTTAAGCCAGGTTTCTTATAAAAAAAAACGTGTAAATCGTTCACTTACGCTTCAGGTAATCTCCAAAAAGCAGATGACTGGAAAAGTACAGAACCGTATTACAAAATAGGCCGTTATTTAGAGGAAATAGAGCCTTCAACATAAGTAAACGTCGGGTTCATAGACTCAGTTATATATATTACTCTAGAAATAAGTTATCAGCTTCCTTTACTAACTAATTGTCATACCTCTTCTGTGCAGTTCACCAATTTCATTTGCGATGTCTTCTCAGTAAAACAAGGCAACGTCCGCATGATAAATTCCCAGATAATATCAGCAACCACTTCACATGAAATTCAAATCAGAAAGAACCAAAATGGCATGGCACATCTTAATCTGCATAATTAATTATATTCACGCACAAGTTCCTTAATTTCACCATAGTAACCACGCTTGAATGTAGCAGAGGCTATCCTCGCGTGGATACATTCAACCAATCAGATGAAGACAAATAGCAATTTGCTTTCCTTTGTACGTAAGGCATTGTTTTCAAACATTAATGTATTATTTCCAGGATCACATAAGCATCTTGGATTAAAACACGTCCTTCACTGATATAGAGTCACCTTTTCTTTCATCAGAGGAAGATTTATGTGGGCCTCTTCAACATTCGCAAAGGGTGTTTCGCACAGACATTCCGTCAATTTTACAACTTTTACTGTGCTCAGAATGATGCACAATCAATCAAGTTTTGAAAAAAATAACTTTATGCACGATTTCATTCACCCTCACTATGGCAACAACTGAAGGCTTCAGGCTTCATGGGCTTAGAAATGATGTTTACACTCATCATTTCTAAAGCCCATTCAATGCAGTGCAACGGACTCCGTTATATGGTACTTTTTGCATTCTGTATGTAAAATAAAGACTGTGACGACAAAAGTCTTGTTGAAAAAAGAATGACACTTAGAAAAAAAACATTTTTAGCTCGGAAAGTGAAATTGGTTTTGCTCTACCAAAATTGATGTTTTTTTCACAGTAGATAGTGCCCAATGCCCATGCCAGTTAAATATTTCATTGGAAATTCAGATTTCAGTGGTCGCATTATTCAATATGATTTGACTTGAATGAATTTCTAATTGAAATGGAATGTTAAGAGAGATGAATCTGATTCTCAGCTGAGCTCCTAACTACATTTGTAGTTGACGGAAATCGTAAGGTTTTTGAAGGATTAATGAGAAGAATGAAATTCGCCATTAAAATCCGAAATTCTGCATTTTGTTCAGCTGTTTAGCTGTTCTAATACACTTTATTTATATCAACAAAGCTTTGAAAATAACGTGGGATTGTTTTTTGTTGTGTCAACTATAATCGTTGTACAACTGTCGCGGTCAAATACAGGCATATAAACAAAAAATGAGAGAAAAGTTTGTCTATTGTTTAACCTAAAGCATTGCTTTTGCGATGACCTAAGTTTCAACTGGTATTGCATATTCAATCTATTGAGCGACTCAAATCTATTGTTATTTCAGCCAATCACAGTAAGAGATTACCTTGAAGGCGTTCTAAATAACTATCACCGGATAGTTTTGACCGAACACAATGAATACACCAGTTAAGGCATGTTCACTTCTTTAACTTTGAAAAGGGAAAGTTCAATATTGAAATAAAAAAGAAGAAAATATTGGTTTAGATTGGCTTTATAAATGTTGTTCGTTTGATTACTGTCGTAGAAATGCGATGGTGGAAAGATGGGCACACGTTGCCCTATTTGAATTCAACAGAGTTCAAGTTGGAATATTGCTGATTAGCTTTTTGCTGTGTTTTTATGATTGTAAGCAAACCAAAGATAAATTATATACGAATGGCTGGGCCATCAAACTATCACAACAACATGGATATGAAAAAGCACTTGAAATAGCTAAAAGGAATGGTTTTGCTAAAGTCGAAAAGGTACGGTGCGAATTATTCAAGCTAAACAGTATACCTTTAAAGATGAAATTATCACAAAATAGGCATTTCTTTTCAGTCAGTGTTTTCAGTATTCCTGGCTTAGCTGTTATCTATAAGCCAAAACAAAGCAAATTAATTGCCTTAGGAGAAATTCTTGCTTTCTCAAGAATGAATTTATTGGATCAAAAGTCAACTGGAATAATACGACCCAATAAATAAAAAATGAGCGCTAATCAATAAGAAAAATAAACTGCATTTCGATGTTTTTATTATGGGACTGTAACACAGAAGGATTTATGAAAATATAAATATATGGTTAGAGGAAAAGTATCGCACTGGTCAATCATTACCACCGTTTAACCATTTAATCATTTGGTCTTGTGTTTTTACTTAACAGTCAATCAAAAAGGATGCAAGCGGTATTCACGAGATGCCAGTTGATTATAATAAAGAATTTTCAAGAATTTTATACACGGATATTCTTTAAATCTTAAGATGTATTTGCCTTAACAATCTTATTGGGAACTAAAATCTTAAAATTATAGAATACGAGTTTATTTTCGGCTGTCCCTCCCACCTACAGGCTAGCCAGGTTATGGCTAGTTCAACCAACCATGCAATCAGATTATATGATATACTTGCAAGGAAAACAATAGAATGATGCTAATAAAATGCAATAGCAATTTGTATCTTCCTGAGATAATTAGCTATGCTTCCATGTTGACAACAATTAAATTTTCAACAATATTCATTGCGATGGGGCTTTTTATTAACAGAATGCACAAACATAAATCTGGTAACCAGGAGATGAAAAATATCTCGGAAATATTATTTATCTTGATGTAAATTAATTAAAGCATTGTGTTTAGAATCCAGCATTGAGAATATTAATAAAATGACAATGCAATCGTGTTTTGTAGATTGGAAATATAGATGGATATTATCATCTTGAACATCCAACTCACCCGAAAAGATCACGAAGAAGTGCCGGGGATACAACAGAATCACTACAAAATGAAAAACATGTGTGTTATATAATGATATATTTATATATATATATTATAAATATGGTGATAAGAATAACGCACAAAGAACACTACATTGGTTGTTACTCAGAATTTCACGCTTTTGCGATCATAGGACAGAATGGAGTGGTCTTTTTGCATTATTCTTTTCATTAGAAACCTGCTCTGCCTGCCTTGAGATACAGAACGCTATCTTTACTACATTCTCATATATAGCTAGTATATAATAACAAATTAATTACATAACGTTGTAGCATCTCAATACTTTTACAAATGTGGTGTTTTGTTTATTAGATAATTTGGGCTGAACAACAACATGAAAAGATAAGAGAAAAGCGTGGATATCATCATGAGAAAGTAGTTGCAAGGGGAATAAGACCAAGATTTGCAGACCCACTTTGGGATGAACAATGGTATCTGGTTAGTATCTTGCAACATTGTTGTAATTTATGCAACATTGTTCCAACTTATGCAACACTCTTGTAATTTATGCAACACTCTTGTAATTTATGCAACATTCCGATTGCAATTGCAATGTAAATGCTATGTATATATTCATAAACAGGACGATAAAAGAAATTCATTGGATTTGGATATTAATGTTATTCCAATTTGGAATCAAGGCGTAACAGGCAAAGGAGTAGTTGTCACTATTTTAGATGATGGTAAAACATATTTCTCCGTTCTTATATCAATCATGTTACCAATTTGCCAGCAAATGATTTTTTTACTGAAAATTAATTATTTTTGTAATATTTCACAGGCATTGAACATAACCATACCGATATAGCAAAAAATTATGTAAGTAAAACAGCAACTATGCCAATGAAAATATGTTATTTTGCAATTGATAACTTCATTCAAGCATCATTATCGTGTTATTTTAAATAGTTTTTCTATTTTTACGAATAGGATCCAGCAGCAAGTTGGGATGTTAATGATAATGACCCGGATCCATTTCCAAGATATGACATAACAAATGAAAACAAGTAAACAACTCAAATAAACTTTAACCGTTAAAAATCTTTTTAAGGCTTTTTTCGCTCAGAAACGCTTGTCAGATTTGCTAACGATTAGCAACTTGAATGGTTGCTGACCACTGCGATTTCTCAATAATAGGCATGGAACCCGCTGTGCGGGAGAGGTTGCTGCGGAGGCGAATAACAGTAAATGTGGCGTTGGAGTAGCATATAATGCAAGGATTGGTGGAGTACGCATGCTCGATGGAAGAGTAACAGATCGTGTAGAAGCTGAATCACTGAGTTTAAATCCGCAATACATTGATATTTACAGTGCCAGTTGGGGTCCAAGTGATGATGGTACGACTGTTGAGGGTCCTGGGACATTGGCCGCCGCGGCATTTGCAAATGGAATAACTAAGGTATAATTCAATTCAATGCAACCAAGGTCAGACTAACAATTGACAATTCCATGCAATTTAACCTATTTGCTATTATTAAAACAGGGTAGAGGTGGACTGGGTTCGATATACGTTTGGGCATCAGGAAATGGTGGTCGTCATGACGACAGTTGTAATTGTGATGGTTATACTGCAAGTATTTACACATTGTCAATAAGTTCTAGTTCAGATCATGGTGAAAGTCCTTGGTATAGTGAAGCATGTTCTTCAACATTAGCAACAACATTAAGCAGTGGAGCGCACGGCGAAAAACGTATTGTGAGTCATGTTATTGGGTACTTCACACCTTAACCTATTCACAAACCATAGAATGGTAATACCTTACACAAATGTGTTTACCAATTCAGGTCACAACTGATTTGCATGATCTGTGCACCGAAAGGCATACTGGGACATCCGCATCTGCTCCATTGGCAGCTGGAATAATTGCACTGGCTTTAGAAAAGAAGTAAGTAGCTACTAACACGTTATAAGCAACAGCTTAAGGCTTGCGAAATAACTTGCCTGTTCAACAAAGATAACTTATTAATTGCCTATGATTGCAGCCCAAAATTAACTTGGAGAGATGTGCAACATTTAGTGGTGCACACAGCAAACTGGCAAGCATTGAAACATGATTCAGATTGGAGGATGAATGGAATTGGTCTTCATGTGAATGAAAAATTCGGATTTGGGTTATTAGATGCTGAAAGAATTGTAAACAAAGCGGGTTCAAATGATTGGAAAACTGTGCCGGAAAGCAGAGAATGCAAGGGGAAAATACACACGGATGCCAAGTAAGACAACATTGTATAAATAATACTACCTCCCACCCTTGCTATACTGACCTTTCTATTATGTGTGCTATAAATGATCTATAATTGAAATTACAGGTTATTAAGATGGAATCAACCATTGACAGTGGAAGTGGCAACAGATGGGTGCGCAGGTACAAAGAATGAAATTCGCTACTTAGAACATGTACAAATAATATTAACAATTGAATACACAAGAAGAGGTGATTTGACAATTTTTTTGACAACACCAATGGGAACAAAATCAAATTTATTACCAACAAGATCAGAAGATTCGTCAGATGAAGGATTCAAATCATGGCCGTTCATGACTACGCATGCGTGGGGTGAAGACCCCAGAGGCAAATGGACACTTGAAATACGAGACGCGGGAGATGCGCGTGCAAACACGGGAGTTCTGCGTGAATGGCAGCTAGTATTATTCGGTACAAAGGAAAAACCAGCACATCAAACAGTGACTCATCCTAATATTCCACTTCACAAAAAAGCAATTGCTGATGACACAAAATCAATCCAAGGCAATGAACATTCATCGGTGACAATTACCAAAGTGACGTATACATTTGGATCTAGGCCTCAGCAACTACAACAACTGCCACAACAACAACAACAACTGGGTAATAATGTTGCCCCTTCATTGCCAGATCTGCCAACTATATCTCCAATTAACAATGGATATTTTCAAAAAAAAACACAAGAACAATCCAGTAATGCACATGTGATTGATAATCTATTAGCCTCGACTGAGAATCACTTGCCTCGCTATCAAGATCAAGGATACAGGACTGCAATTCAAGGGGGGTTTGGTAATTTAGGTGTAACAGCCCCACAGAGAATTAGGTCAAGCAAATACAACGACAATAACAACAACATATTTACTTACATGCAAGCTCGCAGCAGTGTGCCAATGCCTTATCAAAACTTTAACCAACGACGATACCAACCTGCAAATTTGGCAAATTATTATTTTCGACAAAGAATGAACAACAACAATAATAATAATAATAACAATAATAATTACAATAATAAGATGTACAAGTGGAGAACAGGATTAAATGAGCCTAGATATGCATTGCGGAACTCAGCTAACTTTTGGGATTACTTTGGAAGAGCATTGAACAAAAGAAATTCAGCTCAAAATATAAGGAAATTATTAAAACAAAAGAAAATGATAAAATCGATATAAACTTTACTTGGGCACTCACATTTGATTTTTCGCAATTATTATGTTATTCCATATTAGATATAGACAGATGATGGCATAATACTTCAAGTTGCACCTAACTGAATGTTCACTCTATTCCACGTATCAACTCAGCACTTGCAAAGCAAAGCAGATTCATGCTTTAATTAGCCTCATATATGGAGTATTTGGCATGAATGTCTGCTCAGCTTTCTAATTTGCACATGTTTGATTGTAAATATTATTTAGCCACGTGATGATGAAATGGAATGAAAACCAAGCATATGTTTCACATTCATTTAAAGCATGGCTTCAGTATAATACACGCAAAATAACATTGATCATTTGGAAATATATCAACAATAAACAATGGTATTAATTAAATAATCTAAATAAACTTATATAAAATCAAACAATTGCATTGAACTGCTAAGCGAATTTATTCAAAATTTTCAATAAAATAAAAACATAATGGTAGTCATACCTTCTACGGAATACTTTGCTTCAATATAACATTTATTGGTCCAAATGCTTAATGATTTCATTCGTATATTCAGAGCAATTTGACTTACCACCAAGGTCTCCAGTAACCACCTCAAATAATCAAATAAAAACGATATTAACATCACTAACAAATATCACTCAAATCTCTGAAATTCGAATCAATTTAAGAAATAAAATTTAAATCGTAACGGAAAAAGGTAAATTTTGTGAATTGAAAAAACCATTGGTTTAATGTTCTGAAATGTTTCGCACGGTCCATCCATGTGAAATTGACCAATCGACAAATCGGGCCCCGGATGAGAATTGCCAGTTAGCCATCGTATGAAAATATAAAAGGTCATTATACATAATGTAGTATGAAATAATTACCTTTCCATCCCTGATTGTTTTAAAACATGCACTTTCTATTCTGTCAGCATAATCATGCAGCTGAAGATGCCTTAGCATCATTACACCACTTAACAACAATGCAGTTGGATTTGCTTTATCCTGTCCTGCGATATCTGGAGCAGTTCCATGCACCTGGTGAAATGAAATTTACAAATTTACGCATATTCAACACCTTACTATACAAGAAGTAACGAACCGTTAAGAAAATGCGCGCATGTCGTAGCAGGAAACTTGTTTACGTTAACTTGACACGTTGAAAAAATAGGGTGCAGACCCCAAATGAAAATTACCCTTGTGCTATTTTTAGACTGGAGTAATCGGCCCTAACCCACTCCTCTCACCCATAACATTTTATCTCTCCACCTGTCATATTTTTTCCTCCCAAACTCAACCCATGCAAAATTCAACTTAGCATTTCAACCCATGTAATAATTTTGTTCATGACCTTTTCTTCTTCATATCTTCTTAAGAGTTCAGCTAACACAGTACAAGACAGAGGCACAAAAGATGAAAAATGATTATTTCAAAAAGAAAATAAAAACATCGCGGCTGTTACGCATCTCTCTGTATCGAAGATTTGGTCGAAACAAGTCGGTATTTGTCCTCATGAATCTCGGGTACTCTTGAACAGCGGTAGTAAAGCGGTATGAAAATAAACATGCGCGGCCCCAAGTGCTTGCAATTAATAAGTGCGTTCCTCCGTTGCGCACAATGAACCAATGTCTACTTACTGCTTCAAAAACTGCGACACCATCACGACCAATGTTTCCACTGGGAGTCAATCCCAGACCTCCAATCAATCCAGCACATAAATCACTAAATATAAAACATTAATACAATTAATTAGGATGGAATGATAATGACAAAATCTCAATTTAAAAGTTAGATGCAGTTTAATAGATTTCAGCCTACCTTAGAATATCTCCATATAAATTTGGCATGACAAGAACATCAAACTCAGTGGGGTCTTTCACCATCTATAAATTCAAACTTACTATTTAGATAAACTAGTATGATTTCAAGTTGTGACAAGTAAAGATCAAATAACGGTAAAAAATAAGCTTACATTTAAACATGTTGTATCCAGATACATTTCATTGTATTTTATATCTTTATTCTTCTCTGCAGCCTCTCTACAGCATGTCAAAAAGAGGCCATCAGATTGCCGCCTATAAAAAGTAGATGGAAATATAACTATTGTAAATCTCAGATATAAAGCAAAAAAATATGAGAAAAATAAGCTCACATAATATTTGCTTTGTGAACTGCTGTGACATTTTGTCTGCCATTATCTCTTGCAAAATTAAAAGCAAAATCTGCAATCCTCTGTGAAGCATCTCGAGTTATCAACTTTATACTTTGCACAACACCTTCAACTACCTAAAAGGAATAAAATTGAAATCACTAAACATTGTAGACTACCATATACATGCACCACATAATATCCATATATGTAAACAAAGAAAAAAGATTCACAAACCAAGTGCTCAATTCCACTGTATTCACCTTCTGTGTTTTCTCTTATTGTAACTATGTCAACATCATCGTAAGCAGTTTTAAAACCAGGTATGGATCGACATGGTCGTACATTTGCATATAAATTAAATGTTCTGCAATTAATGTAAATAAAAACTTCACTTAGCATCATCTGCAATAATATCAGTGAAGATTTTAATGGTAATGGTTGCAAAATTTTAACCGACTGATATACCTTCTCAGTGTTAGATTGAGAGAAACATGTCCCTTGCCGATTGGTGTTGCCAATGGTCCTATCAAATTTAAGATAAAAATAATCATATCTACAGTTGAGTCATAATAGAGAAACAATATGAAAGTTAACAAGATATTGTAATAATAACATATTCTGGGAATGTAAAAAATACCTTTTAAGCCAACTTTGTTTGTATTAACGGAATCTATTGCAGCCTGTGGAATTTTTACTTTTCCATCAATTCCTTTCACTGGAGTTACATCCACTTCTTCCCAAACTAATGGAACCTTTATTTAAACCACAACATGTTCAGTTAACATGTTGCAACAAAGATGCATCCACCACACAATGCAAAGCAATAACCGGTGCATCATATAAAATGATGCAAAATGATGCAAAACAAACCTCTGCAGCTTCAAATATCTTTTTTACAGATTCTGAAATTTCGGGCCCTATCCCATCTCCTGGTATCAAAGTGACCTTTGTTGGAGCCTGCAAAAATTAAAACATTAAAGTGGTTAAATTTCTATGGCATTCTTCCATAACCAAATAATAAAGTGTGCTGCATGCTATCCTGTTAAAATTTATTTGCATATGCATAAGGGCTTACTTCTAGTATCATACCTTTAACACAATTTACAAAATTAACATTCATATAAAAAGGGCACACAACAGGTTTATCATCAGAGAGAAAGGCGTGAACAAATGAATGGCCTATAACAGCTGAATTGCGGCAAAGGCCATGACCTGTCGCCAGGGAGTTAAACATTTGGACTGAAGAATGTTATTCAGGATAAAATTATTAAATAAATTAATATATCTGACCTGGGAAAACATTCTTGCACAGCGTAACGCATTGCCAAGAAATGAAAAGCAATTTTTTTTCATTACAGTTGCAGCCATGTTTCTTGCAATACAGGTGGTAAAGTGGATGGACAAATCAGAGCAACTTCATGTAATGTCGTCTCTATTGTTACAAGATGCAACGGTTGCAGCAAAAGAGGTTTGTGGTTCGATCCCGTGAAAAGGCAATTCACTTGCCAGTTCGTATCACAGACGATACAAAAAATAATACAACTATATAGCAGATATTCTATTGTTTGCACTGGCGCAGCGGGTGAAGCTCAACCAGGACAAATGGGAAGAAATATCCATTTAAAGTAATTGCTTATCATCGTAATAACATTAAGTAAAGTCATTTATTAACAGTACTACAATTCATTCTTACTTAATGTTAAGATTGTTTTTAACTGAGCCTATGTTTATCAAATACAATAAAGATTTATATTTACTAATGTTAAAACAGTAATGAATAAAATGCAATAAAGAAATCAAAAGTTGGAAAGGAATTGTTAAGAATTAATTAGTGTCAAAGAAGTCTTAAGAATTACTAATAAATCGCAACTCAACTACAACATTAATATAATAATATTTCTGTTCTACTAGAATTTCGTCCTTTATCTTTCCAGTTTCACAAGATTCCAGAAGTCTCTTTTAAAGTATTCAAGTTTGAAATGTTGTAAACATTTAAGGTACGTAACCGGGTGAATTAAGAAAAATAATGAAAATTGAGAAAATTGTGATAAAAAAAAATGAAAGCAACAAACATCGATCAATTGTCATGGCAACAATTCTCCATTCGAGTTTAATTTTTTCATCTTTTTCTTTCTGATCCATTTTGTCAATGATGACATCCATCTTCTTAGCAATCATGTCAGCTTCCATTGTTGAATATTCATCTTCATTTGCATGTTCATTTCTATCCCACCTCCTTTGTGGCAATCCATTTGGGTGCTTAAGAAGACGTCGAGATCTTTGATGCTGTAACATCAATGGTGTTGTCTGTTGGATTTCATGAGTCAGATTCGGTTTATTATTCGGCATGAATTTCAATTCAACTGAAACCTTTTGTTGTTGCTGTTGTTGATTAGTATTTTTTGTGTTGGTCATTCTAGATCTCACGTGAAGAGTATAGGACAGCTTGTCAAGGATGTGCTTACGAACCCATGCAGGCATCGGCGGGTCTAATGGCTGCTTATGGTACAGCCTTATAACAACGCATAAGCTGATTATCATAAGGACCATTTCAACCATTGCTGTATTGAAAAATATACCAACCAATGGTATTACGTCACTTGTTGGTGGAATCATATCAGCAACTACTAGCATGAACACTGTCATTGCTAGAAGCAATGTTATTGCCAATGATACACGTTCACCTGAAGCAAAAAACAATAGCAGTTTGCAGAAGAAGATGTAAGCCTTGAAAAGAAGAAACGTGTTGCATGCAAGCATTGCCAAAAACATGAATTGAAAGAAAAAGACAAAAACAATTAGGAAACATACCAGATTCAGCTGGCAATAAAAATGACAGCATTGTCAAAACAGACATGAGGACCATTGGAAAAATAAGATTTGTCAAATAGAATAATGATCGCCTTTTGATGATAAAGGTGTAAGTGACGTCAGGATATGGTTCAATACAGCAGAAATATTTCACTTCATTGCGAACAGCTGGCACTGCTACAAGTTTCCATTCAGCATTGGGAAGGTATTTGGCTAAAAACAACAGAACACAATATGCATATATTCGTTGCTACTTGTTAAATCAATAGCTTCATGTTTATTCAATGATAAATCTTTCAATTTAAAGAATGCTTATTAACGTAGCTTAGACTTGTGAGTGGGAGACCATCCAGCCTTCATATATATCTATGTATTACTAAGCAGCGATTCCTGTCGTGTAGTAAAAAGATAAACAACTACTGGTGCTATGAAAAAATGAAAAGAAAATGTTTACATAGTTCTGCGCTGTCAGCTTCCTTCAAAAGATCCAATCTGAATCCATCATATGTCCAACTACCAAATTTAAGACTGCAACTTTGTTGATCGAATGGAAAATTTGTCACATCTATGGAACATTTGCTTTTGATTATAACAGGGCCAAGCCAAGCATTTTTACCAGTGTGAGAAAGGATTACCCTTGTATTCAAACGATCGAAATTTCCACCAAACGTAATGTCAGAATCAGCACTATAATTGAATTGAATAGAAAGTATGGAATGACATAATGATAAATAAAAAACTAAAGCTATGAAACTCGTTAATTTGAAGGGATTACACGGTTTTTAAGACTATAACAAGGATCCTGAATTACATTTAAACAGAGAATGATTAAAATAAATATTATTCACTGAAGTTCCATGCACTATGCTTACTTATTATAGAGAACAATATCTGGAAGCCACAATTTCTTTGGTCTGACATTGATGCTTGATATGTTGTTAAACTGAGTTTTATTCCAAGCTAAAACTGGATTAAACCAACTCTAAAAAGCCAAATCAAATGCAAGATGTAGGTAAATCAGGTAAATAAAGTAGAGTTTTGCAGCCAGCCAGCTTTGTAAATAAATTTGAAAAAGTCGCAAGTAAAATAAAATATGAAAATAAGTGCAAACCTGTCTCATGAAAACGCTTACTGTGAAAATTTGATTTTTTTCATCCTAAAAGATTAATTAAGAATAAATGTAAATGTGCCGCTCGTTTGTGTATAAAGCTCACTTTCAAGGTTTGATAAAAATAAATAATAACAATAATGATAACAAATAATGTAATAATGATGACGATGATAACAATAATAAAGTAAAAATGGGAAGATAACATACAACGTCGATAATTTGGCTGATGGTTAAGCCAAGTGTAACATTAACAGCATCAGCATCACGAAATACTGGTCTTGCTTCTGGATTATAACCATTAAAAATATGATTCAATAGCCTCATCTCTGCCTCACTTGCATTACATCCTACAATATCAATGCAATATTACTTAGATGGTGCTATGCTAATCGCCTATCATGCTGATTCATATATTTCATATAATTGTTGTCTTTTGGGAGAACATCTCAGAGGATGGCAAATATTTAACAATGGAAATTTTCGAAATCTCAGTCGATCTTTGAGCAGCAAATTAATTTTTTTAAATTTGGCCTTCTTGCAAAATTTGGCCATATATAAGAATTACATCAGATAAATCAGAATTATTCTATCCTGTCACTTTAAAATGCAGTGTCACGATATTAATACAACTTTACTGCTACATATCTATCAAGCAAAACTCTAATTATCGTGTCAGTGAAAATTTAGGGCAAGGCTTTCTGGTATTTGCTAATACCTTATTTTTTTTTAATTAGGGAAGAGAGAAAAATATAAAAATGAATCTCAATACAGACTGCTTTTCATAAAATATCGAGGCTCAAAATCGCAAAAACCAATGCAAAAGAATGAGGCTCAGCATAAGTTAAGATCTTAGAAAAAAGCGTGTAATATGATTGCAATAAAATAATAGTCACCTGGTGTTAGCGTCATGAAAATTCCAACAGAGAAAACGAAAGATAACATGCATTTCATTTTGAAAGCTTCCAAATCTGAGCCGTAAATGAATTTACAGTTGTCTTGGTAATGTGTTAATTGTGCCTCATGTCCCAACTATTATGACAAACATCTGAAATTGAAGATAAGCTTGACAAGGTTATAAAGTAAATCAGCAGTACATATTATATGAAATGAAATTTAATCACAGTTCATGTTGCTTGCTGACTAGCCAAAGCTTGGGAACAGAGAAACTAAACTTGATTATATCAGCAGGTGTATAAATTATTACAAACCAAAAACCCTACATCACACAGTGAATTCATTAGTAACGAAGAGCTTTTCCTATATGCATGCAGTGTTTTAAGCCATGACAATATTATCATCCCATCTCTCTATATGCAAGGAGGATGGCCTCAGCATATTACGATATGTTCTTCTTGAAATAATCACTTTTCTGACTTGAAATTAAATGGTACGCAAAGCATGCTATGAATCAATCATTCACTCAATATTTTTGCATTCTATTTCAAACAAATTTTTTATTAGATTAATCAGGAGGAAATTTTCATTGACGAAACTTCTCGCCGTATGCCAATTTCAATTCAATTAATATTAATCCCATGTGCCTTTACACAATCTGAGCATCGCTGCAATAATTTTAAATTAAAAATACTCAAATACCCATTTGAAATCTTGTTTTTGAAGAACATTCGATTTTCTGAATGTGCTTATTTTTTTAATTCAGTCGTACTGCTATATTGAGCATAGTGGCTATATTGTCATTAAATCAATATGTTGGAATAATTCCTTGCAATTTTGGCATGAATTTAAAATGCTTCATTAATGGTGTAAAGTGAAATAAGCAGTCTAAAAATGGCCAGAATAAATATGAACGCCAAAGCCAGAATTAAGGACGATTAAAATCTACAGGATGATTAAAATGTTCGATTCTTACCATAAAAAATCATTGTTTTCAGTGATTTTTCGGCACAGTTGTTCAACAATGGCAAAGCAGCAACTACAAGACTCTGAGAAGAAAATGCAACAAATACAAATTATAAGACGCAACGTTGGCGATAAAATAGTTAGTTCTGATAATAAACATTCAGTAATCAAATAACATTGATAGTGTGCTGAATTGCTTACATTATAAGATGTTGGTTTTCTTTCTACAACTAAAAAAAGGAGAATAAAAATATTGAATTGTTGTGAACAGATTGCGGACATTTGGCACCACATATAGAAGACAGAATGGACAGATCACTGGCATTATTAACAAATTAAGAATCCAGATGTTTTACTTGCCTTACCTTGCATACAAAAGAATTATATTCACGAGTGACGATTACAGGAAAGTCGAAAAGGAAAGCGAAATAAAAAGCAGCTGCAAACAGACTGAGGTAAACAACAAACAACAAACAACTCAAATGAAATCACGATGTACTTTTATATGTTCACATTTCTCCTCACGTGTATTTATTAATAAATTTAATACATTTTTTATCCCCTTCCACCAACACGCATGCACCCTCTACACACACAAATGTTAGTAGTAATCAATGGTAGCTGCTTGTAATCGGGCTACATGAGGCAACTGCAGTTCAACCAGTTGGGCATACATTGCACACCCACACGCAATGCCCTGCGTGGTATCAGAAGATAAACTTCAACTTCATAGTTATAGGCAGATACCAACAACCCTCGAATAAGGCCCCAAATATGATTTTCAAAAACATAATTTCAATGAATTTTTATTTAAGATTAGGTTTTATAAAAGCCACAGCATGCAGTCACTTCATAAAATTCTTGGTCTAAACTTGTTGCAATTTGCAATACATTCAACACACAATTTCAATATTATGACATTGGCCATGGAGATCCTTAAAAACTGCTATCAGGATGGTACCTTAATCGAGGGGAAGACTTATTTGTTGGTTTGAAATAAACTAAAGTTGTCAACAGTTGTATTGCCAGAAAGCTATAGCGCAAAGCCTGCACTTCAAATGGTGTAAATTATAATAAATTTTTATACATCATTCACGGAAAACACTCAGCCAGTTTACATGGCAGAAAATGATACCAGGCATTAAAAATTGAAACTGACACAGGCAGAAGAATCAAATGCATTTAAAATTACAGATGAAACTTGAAAACTTGACATACCTCAACTTTTTGTCGTGTGCTTCGCTTCAAAATCAATTCGCTGCATTCATGAAGAAAAGGTCTAGAAAATGAAAAAGATATTTATTTAATATAAAAAAGCTATTAGCGCCATTTTTCTAACTTGTTAAATCAATATGAACACAAAGTTCATAGTTGTCTAATTTAATTTACTACATATGACCGTATTTTGACTTGTGCCTGTAGTTATATTAAGCCATTATGATAAGGACAAATATTGTACTGCTGGAAAGGCCTTTTATTTCAGAGTTGCACCTGCGAACGAAATCGAATATTCAACATTATTAAATAGGACATGTTATTGTACATAGGCAAGCATTCATACTTGAAATACCAATACTATCGTGTACAAAGACTCTATTACCATGAATATAATGTAAAATTAATGATATATAAATAATATGCAACATATTTGGAGACAAAGCTACTCATATATATTATACAATTTGTATTGTCCTATATCAAGCTCAAAATTATCACCAGTTTTTGTTTGCTGTGATCCCCCATTCGTGATCAAAATTTTAATAAAGCCTGTCTCATAATAAAGTGAATCTAAAAATAAAGGACATAGACGTAGAAACCGGGGGCCAACGAAGACAATTGCAAAATTACTTTTAAATTTCAAAATAAGCATGAGCGTCCCTTCTATAAGTAATAATAATAATAATATGTATTCATCCATCAAGAGCCTAATTACAATAAGTAACCAGATACTGACATCGGTGCACCATGAAGTGCTATACGTAAGGCCATGGTGCCCCCCCCAAATTGAAAATGCTTCTTACGTTCCTGATAGAAAATGTTGATAAGAAATATAATACATGAACAGAAGAATCAAAAAGAGATTGTTTTTTGGCAAATCACAGTTTGGTGAAGAGTGTAGTTAAGGGAACAAAGAAAATGAAATATTTCAACCGAAGAGTAGTGGAGAAATTTGAAAAGAATCGAGTGTATTATAACAATCGATTGTTAGATAAAACACAGTAAAAATGTGACATTGAATATGATATGCCTATGTATGACAAATGTAACCATCAACAAAGAATCATTGATCAAATACTTACTATGTTAATTTATGTTAACTAATGTTAATGTATGATCATTTATAAATTATTCTCCTTTCAACGCAGTTTTTCTTCGTTTCCCAAAACCCAGTTTCTTATTACGAAGCAAAAGCAAATGTTTCATCATATAGCTTCCACCTATGCCAATAAAACAAATAGAAATTTTGGAAATCAAATCTAATAGAAGGTGGATAAATATGCTTTATAGTCAGTCTCAGAGATTAAAAACTTACCAAAAATAAGGAATATGATGTATAGTCGCAGAAAGTAGGAGAAACTGAATGAAAAGTTCAGGTCATTCGGCAAAGTAAGAGACAGTCTTTGTGTCTTTAAAGCAACGGGAATTGACTTGTAAACAACAAGACCTAAAACAAATACACATGTTAAATATCCAAAAAACTATAGTAAGACATCTAATCACGGTCATTTTTAGATCAAAGTTCAAGTGGTCGTCAATGAGAGGCGGAATCGGAATCGGAATTTATTCTGTACAGAGGCATTTTGAACACCGTTACAGTAGATCCAGAAGATCTCTAATTTTAGTTCGGTCCATCATGGTTCTGCGTATTTGAGTTTCGTCAATCTTAAGAAGGGTCTCAAACCACTTCCAAATGATTCGGCTGAATTTTCCAAATGATGAGGCAAATGGGAGCTGACTGCTATTAAAGGTTCAAATGAATTATGAGATTCCTAACATCAAGAGTACGATTTTCAATTTCGAGACCAAATGTTATTGGCTAATACATGTAATAAAAAAGCTATGTGGAATCGTAATAATCTTGGTTTTCGAAATATTCATGCCAGACGATTGACAATAGCCTTAACGTAATCAAAAGACTCAGATTGGTAGTATTTCTGGTTCAAAATGGAATAAATCAGCCTTCGATTCTGGTCACGTGATCAGGCAACAAATGGTATATTATGCAAAAAGAAAATGTGCTGGAATGATATTAAAGGTGGTTTACCTTCACAAATGAGTCCAAGTGGATAGAGACCAACCCAAAGAGAGTAACGCAGCCATTTCAATAAATAAAAAGTTCGCCCAAATAGGGACAGAACATAAAATGGATATCTATAAAGGACAACAATAAAATGAGAGACATTTTGTTGCATGTTAAAACTGTTAAGACATACCATGGTTATATAATAATTCAAAGTATCACTAAGTATTACCTTATTGTTTCAATCAGTGACCAAGAAAGGAACAAAATGTAAACAACAGGACTTGGGTGGATTTCAACATTTGGTAAGATCAACAAAAATAAAATGAAATTTCTTCCACCAACCTGAAATTAATGGCAAATATGTAGCCAAAAGTAATGGAAAAAAACTTGAACAGGCAGCCTTCAAGATGAATGGCTTGTGAAATTGACTTACTTGTAATAATGGTGCAACAACTCCTGTTTTCACAATGCCAAATAGAGGATTAATGATTTCCAGGATTGCAAATAATTGACATGTTAGAATAAGGTCACTAACATCATCATAAGCAATGTGCAAGAAATCTGTAAAAGCAAGAAGTCTAATGATATAGTCTTCAGCATACCACTTCAGTAAAAACTGCTTTATATACCCTATTCCCTGCTTAAGAGCACACCTTATGGGGTGCCCCTAAAAAATATGCACCATTTTCCAACACATTTCTGTCATGGAAAAATCTGAATCTTTTAATTTTCTTGATAAGGGTGCTGTGCTCTTAAGCAGAGGAATACACGTTTTTTTTATAAGAAACCACTTTATAAGAAACTTACTAGTAGAATTTGTGCTAAATTACAATAGATTCTTTTGTTCTATTGTTTTCCTTAACAATAGAAAACAATAGAACATTTAAGAAACGTTTACTAGTAGGGCTTGAGCTAGGTTTCTTACAAAATAAAAAACGTGTAGACCTAACAATCTGAAATATATATTATGGGGCATAATTGACAACTGAATATCAATGAACAACATATGAAAAAGATGCCACAAACTTTGTCCTTTCATGATGAATCCATGCAATAATTTGAAGACAATCACCCAAAATGCAATGCCTTGTCCAATGTTATAAACAATCAAATATGCCAATTTAATGAACACTGCAACTAAATAAAGAGAGAATGCAAAAATGTTACATAGTTATTTGCTAAATGAAATATATTTAAGCATCTATATTTAAATACTAAAAAAAGGAACTCACTTTCATCATTTGCTCTATCAATTTCACGCCTTGTTCTGTTTTCGAATGTAATGTTCTGTGATAGGAAGAACATTGTTCCATTAAATAAAATGCATTCTTTTAAAGAGATATATTGAGACCTATATTAAAATATGTCGATATGCTCAATTAAACAAAAAAATTATTCATATTAATACAAACATTTATTTGCTTCTCTTCTTCCTCTTTTTCAGAATCTTCAATTTCCATTTTATCAAAATCTATTTTTAACCAGCCAGGTTTAATTTTATCTTTTAAAAGACGAACCCAGTTGCCTTAAATATAAAATTTTTCATTTCATTTATTTCACTTCACATCATTTAAACATGCATAAAGTATACTTCATAACCCTCTTAACTGAAGCCAATATTAACGTGCTGTGTGGTGTGATAACATGTAATATTTAATTATCAAATACAGTAGATACCTTTAATTTTTTTCTTTAAGGTAAGAGAGATGCATCTATCTGTAATCTTCCTTTCAGAATTCTAAAAAGAAAATTTAAAAATATGATAATTGACCCATCTTTTTATATGAAACCAACCTTGGCATGTTAAATCCAGTTTCTTAAAAGCTTATTGGGATGTTTTTATCATTTTCATAAAAAATAGGTTTAAAATAATTAATAAAATAAATTATTAGATTTTAGTTAATAAATACTTCTGGACAGATTTCTCCATAAAGGTTCATTGATGCTTCATAGAAATTCTCTCCTCTGGCTCCAATACCAAAGCCTATAAAAATATCAAAATAGTAAAGAGAGTGCAAGACAAGAAGAACAACATACATGCCCAATAAAATATTCAGGGAAAATTGAGCCGCACAATCACCATTACCTTTAAGTGACAGAGAATAATCCTGAATATCGATTTCTAGTTCCTACAAAAGAGGAATACAAGACCTATAATAAAAGGTGTTAATTAAAATGCACATAATAGGAATGCAAATGGAAAGCAGCAAAGCAAGAAACGCCCACTTTCTTCAATTAGAAATATGAGTAATTGAGTATAAATATTATAATGCAGGTAATGAAAATATAACTTGTTCATACCTTTGCATCACACAATTCAACAGTGACAAATACTTTTGATTTTGTGTCAGCCCATCTAATAATTGGGGTGAGAGGATCCATCTACTACATCCCATTCAGGTCTGGATTCACATTCAGATTCGCCGACCCAGCTCCATATTCGCGAGGGATTATCGTCCCATTCAGGTCCGGATTCGACAAAAATTGCTATTTCTCAATAAATACTGGCCAGATTTGCAAGATTTTTTCGCAGAAGCCATAAGAATTGGATGCCCCATTATTGCAGTTAAAATTTGTGCAAAATATATCGTAATAACGGCGTAGAAGCCTAGATTGAGATTCAAAATTCGCAGCGGGATATTCGTCCCATTCAGGTTCAGATTCGACAAAAATTGCAATTTCTCAACAAATACTAGCCACATTTGCAAGATTTTTTCACAGAAGCTAGAGGAATTGGATGCCCTACTGTTCCAGTTGAAATTGGTGCAAAATATTTCGTAATAACGGCGTAGAAGCCTAGATTCAGATTCAAAATTCGCAGCATGATCATTTTCGTCCCATTCAGGTTCAGATTCGACAAAAATTGCCATTTCTCAATAAATACTGGTCAGATTTACAAGATTTTTTCACAGAAGCTAGAGGAATTGGATGCCCTACTGTTGCAGGTAAAATTTGTGCAAAATATGTTGTAATAGCCGCGTAGAAGCGTAGATTCAGATTCAAAATTCGCAGCGGGATATTCGTCCCATTCAGGTCCAGATTCGACAAAAATTGCCATTTCTCAATAAATACTGGCCAGATTTGCAAGATTTTTTCGCAGAAGCCAGAGGAATTGGATGCCCTACTGTTGCAGGTAAAATTTGTGCAAAATATGTTGTAATAGCGGCGTAAAAGAGTAGATTCAGATTCAGAATTTGCTTAGGCCAAACATTCCGAGGAAGAACAACAAAAAAATAACGGGATAGCAACAACAACAACATAACAAATCAGTAGTAAAACTTTATACAAATGGTTTTAATTAATTCAGGGTTTAATTATTAATGGTTTTAATTAATAATGGTTTTAATTATTATAAAACTATTAAAATTATGATAATCTGTAGGAAAAGGTGTTTAAATGCAGATACATTATGAGAATGTTAGCAATGGCTTAATTTTGATATAGCAATATACATTATACAATATAGCTAAGAAGATTTTTTAATTATAATCATTTTTTTCTGAGCATCGCATCAGACGAAAAGTTATTTGAACAGATATGTTTGCCCTTCGTAGAAACCTTATGCTTGATATACCATAATACAACAACAAAACAAAGCTATTTCCAAAGCATTGCTAACAAAACAAAATGCAATAGAATATTATATTTATAGCTCTTCAATAGCATGTTTGAAAGATTCCCTGTCTTCATGGTTAGCAGCAGCAAATCTGACAATGCAGATGGATTTCTTTGTCTGCTTCTTAAGGGTATCTGCAGTGATCTGCACCTGCACTCGTATGGCATCTTCTCTCTCCTCATTTTTTAGATTTTGCGCGAGTAGGGGCATAACCATACTGCAGGTATTTGACTGGGTTGTGCTGAATTCCATGAGTAAACTCTCAAGAGCCGATTTCCAATGTAGCTGTTGACCTATGAGTTTTATTAAATGCTGTGTTATTTGTTGTGAACATTGGACAATAAGCTAGTCCATCTTTATAACAAGATGTTAAAATTGGCCATGTA
Source organism: Sanderia malayensis (assembly GCA_013076295.1). Lineage (NCBI taxonomy): Eukaryota > Metazoa > Cnidaria > Scyphozoa > Semaeostomeae > Pelagiidae > Sanderia > Sanderia malayensis. The sequence goes on along the minus strand of RQOL01000768.1, from coordinate 34,368 downwards.
AATTTTAACATACATACCTTGGGAGTCATTTTCAGTTAAAATATAGAAGAAAAGTCCATCACAGCTGAACTTCCCTGGTTTCTCTTGTAAAAGAGTTATATCTGTTGTACGGGTAATAGTTGTTTGCAAATAGATATTTTTATATAGAACTTCCATTAATTGATTTCATTACATGGTTTTAATTTGTGTATTTATCAAAATTTACAAGCAAAGCATTTCAGTCCATTGTTTGTTTCAGTTGCTTTTCATGCATCATTTTGTAAAATGAAATAAAATACAGGTTGAGTATATTTTCACATTAGTCCACATAGCTTTGCTTCGCTCCGAGACTTTTCAACCTGCTTTGAGAAATGAAAAATTTATGTATATTAGTAAGGTTAAAAGATATGTAATGTAGTTGGGGAAAAGAATGTCGAACATTCCATTCTTCTTGGAATAAACCCTAACCAATTTCATTGAATTTCATGTGTCTCAAACCTTAAAAAGTCAAATTGAATTGAATGACATCGAAACACGTGCCTTTTCTCGAATCCGGACCTGAATGGGACGATAATCCCTCGCGAATATGAAACTGGGTCTGCGAATCTGAATGTGAAACCAGACCTGGATGGGAACAGGTGATCCATCTTCATGAAAACTGTTGTCAAAAAAATCTCGTAAGAAAGACACTTGAAACATCCTCGCTTGTAAGTCGAGGTAGGTCGCCAAATAGAGGCTGGCTGTGGCATGCTTGCTTCATCAAAGAAAGAAACAAAACAAAGTTGGTGAATGGTGCATGGTGTGTAAATTTGGAGCAGCGAACACAAGATGAAATTGTGTATGTTTACGAAGTTTATTTACTATTAATACTCGATTGATATGTTAGACTGTCACATTTTTATTCTTTTTAAAGAATAAATCGTACCTCTAAGGTCTTGAATTCTATATTTATCCATTTCTAAAGCACAATAGGTTGATAAATTGTTGTTTTGATTTGCCAGACATGGACATCCCCACTTTCATTCCAGTTTGCTCGCATGCTGTCAATACCGTGAGAATGTCGTTGTACTTACAACTACTTTTCCTCCAGGGTTTCAATAAGCGACAGATATTTGTATCTCTCAGGAATAAACTTCATGAGAAGTACTCATTTTTATGGAATTACAAACCTGACATTTGAATATTTATTTTGATATTTAAAAGTAGGATGGGAAGTTGGAAAGTATCTATTCAAATATATCTTTCTCGGGCAGAAGCAATTATATTACAAAAGATACAAAATCATGTTGCTGTCTTTGCGCACTTAACCTGCCAATTTTGGTTTATCAAAGCTGGCCAATATTTATTGATTAACGGCCTTATAAATAAACAAGGTTTTTAACTTCAATGTATTCAATTTTAGTCACCAAAGGCGATTGATTTTGAATTGAATATTTTGAATAACAATAGCCGTTAGTCTCGCATTTGACAGTTTATTCAATATTGAAATACCTGTGCCTTGCAATTTTAATCACAATAAGCGTTGGTAAGATTTGATGAAGCTTGCTAGATAACTCATTCACTATGAATAGCATAAAGATAATATCAGAGAACCAAAAAAGCTTCTTGGAGGCAATTTAGTCACTTTTGTGGCGGCCTTCTTCCTAATTTCCTTACTCTTGTTGGTAAGAGAATTACAGAAAAATATTTCGAGAACTATGATGAGTATCATTTTTGCATTTTTTTGCATTTTTTAATGACGTTTGAGCGCTACAAAAGCGAACAATTTCAACATTTGTCCGGGATTTGCATGGGTTTTCCATACCACTATCTCACGTGTTTCTATTTTCGTATGGCTGATACATCCATTTTTAATAAGAAATATCTACTTTTGCCCAGCCTCAAGTCCCAAGCACGGACCAATAAATATGTAAAGAAAAAAGTATTGTGAGCCCCGTGAATTTCCTGTGGGCTGAGTGCCTTCTCTGGCACAATTCTAATGTGTGACACTTTAACTTTTGGCGTGGATTTGCCCATGCAAATGCCGAACTGAAATTGCATGTTTCTCAACACTTCTGACCCTCATCAAAGAACAACGCGAAAATAGTACTGAAATATTCCTCATAGTTTTAATTATAAGGGCATTTCTATGCAATTACACGCATTTTGTTCTATAAGAAACCCTCTATAAGAAACCGACCCCTGAGATACCAAATAAATTAAGAAACTTTAGTACTACTTTCCGTCATGTATTTAAAACACCACCTTTTAAAACATGCAAATGGGGCAGTTTTGATTGTATTTTGAAGACGGCACTCATGATTATTTTAAATACGAAGACTTAGATGGAATTGACGCAACATGGAGTTGACAATTGTTTTGTTACTGTTTATTTGCATTGAATTGTGATGTCTCTTTGAGTTTCCTACCTATTTGCATTTCCAAATTTAAGAAACTTTTGAGAAACTTTTAGTACTAAAATGGCCATAAATTTTAAGAAGCACTACTTCGGAGCTTAGTTTCTTATAAAAAAATGCGTATGGTTTTGCAAACAACCCAAGCTAACTGGGTGGATAGAAAAGTGAATAAATCTTCTCGAATAAAGTTAGAATATTTTTGTTATCATGATAACATAGGAGTTTATTTGGGAAATGATTATTCAATATTATCATTCTTTATATTCCCAGTGGATATCGGGCCCTCCATTGAAGATTTGTTCAAACAATTCACTGATTTGTTTACCGAAGTTATGATACAACCTGTAACTGCAGATGGTAAGTAAAAAGATCGTTGCAACATCTCATATTTTATAAAGTCTTGCTTATATTTCCCGACGAAGGAAATTAGACGATGGTGAATTGATATCTCTCAACAGACTTGGAGCCGTTGGCCAAAGCATATTTCATAGCATTTTTGGTACACAGCAATAATCCTCTTGTGAACAAAAACAACATTGAGAGCTATTTTGCTGAATGGAGACCATGCCTTCATCTGCAAGGACCATTTGACACGTTTGCAAAATCTGAAGATGCTTTACAAGAATTTTTGAACGGACCAGATTTCGTGGTACACTATCTACTAATATTGATATCAAGTAACATGACAACACGTCGCAGTGAATGTGTCTCTAGTTAAAGCCCACCTATTTCACCCAGGCAAATTCCACACAACAGTAATGATGTATGTATTTGAATGTTTCAGGCCTCTATGTACATTGAACAATTGTTGACAAATCGTGCGGACCATTTGGAAGCCATCCGAGTGTTCAGAAATACCATGATGTCTAGGAATACCAAAAGACTTGAGGTGTTTTCAGTTGGAGATAGTGGCCCCCTAAATGGTGTCGTTGTCATCAGTGAGCAAATGGATGGCAACTGTATATTTGTCAACTATCTTTCTGAATAAGTCAAAGTCGTGTCTGAACTATAATTATGTTATTTTGTTATGTTCCTTTTGTATAAAATCATTATCAAATATAAAAAGCTGAAAATAATTAGAAAAATACTTATATCCTGTTTTGTTAATTAAAATATATAGTTTTTATGATTGAAATTTCGAATCGCTCAGTAATTTTCTTCGAGATTGTGTAAATTATGTATACCAGCAGTAAATTTTTTAAAGTCTTCGCAACCCCAAGCAGAAAGTATGAGAAATCGAAATTGATCAATGTGATGCCGTGATCTTGATCTCAATTCTACCTCTGCATAGCTATCTGCTCTTTTTCGAAGGGCTTCCATTTCGGTACGAAATACGGCAATCACTTGATCTGATCCCATTTTCATTAAAAGCGACACTCCTCTTGGCAGACCAAATTGCTTGATCGCTTCATCTGAAAATTGAGACAATACCTCGCCAAAAACAAATGATTCTGTTGACTTTGGACCACTGTAATTCGCAGTGTTCAAAGTAGAATTGTCTGTTGGTTCTCTAACATTTATCACCAGTACATCTCCAACACTCCTTCCCACCCACAAAGTATCGCCAACCAATACCATGCAGCTTAGCCTCATACTCGAATCTGTTATTGCTCCAGATCGAGGCCTCACTTTAAATGAACCATCTGATTGATTACTTCTCTGTCTCGATCTGGGTTTTCTGTTCTTTCGTTGAAACATAAAAGATGGTTGAATTTTTCTGATATTTTTTGCAGTACGACTGCCAAGAAGATTCATAGTTGACGGATTTTCTTCTATTTGTTCTTTTTCCTTGTTGCTTGCATTTAATTTGTTTTCATCTGGTAAAGATGGTTCTTTATTATTGTCCATTTGAAGTGTTTCTTCTGTTATTCGATGAAGTGATTTCTGACTTGTTTTGGGGCTTAATGGCGGTGAATCATTCAAATCATGAAAAAGTTTATCAGTGACAGGCTGTGCAATCACAACTCCAGTCACATCATGAGTTACATCACAATCAAACCGAAATGTTTTCTGTCGTGTTTCAACGTCCCATTGGTATATAACAGTTGATTTCCTATCAATACTCCACAATTGTCTCCCGTCTGTAACAAGCTGATTAATCATATGTCGATGCAGCGTGAACACTTTTATTTGCTGGATCAACTGCAAATTTGATACATTGATGATTGCAATGCAATTTCCTGACCCTACCCATAATTCGCGACCATCTTTCGTAAACACAAGGCTCTTAGCTGGTCGACCTTCATTGGCTAGATTTATAATCTAAAAAAAGAAACAAGAATAAACTATTATGATTTGAATGCTTAATAATGCTCAAGCAAAAAGTGCAAGGAACAAAAGATGAATAATCTCATTGCATAAAATTATACAGAAGAAGCAATATGTCCAAGTTCACATATAATATTAACTCACAGTTGGCTCATCCCATTCGTTCTTCTCCATTTTCATCATCCTGTCACTTTCTTCTTGGGATTCAACTCGTTTCAATATATCATGTTTTTTATTGGCTTGTGAAGCCTTTCTCTTGAACACAAGTACTGTGCCATTAGCAAGAGAAGCAAAAACTCTTTCTTCTTCAATACACTGTTACAAAAATAGATATCCAATTTATATGCAAGAATACCACCATTGCGCTGCTATGCATTGCCATATACTTAGCAATATGCAAATCAAAATTGTTGAGTGCATGTCTATACACTCAACAATTGACAGTAGTGGCATTGGCATGTCTATCGGAAAGATAAAAAGAAATAGCAAAGGCATAACAACACAATGAGACATGCCTTTTTATCTTCGACAAGTAAGTCCGTAATTGCATCGCGAGTTGTAAATGACCACAAAATCCTTGGTATTTGCCAATGGTGATATCCAAATACCTCTATCTGGCATCCCTAATCAAAGAAGATCAACATTATATGAAAGACATTAAAGTATTACAATATATACGAACAAAAATGCCAATAAACAGAACAGATCATACTTCATTTCCAAGCCAAATTCTTTCCCCAACTTTAGCAGCACAAAGCACCCGTGACCCAGGACACGAAATATCAGTTTGTATTTGTCCATTTTCACTTTTCATGATTACAAACTTTCTTGTTTTTCCATCTCCACACCAGATTAATAACTTGTTTTCAGAAGAAAGCGAAGTGTGTTCATTATGTTGTGGAGAGAGTAAATTTTGGTTCAATCCCATTGGAAATACAAATGTTATATGTTCGAGAATTTCTTCATCCACCTTTGGGAAGCTGTTGCACAGGAAAAAAAACCTTGGATCCTCCATTCTTTTAGTCACTTCAAAGGCAGAAGGACGAGATGCGGACTACTGAGCCAGCAATCCTGTAACAAACAAAGAAATAAAGCAATCGATATTAACCTATCAAGTTCTAGAAAAGCTAACATGTGATTAGAGATACCTCACGCTGATTGGGTATTTCAACAATTGCTGAACAATTAATACGACGAGTGTACCTGCATGAGCATTTCGAGGTATGGAAGTTTACTTTCAACATTTGAATGTTTCAAAGAAGGACGAATTCCATTGTTGACGGCCTTACGAATTTCGGCCGATGTTCTGTGTTCTCGGAAAGGTCGATAACCTGTTATCAATTCGTACAGCCAAATGCCATATGAAAAAATATCAACCTACAATAAAAAATATTAGTTAGTCGATATAATGATCAAATACTACCAAAACAACGACCAATAATAACAGAGAATAAAAGTGGTGCCTGTTAACAGCTCCTCCACAGAAGTCAATTCTCCGCTTAAGAAATTTTCAATGTAACAAAAACTTGCTGACGGCAATCAAAGTTGACCAGACCACAGTTCTACTCAACATAGAATTATGTATCTGCTCTGCACATACGCGCGTATAACTACGCTAACTACGTTAAATAAATTATCAAAAATATACCTTTTCATCGTATGCGCAGCCAGTTTTGACTTCTGGAGCTTGAAAACCAGGTGTACCACCTTCTCCCAGAACACCTTGCGGCGTGGCAAAACATGAAATTCCATAATCAGACAACTTGATGTTGATCAAATCATTTTCATTCAATGACCAAACCAGTACGTTATCTGACTTCAAATCACGATAAACTATTTCAGATTCATGAAGATATAGCAAGGCATGGGCAACCTGTGAAAACAAATCATTGAGAACTTTACAAATGAGCACGATAATATGGTAAAGGGGCGGCTACAAATAAAAAAAGCCAAAGCCAAAAGCAATGGTTTCCGCTAATGGCTGCTAATGTAAGTCACTTATTAACTTGAAGAGTTAAGTCATGACCAAAAGTCTAGAGAACACCTTAGATGTCTTTCAGAGGAACATCCTAAGGAAAATCCTGAACACCAGATGGCCAGACAAAATTAGAAATGAAGATCTATATGAGAAATGCAAAGTAAGAGAATGGAGTAAGATCACAAAAGAAAGAAGACTAAGATGGTACGGACATCTCCTCAGACTACCGGCAAGTACACCAGCAAAGAAGGCTCTAAAAGAAGCAAGAAGAACAGTGAAAAAACCCAAAGGAGGGCAAAAGCTAACATGGCTGAAGTTAGTGGATAGAGACTTAGAAAAGGTAAAGGTGGTGGTGGTATAAATCCCAATCATGAACAATTAGCACAAAATAGATCTATTTGGCAGGTGGTGGTGAACCGCGCTATGTCCTTGTGACGAAAAAGCGTTCGAGAAGAAGAAGAGATGATATGGGTAGCATCGAATTTAGGAAAAGGTAGGAGGGATGTCTGCCACTCCGCCCCCCTCTCCGGTGTTTCTAGTCATGTCTTTTTAATGTGAGATTGTGTCAGGTAGCACAATATGTGCGCATGGAGAAAGTTGTCAGTGAGATGTCTCAACTAAAGATCATTCGGCATCACGAAAAAACTATTTCTAAATTATTATATGGCTCTCATGGTTACAAATGTATATATTTATGTCTAAAAGTTTTCACAACAGGATTAACGTCTGACCGCACAACTGTGGATAAAGTGAACATTTCGCACGAAAAGGAAATGGCAATAGTCAAAAGTGACCTTGCTAACTCGAAAATGTACTTGCTAATTGTTTGGATCAACCTGTCTAATTACTCAGATAACTTTGCGCCTCTTAAAATACAAATTATTAAACCATTATTGTTCTTGTAGTCAAAAAATAAGCGTCTTACCTGTAATGCTATTTTGTAAGTTAACTTTCTTCCCAGTATACTTTCCATCACTGGAGGATCTAAAGATGATTGAATCATCAAGTCTCGTTTGTGTGAATGATCATCGAGGATAGAAAATAAACCTCCTTCTGGTGCTAACTCCAGTGCAAAACAGAGTGGCACTCGACAAACACCAAGAAATCCAATTATAAATGGATTCTGGAGACGACATAGAACAGCAACCTAAAATGAATTGAATCATTGTTATGTAGATGGGAAAGGAAAGTGTGTAACTTGGCTACGCATGAAAATCACATGGCTACGACTATTCGACATACCTCTTGTCGCAATTCCCAAAAAACTCGAACAACTTTATTATCTTCTAATTGGTCACATATGGTTTGTTCTGCAGGGATAAAAGTGGCTAGCTTTCTAACAGTAGCTTCATCGGCTGACCGTCTTTTGCATTCAGAACTGAACTCTCCTTCAAAGTTTCTAGAACAACACATATAATAATTGTATAATGCAGTCAGATGTTGTAATGTTGTAATACACGTCAAAAGGGAAATAAAAAAAGGTTGATTTATACCTTGATTGTCTTGTGGAATGAAATCGTTTGACAGCAACAACTTCCCCTTTGTAAGATGCTTTAAAAACTTCCCCAGCCCCTCCACCGCCCAATCGGTTGGTATCACTTGGGTTAAAATCAAGTTGATTCTTTGCTAACAACATCGATGGTGGCAAATCCGTGAGCAGCAGATCAGGAACCAATGTCAACAATGCAACAGGGGTGTCTGCATGTTTTGCACATTGGATATTTTCATGAGAAACGGCAGCCAAAGCACAAATAGCCAATGAAAACTGATTGACAAACTGCGGGTTTCTGAAGTAATGCAAAATATCCATCACTTTGCTTTTATCCTCAACGTACTTTGATAACTGGTGCTGTCGAAATGAAGTGATGCATGCTGGACAGGGAATCATTCTTTCTACTATCATTGATCCGAATTCATCAAGGTCCTCTAAACCTATGAACGAAATTGGTATAACTATATAGATATAGTAATAGATATAGGCATATAACAAATGACAGCCACATATACCTCATTTAAGGTTCAATAAAGTGACAAAAGTAAGCTGTAATTGGAATCAGCTCCACGCATTCAGCTTAAAACAAAGGGAAGATTCCTCTCTACGGTCTGGTAAATGAAAGTAGCTAATACGAATGAAAAAATGATATACCTGGATACCATTCAGAAATAAGACGATCAATTTGATCAACAATAAAACCCATGACTGAGAAATCACCAAAATCAGACCAAACAGTAATAGATAGGCCTTCGGATGAATGTACCTCGTCAATCTATAAAATAAAATATTTTTAAACTTACGAGATGAAACAAACAACTGATACCTTCATAAGAAAGTCTTGCACTCACATCATCCTTAAAAGACTCAATGAGAAATCGGCCAGCATCATAACTGACAAATATTCCTTCTCTCCAATAAATCATCGTATAATTAGTTGTTGTTGTTGCTCCAATAATAGGATTGGGTACAGAATCTTTCACATTATTGTCTGCATCTGTTTCTTGTTCCATAAAGAGCATTCCCCATTTGTGTACGGCCATAATTAGCCGAGCTGGAATCAAATAAAATCATTCAGCAAAGAATAATAAACGTTTCATTGGGATTACAGAAAAACAGTTATTAGATTAGAGTATCGCTGAAAATTAAGACCTGGGAACAATTAGATTAAAACACAAATTCTTACCAATAAGACGACTCCAAAATCCAGCAGGAACATAGCTGAGTAGATAATTCCTAATGATATATTCAATGAATCCTCCGTTCTGTGTTATCAACTGATTTCTTGGCAAGCTCACAAACTTACTGAGTCTGTTTTTATTTCCTGAACTTGTAACTGATGCAGTATGAGCTGCCTGATCGAGAGCATCAAATGGCTTCTCTCTTGGTAACATTGACGGAATTAAAATCTTCTCATCGTCAAGTTTTAGAGCAATTTCAAACCTTTCCATTATTTGCAGAAACTACAAATAAATATGACATTTCTTGATTCAGTAAGGATATGAGCCATAGCTCTGAAAGTACGTAAAATGTTAAAATAGAAATCAGTCTTACTTGAGGAATAAACTCCAAAGGTAACCTGGGACTTTTCAGAACAGAGAAAACATCAGAATTTTTTATATATCCATTTTTGATAAATGGATTCTTTTCTTTGACAGTAACCAATAATGCAATCATATCACACAGCCATGTCGGATCGATAAAATACAAATCATTTAATCCACGTATTTGATCATTGAAGTGCAATAATATTCCATAATCGTGAAGAAACTTGCAGCTAAAAAAGAGCAGATAATTTACTAGATGAATAAACAAAAGTATTAAACAAATGCATTAAACAAACAGATGATAACAACTATGCATGGACTAAAGTCATCATATTTGTATGCTTAACTCTGGCTCTCCAATGATTGCTAAATAACACGTCGAACTATGTGCATAAAAACAAAAAATGCACAAGAGAAATGAACAATAAAGATGAAAAATAAGCAAATGATTTACCATGGTCAAGTTCTTCGATATCTAAAATATCATTATCTGGGTTTTCTCTAGCAAGTTGAAGGAACTGTTCAGCTGTTAGAATTGGCGGCTCATTGCTCAAAGCTCTTTGTTGGATTCTTCTCTTACTGCATCATATAATTGCACGTAACTTGATGGAACCTAAACAACATAATCACTGCATGTAACATTTAATACTCGCATAGAAAGAAAGCACCATACATACATATATATCGCATCAAAACTGATTGTACGTCTCATCATATGGTACCAATAAAAATACAAAATTAAAAATACAAATAATTTGTATTAACAGCAGTACCTTTTTGCCAATCATGGGTTCAAGTAAGTTTGAATCTTGCATATTTGACGTTACTTTATAAATAACTTCCTTTAGCATCTGGAGACCTTCACCAGTTGTGTTTGAAACAAAAACATTTCCACTAATTTTAGGAAAGCCTTTCTTGAGAAATTTCGTGTAGATATCATTTCTCAATTTGGCCAGTCTTTCTTTTCTTTTGCCTTGTGGAAGTTTATCTAAATGTGTACCAACAATAATCACCTCACTCTTTGGCGCTCTGGCCTAAAAAACAAATCAGAAAAATAAAAATCTGAGCATCTACATATTCAAAATTACAAAGTACTAGACATAAATTCCCCTTATACAACAAATACCTTCAATGGCGTTTAAAATAACATATTTAAGTAAATTTCGAAACAACAAGCCCCCAAAAGAACCTCCCAACTTAAAAAGCCAAAGAGCATATACAATCTTTTGGGCTTCCTCATGTAATCAATTTGACTCTAGAAAAAAGGTTTCTTGAAGAAGACGCAAAAATGAAATAACCTGAATGTTGAGAAGCCAAGGTGCAAGTCCTTCTATTCCTTCCTGTCCGTGGCCAACATTCCATAAAACCAAATACAAAGTGTTACTCGTAAGGAAGCACTGATGGGTGAGTAGTAAACATGTTGTCCTGCCAAATCCCATGTGCTGAATATTATATCTTGATCTGATTGTGAGTGCTATAAGAAAAAACGTAAAATGAAAATGCAAATAATTAGACAACTGCATCAGTGTCAATGAAGTTGCAAACAACGACGGGCGTTTATTAGAAACTATATGAATATCGTAACTATATGAAAATCATAGAAACAAAAGTAAGAGGAAGAGAATGGCGAGATTATGAAATGTTGACATGGTTTTTACCGTGGAAAAGAAGCTTGCTATTTTACTTCGATTTGATGGTGCTTGCAATGTCCATTGCTCGACAGAAATTCCAACAGTGGCAATATTATCAGATGAAAGTCTCTTTCCTTGTAGCATGGCTAGCAATGTTGTTTTACCTCGACCCTGAAATCCACAAAAATATACATTCATCTGCATTGTAGCAATATTAAAATAATACATAGAAATTTTGGTTTAATAAAAGTAGACATAAAAACTTTGTATAAATAAAATGAGAAATAAATGATGATACCTGCAACCCAACAACCATCAGTTTCATCCTTTTAAAAGGGACTGATTTCCTGAGCTTTCCTCTTAAATGTGCCAAAATCTTTTTTGTAGATCGTGAAGCTATACACGAAATTACAACAGCAGATAAATACATAATATAATCAGCAAAATAACTTATAAAGAATAATTCAATATAAAAACACTCACATTTGACATCTTCGGGTATATCTTGGATATTTAGATTTTCTAATCGTAAATTCCAAATATTGCGTAATTTTCCAAGTTCTGGTGGCAATCTTTGGATGCGTGGATTATTGCTTAATATCAGCTCACCGAGTGATGAAAGAGAACATGTTGTGTCTGGAACCATTTCTAAATCATTAAAACTCAAATCAAGGGCTTGGAGGCAATTACGAAAACATTCAACTGGCAGCTCACAATTAGACAAAAATTGTGGTTCTTTCCCAGCCAGCATTGCCACTTCAATACTGCTTTTCGCTATATCGGCAAAACCTTCAGGACCACAACTTGCAGATAGCTACAAAGATCAAAAAATAAAATTCACTGCAATGGAACAATTGAACATGATCATGATGTTGTTTTGCAGAGTAACTATTCATAGATGATGATTCATAGATGAACTATTCATAGAATACATAATTCTGCCACAAATGTGTTTTGAATAACTGTAACAACTTACCCGATTGTGAGATAGGTTCAATTTGCTCAACGATGTTGCATTCCAATAATGCTGAGGTGGAAGGGATTCTAATCTATTGTAACTCATGTCCAGAGAACATAGCTTCTCCAAATGGCAAATACTCCACGAAATGCATGCAATTTTATTTTTGGATAAGTTCAACCTTCTCATTGACATTGTCCAAAAAGCTTCAACATTATGTTCAAATGAAGTTAACCAATTTTCTGATAAATCCAAATCATCCTAAAATAGGTAATAATATAAATAATTATCAAGTAAAAGAAGTTTCCTTCATTCTATTCCTTTAAGTATAATAAAACATTACAAGTAACACAATGAACTTAAATTGCAGAGCTGTTAATAAATAAAGTTTACTTACCATTGGACAATTCCAGGGAGAGACAAATGATGTTAATTCATTATTTGATAAATTGAGTCTTTCAAGCTTTGTTGCCCCATGAATATCCCAAGGAACATCAGTAATTTGATTATTGGAAAGTTTCAACGTTATCAAATTATTGCAAGTCCATTGTGCCTCATTACATAATGACTCTTTGCAGTTTTCACATTCTTCATGCGAAGGAAGAACTTTAAGTCTATTTTGTGACAAGTCAATTATCTGAATGAACTTGTTCTTGAAGAGAGTCAATGGGCAGGATTGCAGACGATTTCTTGGGGCTGACAATTTTGTTATCCTTGGAAAAAATGAACCAAATAACTTACAGAACTACAATATTGAATCTTTACTAAACTGCAGCTGACATCTTAATTGAGCTATAAATTGTACCTTCCCTTATCTATACTTGGCATCTGTGTTAATCTGTAGCAGATATTAATGCTAAAGTAGTGGTGGTTTTGTTGACTTATACCACAATACTTAGAAAAGATATCAAGTTAAGCAAATTTTAAAGTAGTTGGTAAAAGCTGCTTGACTTACTTGCTTGTGTCAAGGCCTTGGCCAGGCAGTTTGGTGAGACAATTCATTGAAAGATCAAGGTCTTCCAGATTTGGCAAGAAAATGAAAAAATCTTCAGGAAGCTCTGAAATTTTATTATGATATAGTTCAATAGAATGGATATTTTCATGATTTTGTGTCAGCCAGCTTTTGTGTATCGTTGCAAGATTTTTGTCACTCCATTGATATGTAATAAAATATGGTTCACTTCCCTCTTTCCTCCTTCTTATGCTTACTGATGGTTTGAATTTGCTTTTCATTCTGGAAGGCAAATTTATAACTTAGGTAACAGTGCTACAAACATGAATATACAAAACAAAATTAAATGAATTGATACAATACAACAAATAAATGTACTTGATATGAAAAGTTTTCAAAGAACTCTTAGGTTATCGTGGAAAAATTTGAAGTCAAATGACTTTGCTAAAGAAACATTTCAATAATGGTATGGGATATGTAAAAACACAAAGCACTATGAACATGACAACAATGATAAATTGCAAAAACAATGCTTTGCAAATGCTCTGAATAAAATATTACCAGAAGCAAATTAAGACCCATATTGCATGAATAAATTTAACTTGCAATTGATGCAGCAACTTACTTGTTAAAATAAGTGGCAAGGATGGTGGGATATTTCTCTATTGTAGCTCCAGACACCTCAACGTGTTGTTGCAAGAGATATTGAATAACTTCTGCGGATTCATTTCTACACGATTCTTCTAGTGGTATTGTCATTGCACCATCTTTAAGACGTACTATAGCATTTATATCAACACCTTTCTCAATGAGAAGTTTGGCTGCTTGGATATTCTGATTTCTACATGCTAAACTGAGTAGAATACAGCCATCTATGAATCCCTCTGTTTTGTGTGTCAGTATGTCTGACTTAACTGATAAGATGTACTGTATGATATCAGTATGGTTACTTTCACAAGCAATGTAGATTGGACTGTTCCAAATATCAAATGTGTCTGGATGTAAATCAATGCCATGTAAATGCAATAATCTGATTATATCAAGTGCACCATTTCTGCATGCAATTTCGAGGGGTGTGCCATATCTTGTTGATGTACTATTTGGCTCTGCTCCAAGGTTAATCAATTGTGCCACAATTTCGTGATGGCCAGTCATTGCTGCCGCATGAATATATTCACCAGGTTGGTATTGGCCAGGAAATCTGTCATCATACAAGCACGGGATGTCATCATTTATTAATGACTGAACAAGCTCGCTCTGATAATACGCCAATTCCAGCAAACGTTTCAAATCTCCATCAGTGCAAGATTCGAGCAAATCTTTATGTAAATCTACAATTAAACAAACCAATGTCACAATCCTAACATTTCGGAAACGGAGAATTTATTTCCTTACAAATGGTCCAGCTGTGACTTAAGTGAAACCTGAACCCAACTCCTAAACTCTTGGCCATTTTTGGTACTTTGTTGTTGTGGCGGCTTCTTAGTCCATTTGCAAACGAAGCAAAGCAGCAAGAGGTGGTTATTATCAGCGTAAATAAAAACAAATAAAATTACAAGAAAACAATTACCTGCTTCTGACAAACTCATAATGAAGTAATTTCATCGCTCAAATTTTTAACAAGAAGCAAACCAAATCAAACAGTTTAGTTTCATTTTCTGCGAAAATGAAAGTAGGAAGTAAAATGGAGAAGTAACCTTCACTCTTTACACATTGAGTCCCTGTGATTCAATACCATGCCAATGATGCCTATTCTGTGACAGAAGCTTGGCAAAATTCATTACAAATTAATAAAAATATAACGAATACCTGGTCAGCAGAGCCGACATTACAGCATCACCATTAATCATTCTATTATTCTTGACAGTCAAATCAAATAATTTTCTTTTGAAGCAGTTCCCAATAAACAATGTTGAAATGAGTCTGTGTGATGTGATGCACCCACTGCCACTGGGAGTTGGGGGGGGGGGGGGAGGAGGAGAGATGGAGGCAAATAATATTTCAGAAATTAGACAATTAGACAGCTTCATTTAAAACTTGAAGAGATTAATTTGCACTTGTAACAATCTCAGTAAATCAGTAAGTAAATCAAAACATAAATGCATATTCTAAAGAAAGAAGAACAATAAAAGAGTTAAAAGTAAAATAAAAATAAAAATGTTCAAAGAATGTTTGTAATCTTCCAAACATCGTACGAACTAACCCAACACATTTCTGTAACCCATGATGGTAGTTCATTGATCACTGATTGCATGAATTTGGTCATCGATAATGGGCCATGAACATAATGAGTTGCCAATGCTATATCAGAAACAACCTCCTTTTGTAGGGCTGAAGATATATCAAAGTCTAGCCAAAACTGCCAAGGTTCAGCATAATATCCATGTGCAAAATATGTGTAGAAAGTAATTCTTCCATCATAATCGGGTTGGCCAGGTGGCAATACATCAGTAACTGACCATGCAATTAACTTATGATTATCGTTTGGAGTGATAAATAAAGTCATATGGTCAGGGCCAACAACTTTGAAATGAACTCGCATTACTTCATCACTGATTCTTTCTTTCTTGACTTCTTTGAATGAAAACAGTTTCTTCTTTTGAGGAATGGGTGATGGTCCCTTCAAATACCATGACTTCTTAAGCAATCTCCACATTGGGTAGAAATAAGGATATCCACAATATGGTCCATCGCATGTCACAGGAGCAGCTGCTTGCAATGATGGGAGATGCATTACTGGTTTAAGACCAAGATAGTCCAATGGAACAAGCCACAATCCTGAATCATTTTTCACAACTCTACCATCTGCATTGTGAAATGTACGAGAAAGATGTTGCATGAACAATCGTTTTGGTGCAACAGGATTTTCTGCAGAATATGGAAATACAAATCCAGTTGCAGAAAGCATGAATGCTAGGAATGATAGAAGGCCAAGAACTTTCATAATTAGAGATGCCCTTTCAAATATGTGAACCAGTGAAATAATGTAAAATGTTACAATGATAACACACAATGCAGATATGACAGCAAAAACCAAGTCTGGTGGAATTTCAGATCCTTGACGTCCCATGATTGGCACAAAAACATCAAACAGCGCAAATAAATGATATATCAGCAGGATAGTGGGGACTGCAATTGCTGCAATATGAAAGCTTACAAGGTTCTTGATGAAATTCACATCTGTTTTGGCGGTTGACATGTTGGAATTTATCAATGAGTGGAAAATTAATGGAAACAGGAGATAACCAGTAAGTAAGTAAGATGAAAGAAGACCTTTCCATGTGACAAAAATCAGGAGCAATGACAAAATGAGCATATGTGCATAAACAGTGCTTCTTTCAAACAGCAGACCGATATCACCATGAAATTTGCCACGATAGTACACTTTCATTGCTGTACATCTTGTCAACTTATGAACCAATATTAAACCAATCATTGCAGGTAATCCATAAAGAATTACAACAAACCAAGGCTTGTTATACCATGATAATGATCTTCCTAGTGTTGTCAAGGTATATCCTTTGATGAGAGCAAATACTATTGCTGTAACCCATGATGCAAGAACTCCAAAAGTGGCAATAGTTAGTGATACAAAAGTAGGCTTCTCTGGTGTAGTGTCTTGCCCAAAAAAGTTGAAAACCAAAAAGCAAATTGTCAATATCACACATGTAACATCCAATATTGATCCAATCTTCTTTGAATAAAAAATCATTTTCAACCCAAGGAGGTCAAAAAATACAATTTGTCCTTTTTTAAATTCTTCTTCGTGAACCAGGTAAGGTGAGTTAGATAGAGATTTGATGACAGCCAATATATTCTCACCTCCCCGTTGAATAGAGCCATCAGGAATTGCTTTAGCATGATCATAGCGAGTATGATAGACATACCCATTAGATGCATATGCAATATCAATCCCTACAAGATTACCAAAGTCTCTGAAAATCCGGAAATCCGTGTCAGATGGTATGACTCCAGATTGAAATATTTCTTGAGCCAAAACAGAAGCATATGGGTATTTAGCAGATGAAGCATATTCATAGATTAGCCATGGATGTCCTGGTCCGGTTTGAAATACGACCTCCCTGCCACCAGATCCCGCAGCTTCTAAATTAACAAATGCTTTAATTGTCTTTGCTAACTTTTGTTTGGTCACAAAAGCATGACTTCCATCCAACAGACCTTCCTCCGCACCATTAAAAAGAAATATAATGCCATGCTTAATGGTGCCTGGTGGGGATCTGGATATGGCACGCATTGTTTCCAGCATTATAGCACAACTAACTGCATCATCACTGGCCCCTTCAGTTCTTGGTTGGGTGTCAAAATGTGCATTTAACATCACATTGATATTTGAAGAATTCCTTGGATCCTTTGGGTACATATTCACAATAACATTTGTTACATTATTATATGCAACTGAGAAATACTTATGGAGAAAATGAAGAGAATAACCACCAGATGCAGTTTGTATTTCAACATTGAAGTTGTAATGGATGTGTGCATGAGAGATAATGCCATAAATTTCTTTCATCAAATAATTCACAGCAAGAATGTCATTTCTGTAGCTGCCAACAGTACGATGACCAATATCTGTCAAACCCTCGAGGTATCCCCTTGCTTTTTCAGATGTAAAACTCCATTCTTTCTCTTCTTTTTGAAACTTTGGAGCTGGCAGATAAAAATGAGGCCAAACGGCTATGAAGATAAGGCCTAAAATGGCAAATATTAGGAATAATACCTCAGACAACGACAATCTTTTTGGCTTAACCTCTGGTGGCCTGTTTATATTTGCATCCACATATGAAAATGAGTTAATTTCGGTGTTTTCGTCAGATTTCAATCCTCTTTTGCGAAGTTCAGCAGACATGTTTGCTGCAAGTTAAGGTCAAGTTGAGTTGCACGCCCCTCGCAAAAGGGTCAGGGTCTCACTCATAATTACACGAAAAACTTGGACTTTGGACTTGAGTACGCCAGTTTTTTGGCGTGCGTGGAAACGAGGTTTGGGTGATTCCGTATATGAATGGTTGTTGTTAGATATCAAAGGCCAAAGGAAGGTTGACGAGAATTAATATTTCCGTGATTCACGACCGAGACCGAGAACAATTGTCGTGCAGCAGTATACGTCGTTTGTTGTCGGAATATCTGCAGGGCCCAGCCATAGAATACCGTAAATCCTCGAATAAGCCCCCGGGGGCTTATTTGCAAAAATGAATTTTTGGGTGGGGGCTTATTCGAGGGGAGGGCTTATTCGAGGGGGGGAGGGGTTATTTCAAAGTTTTGTTTGTTCCTCAAAGGTTGACAGAAAAAAGACGACATAGTTTTCTCAATCTAATAAATAAACTTTTTTCACAAAGTGCTGTGTGAAGATTTAACAAAAATTATAATTTGTTTATTGTCACAAAAATCGCGTTTCTTTTTGCTTTTTTGTCTCGAGTCAAAGGAAGTGATACTGTATAGCTATTGTCCTGTAGGGGCTTTCTCGAATTAAGATATTATTCTGCACTTATGCTTCCATGGGGTCTTATTCGAGGAGGGGGCTTATTTGCAAAAATGATTTTTTAGGTGGGGGTTTAATCGAGGGGGCGCTTATTCGAACGTGGGGGCTTATTCGAGGATTTACGGTAATTCCTGTAATGTCTTTAATTTCTTTTATGATACAAACGAAGCAAACGACGACGAGAGTTCTCGCAAATCATTCCTCAAATTATTAGACACGCGCATTTGTAATGTAACAAGACTTCACACAACCAAATATATTAAATAATGTCAGGGGATTAGATAAATATGAAAATTATATTTTGAAATCTTAATGTTTTGGAGGCATAAAATGGTGTTTTCACAACTCTTTTATAATTTAGAGGTCTGGGGCTTAGCCTTATTTTGTACAGTTTTGGCGCGAAATTAAAAATAGTGATAACGATAATGAAAAACTTAACTTTTGAGACCGACATTACATTACAAAATCTGAAATATCTTATCGTGAAGTTCTGATTCATTTATCTGAAATATAATGAATATCGAAGAACAAGAGTTGGAAATGTTCTACTTGACATGGCAACTAACATAGATTACCTAAGAAAAGAGGTTAGTTCTTAAGTTCTTTAATTTATTATTCATCGATTTCTGCGTCATGCATCCACGTGGTTTATTTTGATTGTGTAGTTAAGGAAGCTTGAAATATCTCAGAAAGTAGAAACTTGCCCTAGTTCACGTGACGTCAAGTTATTGAAAACCAATCACTTACATGATCTCTGCCAAATTCTTGAATACAGTAAAAGCATGTAAGTCGAAACAGATTCCAACGATCCTTTCTTTCCACGTGGTTTATCAGATGGATAACTGGCATACGTTCATGAAACACCTTGAACACTGCATACCAGATACGAATTACTTCGAATCGAAATGAGCTTTGCGAAAGAGTACTTTTTGATAACTGCTCGTGAAGATTATTGCTGTTGCGCCATAAAGTATGACCGTTGACTGAGACGTACATCTCACGAAGTCTATCGAAAATTCCGTTTTGCTTCCTCACACTTCTAAATTCAGCATTATAATAAGACAGTTGCTGGTTGGTTTTGTCTACCCATCCATACATTTTTGCGATATAGTACAGCAACTCTGGGCATATAAATGATGACCTATTCTCTTCCTTGGTTGACTTCAACAGGTTCCCAGTACTGCTGGCCAGGCTTTATGTCATTATCCAAAAAGATTACCACATTGTTGTCGTTCCAATATGTAATGTTTAGAAAACCTTTATAAAGAGACTTAGAAAACCCAAAAAAAGTTGTCTTGCTGAACGCAAATTTTCCTTACGGCTGCATGGGAAATGAGCAGGTTGCCCCTTTGCGTAGCAATTAATCGAGTATGCCATTTGCTCTTGCATCTTCCATTAATTTTATTGTGGGAAAGCCACTGTCCATAACAACCAAACGTCCACTGTCTTTAAATTCAGATA
The DNA here is from genome assembly GCA_013076295.1 of Sanderia malayensis. NCBI lineage: Eukaryota > Metazoa > Cnidaria > Scyphozoa > Semaeostomeae > Pelagiidae > Sanderia > Sanderia malayensis. Next base: position 14,209 of record RQOL01000768.1, on the reverse strand, counting down.
TGAGTTGCTCAACAACAATATCATAGTTTTTTTACCATTGCCAGATGTTTTGTACGTTTTCTTCCCCACTTTCACCACATGGTTAGCAGCATAATTTCCACCATTCGCTCCTTTATGACTTACTTTACAAATCATCCATCCCATTCTTATTGGCTTGTCTGGATTTCTGATTTTGCTTTTAGGGTTTCTTTTGCTATTGCTAGTCACTCTTCTTTCATCAACGCACATTTTCCAGCCAACCGTCCACTTTGATAAAGATTTCTGTCTGAGATATTCAACTCGAGAGTTAATATTTTGCACTGAATGGTAGTCTGAATGATCTGTAGGTGGCAAGGACAAAATTTTGACAACTCAAAAATGCTTTAGCATAAGACGAAAGACCTCACGGCTCATTCTTTTCTTTATTTCTGGCTGTGACGGCAAGAAGTCCTCACTCCAAGCCCATCTATATTGCCGATATCCAAGAAGACTAAGATGCCATTTGATTGCAAAGAAACCTCTTACAAAACGTATACCTGCCTCATCTCTTGAAATCTCCCCAATTTTCTCAAAGAATGATGGATCTTCAGCGCCATGTTAATTTGTACTTGCAGTACATGCCATGATAAATTCGTCGTCCATTATACCTTTAAATATCTCATGTGGTTTTGTACCAGCATCAAACATAACTGCAGGTCTCCCATGCTCAGGAAATCTTTCTGACGGAATAATAGAACCTTGAAAGTCTGCTTCCGACTTTCTAAACCAGTGGCAGCATCCAAGTTGACCATCGTCACTTTCAATACCATAAGGGTCATAAACTTCTCTATCGTGGTAGGCTATGAGCTCGTCATATTTTTCAGCTGACAACACGGATAATGAAGAAATATCACTTATGCTTTCGCTATCAGAAAAATCACTCTCGGCTTCGATATTCATTATATTTCAGATAAATGAATCAGAACTTCACGATAAGATATTTCAGATTTTGTAATGTAATGTCGGTCTGAAATGTTATGTTTTTCATTATCGTTATCACTATTTTGAATTTCGCGCCAAAACCGTACAAAATAAACCTAAGCCCGGACCTCTAAATTATAAAAGGGTTGTAAAACACCATTTTATTCCCCCAAAACATTGAAATTCCAAAAACTAGTTTCATATTCAATTTCAGTACACCGAAAATGTAATTTCAACAAAACTTGATGCAAATTGGACGAGTTTGAAAAATTGCATATTGCCCCCTTTTACCCCGTTTTATGCCCTCAAAACATGAAAATATCAAAGACCAGTTTCATCAAATTCAGCACACCAAATTTGTACTTTCCACAAAGCTTGATGCAAATTGAAAAAGTTTTAAAAATTGCATCAAAAGTGGGAAGTCATCAAAAGTGGGAAGTGGGAAGTCAGGATAAAGTGGGAAGTCATCAAAAGTGGGAAGTGGGAAGTCAAGAAAAAGTGGGAAGTTGTCAAAAATGGGAAGTCACCGAAAATGGGAAGTGGGAAGTTACCAAAAGTGGTTTTATCTGAATATAGTGACATTCGCTTCCCATAAATAAGGCAAGCGGACAACACAGAGCATGAAGATTGAACGAGTTTGAAAAAATGCATATTGCCCCTTTTACCTCGTTTTATTCCCCCAAACATTAAAGTTTCAAAAAGCAAGTTCCATATTCAATTTCAGTACACCAAATTTGTACTTTCCACAAAATTTGATGCAAATTGACAGGGTTTGAAAAACTGCATCAAATGTGCGCAGTCATCAAAAGTGGGAAGTGGGAAGTCAGGAAAAAGTGGGAAGTCATCAAAAGTGGGAAGTCATCAAGAGTGGGAGGTGGGAAGTCAAGAAAAAGTGGGAAGTTGTCAAAAGTGAGAAATCACCGAAAGTGGGAAGTGGGAAGTTATCAAAAGTGGTTTTATCTGAATATAGTGACATTCGCTTCCCATAAGTATAGCAAGCGGACAACACAGAGCATGAAGATTGAACGAGTTTGAAAAAATGCATATTGCCCCCTTTTATCTCGTTTTATTCCCCCAAAACATGAAAATATCAAAAACCAGTTTCATATTCAAATTCAGCACACCAAATTTGTACTTTCCACAAAATTTGATGCAAATTGAAAGAGTTTGAAAAACTGCATCAAAAGTGGGAAGTCATCAAAAGTGGGAAGTGGGAAGTCAGAAAAAAGTGGAAAGTCATCAAAAGTGGGATGTCATCAAAAGTGGGAAGTGGGAAGTCAAGAAAAAGTGGGAAGTTGTCAAAAATGGGAAGTCACCGAAAATGGGAAGTGGGAAGTTACCAAAAGTGGTTTTATCTGAATATACTGACATTCGCTTCCCATAAGTAAGGCAAGCGGACAACACAGAGCATGAAGATTGAACGAGTTTGAAAAAATGAATATTGCCCCTTTTACCTCGTTTTATTCCCCCAAAACATTAAAGTTTCAAAAAGAAAGTTTCATATTCAATTTCAGTACACCAAATTTGTACTTTCCACAAAATTTGATGCAAATTGACAGGGTTTGAAAAACTGCATCAAATGTGCGCAGTCATCAAAAGTGGGAAGTGGGAAGTCAGAAAAAAGTGGGAAGTCATCAAAAGTGGGAAGTCATCAAGAGTGGGAGGTGGGAAGTCAAGAAAAAGTGGGAAGTTGTCAAAAGTGGGAAGTCACCGAAAGTGGGAAGTGAGAAGTTACCAAAAGTGGTTTTATCTGAATATATTGACATTCGCTTCCCATAAGTAAGGCAAATGGACAACAGAGAGCATGAAGATTGAACGAGTTTGAAAAATGCATATTGTCCCCTTTTACCCCGTTTTATTCCCCCAAAACATTAAAGTTTCAAAAAACAAGTTTCATATTCAATGTCAGTACACCAAGTTTGTGCTTTCGACAAAATTTGATGCAAGATGAAAGATTTTGAAAAACTGCAATTAAGCTATCTCAAGAAATTGGGCGGTTAGCCTACCGGCCCGGATTGCTTGAGCAAAGAAAGGCATTTACGGTCGGTGATTCCGACAAACTCCGGCCGGTACACCAGGCAGTACTGACCGAATGGTCAAACTACAGAACAATGACTGAAATCATAATGCAAATCAATAAACAATAATAAGGAGAGGGAGGGTGGGAGAAATTGTGCTAGCTCTCTGAGTTCCAACGAAGAATGATTAGAAATGCTACACTCTGTACTCCTATATGCCCCAAGGATTTAATCCCTACAAAACGTGCCGCGCGAAACGCGTGGATAAGGGTCTCCCTAGTGCCCCAATATTTAGGGTGTGTTAATGAACTTTGCCCAAGGATTTATATCCGTGTCGCGACAGTAACACGGATATGGTTGTCAGCGAGCGATGCAATTTCTTTCAACCTTAACCATTTTTAAATTGCATTTAAAATCATTTAAGCTATCTCAAGAAATTGGGCGGTTAGCCTACCGGCCCGGATTGCTTGAGCAAAGAAAGGCATTTACGGTCGGTGATTCCGACAAACTCCGTCCACAGAACACGTAGTGTGACCCCACGAATCCCGAACGTAAGACTACAACTTATGATACTCATTTCGTAAGTCTAACCTTATAGGTAATAGTGAATTAATCTTAGTTGGCTTGGGAGCTAGCAATTCCTCCCATCTCCCCAAACAATAACCCTTAGCAAAAATGGCAGATCAGGAACAAATGGCTAAGACAAAAGTTTACTATACGCAATCAAAAAATCATAATGGAGGCCCCTGCAGACGACACCACCGGGCAGCCGCCGGAAACCTCCTAAGGAAAACAAAAGCCAAAAAGGAAGGCTGCAGGCATAAGGCCACGCAAGCCCAAAGGCGTGGCATTTTTCATCGGTGGTAGCTACCTTCAACGAGGCATTTAACAACTGCACCTTCAACGAGGTATACTTTTATCACTGCAACCTCCGAGGAGGTATTTCAAACACTGCACCTTCAGCGAGGTATTTTTATATTGCAACCTTCAGCGAGGTATTTTGATGTTGGAACCTTCAACGAGGTCTTTGAACACTGCATCATCAACAAGGCACTTGGAAATGATAGCCATTGAATTTGATCAAAGCAACGCATTTGTTTTTCCAGGGCTGCTGATAACGTCGAGTCCGATAGTAATAGGTTCCACACGTGACGTTGGCTACAATTCAGAATAGAAATAAAAGGAACTACCCAGATGGTTAAATAAATAGCAAGGATAATAACGAAGTATTAGTAGCGACGATTTAAATAGCTATACTTAACTCTCTTGAGCCCCTTGTGACAACGCATAAGGGGCAGTGGTCAGCTGACTTTGTTGTAGCTTTATGTGTGGGGTTCGTGAGCCGTGCTTGACCAGCGGCCAATAGCTTGGATCAGGTGGGCTGACAGGCCGACAGAAGCCGCGTAATCGCGGCCCAGAAGCTGTGTAGCTACCATGTTTTGGGCCCTTTATATTCGCGCAATATGACTGGAAATAATCATGCGAGGAAAACTCACTGTAAAGCTCGTTCCAAACTGGTCAGGTTTGAGACTGGTTGTCGGGTCGGAGAAATTGCAAATTAAATCACTATTAGGGGCTACACCTTCGATAAAGTACGAGAGAATGCTACAACTGCCACGAGGCAGAAAACCGCAACTGTAACTAAACACAAGCATTGTATCTGCAACGAGTGATTACCCCCATTTCCCGAATGTAAGATGGCTTAAAACAGCTGTATATACTTGACAAACATCGCGATTTGGTGGAATTTGCAATCAGTGCGACAAATTCAAATTCAAATTCGTGTAAATCAGCAACAATCAAATAGTTTTTTAATTTAGGTTGATAGAAAACGGATTAAAGAACAAAATAGGGTGCAACATCATCTCTAGATATAGTTGCCTAGGACATTGGGGGAACCGAAACGGTTTGCGAGCACAGCGCCCTAATTTTTCCTAAGCGATCAGTTTGGAGATTCTGCCAAGGTGGTATCAAACTAGGCCAGATTGAGAGAGAAAGTATTCGAAATTTCAAATCAAGCTATTCCTGTCTGAAAGGTCAGCATGTGCAGATAACGAAAGAGCCCCAAATAAGGCTTGATGAAGGATATTGCCGCCAGCCACTCGTAATGTGTTGTAAGGGGGCGACACACGCAAAATAGAAGCAAACTTGGGCATGGGTGTTAATATTAAGCTGTAGATATTTGAATGAAACGCACACTCATCAGAATTGGCCCAATACTTATAAACGGAAACAGCGCCTCCGACAAACAGCGCCGAAATCATGACCAATTCAGATTATGCTAAATTTTACGCCAAATGACGATTACTGTTCAAAATATACCAAAGCATAATACTATGCTGGGTCTGGTCACTGTTTGGAACTGTGTGGGATACTTATTGTGAACCTTTTCGGTTTAGACTTTAGGGTGAACATTTTTTGTTGCTATCCGCAAACGAGAACAAATATGGCCTTGAAATAAGGAAAATAAACCAATCAAAGACAGATACCCTGTTGTTGCCACACCCTGGCGGCAAGGGCGATAGATTTGTGATTTTCACGGATCTTCACGGATACACCCTTTCCGAATTTAAGGGAAAAACCAGAAAGCAAGCCACTGTATCATGGCAAACAGCTAAGAAGGGTGGTGCTAGTAGTAAAGTAACGAAAACTGTAAATCTTTGTGTGATAATGACTTTCAGGCTACCGAACCTACAAATTTGCTGGTGGGACATTTGTAATGTTTTAAAAATAATGCAGCCGTGCGGGGACTAATTAGCATTTGAGAATTGATATCGAGACAACTAATTGACATTGCAATCGCATGACAAGGGCCTAATGCCCAGGCCAAACGTCACAAACCAGCCTGAACTGACGTGCCCTTGCTTTGCATGGCAGAAATATACTTAGATTTTGTGCAAAATTTCCCCCCAGATGTTCTAGAATCAGCAGCACCTACTGCCAACCTGGCATTCCTGGTCTAAAGCTATAAATATACAAGCTATAAATGTACCAGCAAGAAGTGAACGAAACTACAAGCAAGAAAAACCCCAAACATGAAGTGGCGTTAAATGAAAACATATAATAGGCGTACAGTGGTGGGGGATATCAAGAGGGGGAGATGATAAAAACAACCCTAGTGGCCATGGATAGCAAGGAAGCAGAAAACAGGCCCTCCCAAGTTAGTTACTCTTACAGACCTTACAGTAAGAAGAAGCGAGGCGAAATCACACGCACAATATGCTGACTAGATAAACAGCAAAGTAAGCTAAGCCTAGTTCAATGATACATGTGCAGGAAATAATTGGTACCCAAATACAAATATTAAGAAACGACCTCACCGGGATAGCTTGTATATGCTTGTATATGTGGCTCTGAGAGGTAGCTATGGAAGACATCGGCCAGTCGGGCGTCATATTGTGTTTTGATCAGCAGTAAACGACGAACTTCCCAGAACATAGTTATCATATTTGAGAGAACACAACATAAAGAAATTGTGCTAGCTCTCTGAGTTCCAACGAAGAATGATTAGAAATGCTACACTCTGTACTCCTATATGCCCCAAGGATTTAATCCCTACAAAACGTGCCGCGCGAAACGCGTGGATAAGGGTCTCCCTAGTGCACCAATATTTAGGGTGTGTTAATGAACTTTGCCCAAGGATTTATATCCGTGTCGCGACAGTAACACGGATATGGTTGTCAGCGAGCGATGCAATTTCTTTCAACCTTAACCATTTTTAAAATACATTTAAAATCATCAAAAGGGGGAAGTCATCAAAAGTGGGAAGTGGGAAGTCAGGAAAAAGTGGGAAGTCATCACAAGTGGGAAGTCATCAATAGTGGGAAGTGGGAAGTCAAGAAAAAGTGGGAAGTTGTCAAAAGTGGGAAGTCACCGAAAGTGGGAAGTGAGAAGTTACCAAAAGTGGTTTTATCTGAATATATTGACATTCGCTTCCCATAAGTAAGGCAAATGGACAACAGAGAGCATGAAGATTGAACGAGTTTGAAAAATGCATATTGTCCCCTTTTACCCCGTTTTATTCCCCCAAAACATTAAAGTTTCAAAAAACAAGTTTCATATTCAATGTCAGTACACCAAGTTTGTGCTTTCGACAAAATTTGATGCAAGATGAAAGATTTTGAAAAACTGCATCAAATGTGCGCAGTCATCAAAAGTGGGAAGTGGGAAGTCAGGAAAAAGTGGGAAGTCATCAAAAGTGGGAAGTCATCAAGAGTGGGAGGTGGGAAGACAAGAAAAAGTGGGAAGTTGTCAAAAGTGGGAAGTCACCGAAAGTGGGAAGTGAGAAGTTACCAAAAGTGGTTTTATCTGAATATATTGACATTCGCTTCCCATAAGTAAGGCAAATGGACAACACAGAGCATGAAGATTGAACGAGTTTGAAAAATGCATATTGCCTCCTTTTACCCCGTTTTATTCCCCCAAAACATTAAAGTTTCAAAAAACAAGTTTCAAATTCAATTTCAGTACACCGAAAATGTACTTTCTGCAAAATTTGATTCAAATTGAACGAGTTTGAAAAATTGCATATTGCCGCCTTTTAACCCGTTTTATGCCCTCAAAAGATGAAAATTTCAAAAACCAGTTTCATATTCAAAATCAGCACACCAAATTTGTACTTTGCACAAGATTTGATGCAAGATGAAAGATTTTGAAAAATTGCATCAAAAGTGGGAAGTCATCAAAAGTGGGAAGTGGGAAGTCAGGAAAAAGTGGGAAGTTGTCAAAATGGGAAGTCACCGAAAATGGGAAGTGGGAAGTTACCAAAAGTGGTTTTATCTGAATATAGTGACATTCCCTTCCTATAAGTAAAGCAAGCGGACAACACAGAGCATGAAGATTGAACGAGTTTGAAAAAATGCATATTGCCCCTTTTACCTCGTTTTATTCCCCCAAAACATTAGAGTTTCAAAAAACAAGTTTCATATTCAATTTCAGTACACCAAGTTTGTGCTTTCGACAAAATTTGATGCAAGATGAAAGATTTTGAAAAATTGCAACAAAAGGGGGAAGTCATCAAAAGTGGGAAGTGGGAAGTCAGGAAAAAGTGGGAAGTCATCACAAGTGGGAAGTCATCAATAGTGGGAAGTGGGAAGTCAAGAAAAAGTGGGAAGTTGTCAAAAGTGGGAAATCACCGAAAGTGGGAAGTGGGAAGTTATCAAAAATGGTTTTATCTGAATATAGTGACATTCGCTTCCCATAAGTATAGCAAGCGGACAACACAGAGCATGAAGATTAAACGAGTTTGAAAAAATGCATATTGCCCCCTTTTATCTCGTTTTATTCCCCCAAAACATGAAAATATCAACAACCAGTTTCATATTCAAATTCAGCACACCAAATTTGTACTTTCCACAAAATTTGATGCAAATTGAAAGAGTTTGAAAAACTGCATCAAAAGTGGGAAGTCATCAAAAGTGGGAAGTGGGAAGTCAAGAAAAAGTGGGAAGTTGTCAAAAGTGGGAAGTCAACGAAAATGGGAAGTGGGAAGTTACCAAAAGTGGTTTTATCTGAATATACTGACATTCGCTTCCCATAAGTAAGGCAAGCGGACAACACAGAGCATGAATATTGAACGAGTTTGAAAAAATGAATATTGCCCCTTTTACCTCGTTTTATTCCCCCAAAACATTAAGGTTTCAAAAAGCAAGTTTCATATTCAATTTCAGTACACCAAATTTGTACTTTCCACAAAATTTGATGCAAATTGACAGGGTTTGAAAAACTGCATCAAATGTGCGCAGTCATCAAAAGTGGGAAGTGGGAAGTCAGAAAAAAGTGGGAAGTCATCAAAAGTGGGAAGTCATCAAGAGTTGGAGGTGGGAAGTCAAGAAAAAGTGGGAAGTTGTGAAAAGTGGGAAGTCACCGAAAGTGGGAAGTGAGAAGTTACCCAAAGTGGTTTTATCGGAATATATTGACATTCGCTTCCCATAAGTAAGGCAAATGGACAACAGAGAGCATGAAGATTGAACGAGTTTGAAAAATGCATATTGTCCCCTTTTACCCCGTTTTATTCCCCCAAAACATTAAAGTTTCGAAAAACAAGTTTCAAATTCAACTTCAGTACACCGAAAATGTACTTTCTGCAAAATTTGATTCAAATTGAACGAGTTTGAAAAATTGCAAATTGCCGCCTTTTAACCCGTTTTATGCCCTCAAAAGATGAAAATTTCAAAAACCAGTTTCATATTCAAATTCAGCACACCAAATTTGTACTTTGCACAAGATTTGATGCAAATTGACATGGTTTGAAAAACTGCATCAAATGTGCGCAGTCATCAAAAGTGGGAAGTGGGAAGTCAGGAAAAAGTGGGAAGTCATCAAAAGTGGGAAGTCATCAAGAGTGGGAGGTGGGAAGTCAAGAAAAAGTGGGAAGTTGTCAAAAGTGGGAAATCACCGAAAGTGGGAAGTGGGAAGTTATCAAAAGTGGTTTTATCTGAATATAGTGACATTCGCTTCCCATAAGTAAGGCAAATGGACAACAGAGAGCATGAAGATTGAACGAGTTTGAAAAATGCATATTGTCTCCTTTTACCCCGTTTTATTCCCCCAAAACGTTAAAGTTTCAAAAAACAAGTTTCATATTCAATTTCAGTACACCAAATTTGTACTTTCCACAAAATTTGATGCAAATTGACAGGGTTTGAAAAACTGCATCAAATGTGCACAGTCATCAAAAGTGGGAAGTGGGAAGTCAGAAAAAAGGGAAGTCATCAAAAGTGGGAAGTCATCGAGAGTTGGAGGTGGGAAGTCAAGAAAAAGTGGGAAGTTGTGAAAAGTGGGAAGTCACCGAAAGTGGGAAGTGAGAAATTACCCAAAGTGGTTTTATCTGAATATATTGACATTCGCTTCCCATAAGTAAGGCAAATGGACAACAGAGAGCATGAAGATTGAACGAGTTTGAAAAATGCATATTGTCTCCTTTTACCCCGTTTTATTCCCCCAAAACATTAAAGTTTCAAAAAACAAGTTTCAGATTCATTTTCAGTACACCTAGTTTGTGCTTTCGACAAAATTTGATGCAAGATGAAAGATTTTGAAAAATTGCAACAAAAGGGGGAAGTCATCAAAAGTAGGAAGTGGGAAGTCAGGAAAAAGTGGGAAGTCATCACAAGTGGGAAGTCATCAATAGTGGGAAGTGGGAAGTCAAGAAAAAGTGGGAAGTTGTCAAAAGTGGAAAATCACCGAAAGTGGGAAGTGGGAAGTTACCAAAAGTGGTTTTATCTGAATATAGTGACATTCGTTTCCCATAAGTAAGGCAAGCGGACAACACAGAGCATGAAGATTGAACGAGTTTGAAAAAATGCATATTGCCCCTTTTACCTCGTTTTATTCCCCCAAAACATTAAAGTTTCAAAAAACAAGTTTCATATTCATTTTCAGTACACCAAATTTGTACTTTCCACAAAATTTGATGCAAATTGACAGGGTTTGAAAAACTTCATCAAATGTGCGCAGTCATCAAAAGTGGGAAGTGGGAGGTCAGAAAAAAGTGGGAAGTCATTAAAAGTGGGAAGTCATCAAGAGTTGGAGGTCGGAAGTCAAGAAAAAGTGGGAAGTTGTCAAAAGTGGGAAGTCACCGAAAGTGGGAAGTGAGAAGTTACCAAAAGTGGTTTTATCTGAATATATTGACATTCGCTTCCCATAAGTAAGGCAAGCGGACAACACAGAGCATGAAGATTGAACGAGTTTTAAAAAATGCATATTGCCCCTTTTACCTCGTTTTATTCCCCCAAAACATTAAAGTTTCAAAAAACAAGTTTCATATTCAATTTCAGTACACCAAGTTTGTGCTTTCGACAAAATTTGATGCAAGATGAAAGATTTTGAAAAATTGCAACAAAAGGGGGAAGTCATCAAAAGTGGGAAGTGGGAAGTCAGGAAAAAGTGGGAAGTCATCACAAGTGGGAAGTCATCAATAGTGGGAAGTGGGAAGTCAAGAAAAAGTGGGAAGTTGTCAAAAGTGGGAAATCACCGAAAGTGGGAAGTGGGAAGTTATCAAAAATGGTTTTATCTGAATATAGTGACATTCGCTTCCCATAAGTATAGCAAGCGGACAACACAGAGCATGAAGATTAAACGAGTTTGAAAAAATGAATATTGCCCCTTTTACCTCGTTTTATTCCCCCAAAACATTAAGGTTTCAAAAAGCAAGTTTCATATTCAATTGCAGTACACCAAATTTGTACTTTCCACAAAATTTGATGCAAATTGACAGGGTTTGAAAAACTGCATCAAAAGTGGGAAGTCATCAAAAGTGGGAAGAGGGAAGTCAGAAAAAAGTGGAAAGTCATCAAAAGTGGGAAGTCATCAAAAGTGGGAAGTGGGAAGTCAAGAAAAAGTGGGAAGTTGTCAAAAATGGGAAGTCACCGAAAATGGGAAGTGGGAAGTTACCAAAAGTGGTTTTATCTGAATATACTGACATTCGCTTCCCATAAGTAAGGCAAGCGGACAACACAGAGCATGAAGATTGAACGAGTTTGAAAAAATGAATATTGCCCCTTTTACCTCGTTTTATTCCCCCAAAACATTAAGGTTTCAAAAAGCAAGTTTCATATTCAATTTCAGTACACCAAATTTGTACTTTCCACAAAATTTGATGCAAATTGACAGGGTTTGAAAAACTGCATCAAATGTGCGCAGTCATCAAAAGTGGGAAGTGGGAAGTCACAAAAAAGTGGGAAGTCATCAAAAGTGGGACGTCATCAAGAGTTGGAGGTGGAAAGTCAAGAAAAAGTGGGAAGTTGTCAAAAGTGGGAAGTCACCGAAAGTGGGAAGTGAGAAGTTACCAAAAGTGGCTTTATCTGAATATATTGACATTCGCTTCCCATAAGTAACGCAAACGGACAACACAGAGCATGAAGATTGAACGAGTTTGAAAAATGCATATTGCCCCCTTTTACCCCGTTTTATTCCCCCAAAACTTAAAGTTTCAAAAAACAAGTTTCATATTCAATTTCACTACACCAAGTTTGTGCTTTCGACAAAATTTGATGCAAGATGAAAGATTTTGAAAAATTGCAACAAAAGGGGGAAGTCATCAAAAGTGGCAAGTGGGAGGTTACCGAAAGTGGTTTTATCTGAATATATTGACATTCGCTTCCCATAAGTAAGGCAAGCGGACAACACAGAGCATGAAGATTGAACAAGTTTGAAAAATGCATATTGCCCCCTTTTACCCCGTTTTATTCCCCCAAAACTTGAAAATATCAAAAACCAGTTTCATATCCAAATTCAGCACACCAAATTTGTACTTTCCACAAAATTTGATGCAAATTGACAGGGTTTGAAAAACTGCATCAAATGTGCGCAGTCATCAAAAGTGAGAAGGTGGAGGTCAGGAAAAAGTGGGAAGTCATCAAAAATGGGAAGTGGGAAGTCAAGAAAAAATGGGAAGTTGTCAAAAGTGGGAAGTCACCGAAAGTGGGAGGTGGGAAGTTACCAAAAGTGGTTTTATCTGAATATATTGACATTCGCTTCCCATAAATAAGGCAAATGGACAACACAGAGCATGAAGATTGAACTAGTTTGAAAAATGCATATTGCCCCCTTTTACCCCGTTTTATTCCCCCGAAACATTAAAGTTTCAAAAAGCAAGTTTCATATTCAATTTCAGTACACCAAATTTGTACTTTCCACAAAATTTGATGCAAATTGACAGGGTTTGAAAAACTGCATCAAATGTGCGCAGTCATCAAAAGTGGGAAGTGGGAAGTCAGGAAAAAGTGGGAAGTCATCAAAAGTGGGAAGTCATCAAGAGTGGGAGGTGGGAAGTCAAAAAAAAGTGGGAAGTTGTCAAAAGTGGGAAGTCACCGAAAGTGGGAAGTGAGAAGTTACCAAAAGTGGTTTTATCTGAATATATTGACATTCGCTTCCCATAAGTAAGGCAAATGGACAACACAGAGCATGAAGATTGAACGAGTTTGAAAAATGCATATTGCCCCCTTTTACCCCGTTTTATTCCCCCAAAACATTAAAGTTTCAAAAAACAAGTTTCATATTCAATTTCAGGACACCAAGTTTGTGCTTTCGACAAAATTTGATGCAAGATGAAAGATTTTGAAAAATAGCAACAAAAGGGGGAAGTCATCAAAAGTGGGAAGTGGGAATTCAGAAAAAAGTGGGAAGTCATCACAAGTGGGAAGTCATCAATAGTGGGAAGTGGGAAATCAAGAAAAAGTGGGAAGTTGTCAAAAGTGGGAAATCACCGAAAGTGGGAAGTGGGAAGTTATCAAAAATGGTTTTATCTGAATATAGTGACATTCGCTTCCCATAAGTATAGCAAGCGGACAACACAGAGCATGAAGATTGAACGAGTTTGAAAAAATGCATATTGCCCCCTTTTATCTCGTTTTATTCCCCCAAAACATGAAAATATCAACAACCAGTTTCATATTCAAATTCAGCACACCAAATTTGTACTTTCCACAAAATTTGATGCAAATTGAAAGAGTTTGAAAAACTGCATCAAATGTGCGCAGTCATCAAAAGTGAGAAGGTGGAGGTCAGGAAAAAGTGGGAAGTCATCAAAAATGGGAAGTGGGAAGTCAAGAAAAAATGGGAAGTTGTCAAAAGTGGGAAGTCACCGAAAGTGGGAGGTGGGAAGTTACCAAAAGTGGTTTTATCTGAATATATTGACATTCGCTTCCCATAAATAAGGCAAATGGACAACACAGAGCATGAAGATTGAACTAGTTTGAAAAATGCATATTGCCCCCTTTTACCCCGTTTTATTCCCCCGAAACATTAAAGTTTCAAAAAGCAAGTTTCATATTCAATTTCAGTACACCAAATTTGTACTTTCCACAAAATTTGATGCAAATTGACAGGGTTTGAAAAACTGCATCAAATGTGCGCAGTCATCAAAAGTGGGAAGTGGGAAGTCAGGAAAAAGTGGGAAGTCATCAAAAGTGGGAAGTCATCAAGAGTGGGAGGTGGGAAGTCAAAAAAAAGTGGGAAGTTGTCAAAAGTGGGAAGTCACCGAAAGTGGGAAGTGAGAAGTTACCAAAAGTGGTTTTATCTGAATATATTGACATTCGCTTCCCATAAGTAAGGCAAATGGACAACACAGAGCATGAAGATTGAACGAGTTTGAAAAATGCATATTGCCCCCTTTTACCCCGTTTTATTCCCCCAAAACATTAAAGTTTCAAAAAACAAGTTTCACATTCAATTTCAGTACACCAAGTTTGTGCTTTCGACAAAATTTGATGCAAGATGAAAGATTTTGAAAAATTGCAACAAAAGGGGGA
>RQOL01000767.1:36025-87527 GCA_013076295.1 Sanderia malayensis | reverse complement strand
ATATTTATCCACCTTCTATTAGATTTGATTTCCAAAATTTGTATTTGTTTTATTGACATAGGTGGAAGCTATATGATGAAACATTTGCTTTTGCTTCGTAATAAGAAACTGGGTTTTGGGAAACGAAGAAAAACTGCGTGGAAAGGAGAATAATTTATAAATGATCATACATTAACATTAGTTAACATAAATTAACATAGTAAGTATTTGATCAATGATTCTTTGTTGATGGTTACATTTGTCATACATAGGCATATCATATTCAATGTCACATTTTTACTGTGTTTTATCTAACAATCGATTGTTATAATACACTCGATTCTTTTCAAATTTCTCCACTACTCTTCGGTTGAAATATTTCATTTTCTTTGTTCCCTTAACTACACTCTTCACCAAACTGTGATTTGCCAAAGAAACAATCTCTTTTTGATTCTTCTGTTCATGTATTATATTTCTTATCAACATTTTCTATCAGGAACGTAAGAAGCATTTTCAATTTGGGGGGGGGGGCACCATGGCCTTACGTATAGCACTTCATGGTCCACCGATGTCAGTATCTGGCTACTTATTGTAATTAGGCTCTTGATGGATGAATACATATTATTATTATTATTACTTATAGAAGGGACGCTCATGCTTATTTTGAAATTTAAAAGTAATTTTGCAATTGTCTTCGTTGGCCCCCGGTTTCTACGTCTATGTCCTTTATTTTTAGATTTACTTTATTATGAGACAGGCTTTATTAAAATTTTGATCACGAATGGGGGATCACAGCAAACAAAAACTGGTGATAATTTTGAGCTTGATATAGGACAATACAAATTGTATAATATAAATGAGAAGCTTTGTCTCCAAATATGTTGCATATTATTTATATATCATTAATTTTACATTATATTCATGGTAATAGAGTCTTTGTACACGATAGTATTGGTATTGCAACTATGAATGCTTGCCTATGTACAATAACATGTCCTATTTAATAATGTTGAATATTCGATTTCGTTCGCAGGTGCAACTCTGAAATAAAAGGCCTTTCCAGCAGTACAATATTTGTCCTTATCATAATGGCTTAATATAACTACAGGCACAAGTCAAAATACGGTCATATGTAGTAAATTAAATTAGACAACGATGAACTTTGTGTTCATATTGATTTAACAAGTTAGAAAGATGGCGCTAATAGCTTTTTTATATTAAATAAATATCTTTTTCATTTTCTAGACCTTTTCTTCATGAATGCAGCGAATTGATTTTGAAGCGAAGCACACGACAAAAAGTTGAGGTATGTCAAGTTTTCAAGTTTCATCTGTAATTTTAAATGCATTTGATTCTTCTGCCTTTTCGATTTTTAATGCCTGGTATCCTATTCTGCCATGTAAACTGACTGAGTGTTTTCCGTGAATGATGTATAAAAATTTATTATAATTTACACCACTTGAAGTGCAGGCTTTGCGCTATAGCTTTCTGGCAATACAACTGTTGAAAACTTTAGTTTATTTCAAACCCTCATCCAATAAGCCTTCCCCTCGACTAAGGCACCATCTTGATAGCAGTTTTTAAGGATCTCCATGGCCAATGTCATAATATTGAAATTGTGTGTTGAATGTATTGCAAATTGCAACAAGTTTAGACCAAGAATTTTATGAAGTGACTGCATCCTGTGGCTTTTATAAAACCTAATCTTAAATAAAAATTCATTGAAATTTTGTTTTTGAAAATCGATTTCGGGGCCTTATTCGAGGGTTGTTGGTATCTTCCTATACACTATGAAGTTGAAGTTTATCTTCTGATACCACGCAGGGCATTGCGTGTGGGTGTGCAATGTATGCCCAACTGGTTGAACTGCAGTTGCCTCATGTAGCCCGATTACAAGCAGCTACCACTGATTATTACTAACATTTGTGTGTGTAGAGGGTGCATGCGTGTTGGTGGAAGGGGATAAAAAATGTATTAAATTTATTAATAAATACACGTGAGGAGAAATGTGAACATATAAAAGTACATCGTGATTTCATTTGAGTTGTTTGTTGTTTGTTGTTTACCTCAGTCTGTTTGCAGCTGCTTTTTATTTCGCTTTCCTTTTCGACTTTCCTGTAATCGTCACTCATGAATATAATTCTTTTGTATGCAAGGTAAGGCAAGTAAAACATCTGGATTCTTAATTTGTTAATAATGCCAGTGATTTGTCCATTCTGTCTTCTATATGTCGTGCCAAATGTCCGCAATCTGTTCACAACAATTCAATATTTTTATTCTCCTTTTTTTAGTTGTAGAAAGAAAACCAACATCTTATAATGTAAGCAATTCAGCACACTATCAATGTTATTTGATTACTGAATGTTTATTATCAGAACTAACTATTTTATCGCCAACGTTGCGTCTTATAATTTGTATTTGTTGCATTTTCTTCTCAGAGTCTTGTAGTTGCTGCTTTGCCATTGTTGAACAACTGTGCCGAAAAATCACTGAAAACAATGATTTTTTATGGTAAGAATCGAACATTTTAATCATCCTGTAGATTTTAATCGTCCTTAATTCTGGCTTTGGCGTTCATATTTATTCTGGCCATTTTTAGACTGCTTATTTCACTTTACACCATTAATGAAGCATTTTTAATTCATGCCAAAATTGCAAGGAATTATTCCAACATATTGATTTAATGACAATATAGCCACTATGCTCAATATAGCAGTACGACTGAACTAAAAAAATAAGCACATTCAGAAAATCGAATGTTCTTCAAAAACAAGATTTCAAATGGGTATTTGGTTATTATTTTTAATTTAAAATTGCGATGCGATGCGATGCTCAGATTGTGTAAAGGCACATGGGATTAATATTAATTGAATTGAAATTGGCATACGGCGAGAAGTTTCGTCAATGAAAATTTCCTCCTGATTAATCTAATAAAAAATTTGTTTGAAATAGAATGCAAAAATATTGAGTGAATGATTGATTCATAGCATGCTTTGCGTACCATTTAATTTCAAGTCAGAAAAGTGATTATTTCAAGAAGAACATATCGTAATATGCTGAGGCCATCCTCCTTGCATATAGAGAGATGGGATGATAATATTGTCATGGCTTAAAACACTGCATGCATATAGGAAAAGCTCTTCGTTACTAATGAATTCACTGTGTGATGTAGGGTTTTTGGTTTGTAATAATTTATACACCTGCTGATATAATCAAGTTTAGTTTCTCTGTTCCCAAGCTTTGGCTAGTCAGCAAGCAACATGAACTGTGATTAAATTTCATTTCATATAATATGTACTGCTGATTTACTTTATAACCTTGTCAAGCTTATCTTCAATTTCAGATGTTTGTCATAATAGTTGGGACATGAGGCACAATTAACACATTACCAAGACAACTGTAAATTCATTTACGGCTCAGATTTGGAAGCTTTCAAAATGAAATGCATGTTATCTTTCGTTTTCTCTGTTGGAATTTTCATGACGCTAACACCAGGTGACTATTATTTTATTGCAATCATATTACACGCTTTTTTCTAAGATCTTAACTTATGCTGAGCCTCATTCTTTTGCATTGGTTTTTGCGATTTTGAGCCTCGATATTTTATGAAAAGCAGTCTGTATTGAGATTCATTTTTACATTTTTCTCTCTTCCCTAATTAAGAAAAAAATAAGGTATTAGCAAATACCAGAAAGCCTTGCCCTAAATTTTCACTGACACGATAATTAGAGTTTTGCTTGATAGATATGTAGAAGGAAGCAGTAAAGTTGTATTAATATCGTAACACTGCATTTTAAAGTGACAGGATAGAATAATTCTGATTTATCTAATGTAATTCTGATATATGGCCAAATTTTGCAAGAAGGCCAAATTTAAAAAAATTAATTTGCTGCTCAAAGATCGACTGAGATTTCGAAAATTTCCATTGTTAAATATTTGCCATCCTCTGAGATGTTCTCCCAAAAGACAACAATTATATGAAATATATGAATCAGCGTGATAGGCGATTAGCATAGCAGTTACACCATCTAAGTAATATTGCATTGATATTGTAGGATGTTATGCAAGTGAGGCAGAGATGAGGCTATTGAATCATATTTTTAATGGTTATAATCCAGAAGCAAGACCAGTATTTCGTGATGCTGATGCTGTTAATGTTACACTTGGCTTAACCATCAGCCAAATTATCGACGTTGTATGTTATCTTCCCATTTTTACTTTATTATTGTTATCATCGTCATCATTATTACATTATTTGTTATCATTATTATTATTATTTAATTTTATCAAACCTTGAAAGTGAGCTTTATACACAAACGAGCGGCACATTTACATTTATTCTTAATTAATCTTTCAGGATGAAAAAAATCAAATTTTCACAGTAAGCGTTTTCATGAGACAGGTTTGCACTTATTTTCATATTTTATTTTACTTGCGACTTTTTCAAATTTATTTACAAAGCTGGTTGGCTGCAAAACTCTACTTTATTTACCTGATTTACCTACATCTTGCATTTCATTTGGCTTTTTAGAGTTGGTTTAATCCAGTTTTAGCTTGGAATAAAACTCAGTTTAACAATATATCAAGCATCAACGTCAGACCAAAGAAATTGTGGCTTCCAGATATTGTTCTCTATAATAAGTAAGCATAGTGCATGGAACTTCAGTGAATAATATTTATTTAAATCATTCTCTGTTTAAGTGTAATTCAGGATCCTTGTTATAGTCTTAAAAACCGTGTAATCCCTTCAAATTAACGAGCTTCATAGCTTTAGTTTTTTATTTATCATTATGTCATTCCATACTTTCTATTCAATTCAATTATAGTGCTGATTCTGACATTACGTTTGGTGGAAATTTCGATCGATTGAATACAAGGGTAATCCTTTCTCACACTGGTAAAAATGCTTGGCTTGGCCCTGTTATAATCAAAAGCAAATGTTCCATAGATGTGACAAATTTTCCATTCGATCAACAAAGTTGCAGTCTTAAATTTGGTAGTTGGACATATGATGGATTCAGATTGGATCTTTTGAAGGAAGCTGACAGCGCAGAACTATGTAAACATTTTCTTTTCATTTTTTCATAGCACCAGTAGTTGTTTATCTTTTTACTACACGACAGGAATCGCTGCTTAGTAATACATAGATATATATGAAGGCTGGATGGTCTCCCACTCACAAGTCTAAGCTACGTTAATAAGCATTGCTTGAATTGAAGGATTTACCATTGAATAAACATGAAGCTATTGATTTAACACGTAGCAACGAATATATGCATATTTTGTTCTGTTGTTTTTAGCCAAATACCTTCCCAATGCTGAATGGAAGCTTGTAGCAGTGCCAGCTGTTCGCAATGAAGTGAAATATTTCTGCTGTATTGAACCATATCCTGACGTCACTTACACCTTTATCATCAAAAGGCGATCATTATTCTATTTGACAAATCTTATTTTTCCAATGGTCCTCATGTCTGTTTTGACAATGCTGTCATTTTTATTGCCAGCTGAATCTGGTATGTTTCTTCAATTCTTCAATTCATGTTTTTGCCAATGCTTGCATGCAACACGTTTCTTCTTTTCAAGGCTCACATCTCCTTCTGCAACCTGCTCTTGTTTTTTGCTTCAGGTGAACGTGTATCACTGGCAATAACATTGCTTCTAGCAATGACAGTGTTCATGCTAGTAGTTGCTGATATGATTCCACCAACAAGTGACGTAATACCATTGGTTGGTATATTTTTCAATACAGCAATGGTTGAAATGGTCCTTATGATAATCAGCTTATGCGTTGTTATAAGGTTGTACCATAAGCAACCATTAGATCCGCCGATGCCTTCATGGGTTCGTAAGCACATCCTTGACAGGCTGTCTTATACACTTCACGTGAGATCTAGAATGACCAACACAAAAAATACTAATCAACAACAGCAACAACAAAAGGTTTCAGTTGAATTGAAATTCATGCCGAATAATAAACCGAATCTGACTCATGAAATCCAACAGACAACACCACTGATGTTGCAACATCAAAGATCTCGACGTCTTCTTAAGCACCCTAATGGATTAGCACAAAGGAGGTGGGATAGAAATGAACATGCAAATGAAGATGAATATTCAACAATGGAAGCTGACATGATTGCTAAGAAGATGGATGTCATCATTGACAAAATGGATCAGAAAGAAAAAGATGAAAAAATTAAACTCGAATGGAGAATTGTTGCCATGACCATTGATCGATGTTTGCTGCTTTCATTTTTTTTTATCACAATTTTCTCAATTTTCATTATTTTTCTTAATTCACCCGGTTACGTACCTTAAATGCTTACAACATTTCAAACTTGAATACTTTCAAAGAGACTTCTGGAATCTTGTGAAACTGGAAAGATAAAGGACGAAATTCTAGTAGAACAGAAATATTATTATATTAATGTTGTAGTTGAGTTGCGATTTATTAGTAATTCTTAAGACTTCTTTGACACTAATTAATTCTTAACAATTCCTTTCCAACTTTTGATTTCTTTATTGCATTTTATTCATTACTGTTTTAACATTAGTAAATATAAATCTTTATTGTATTTGATAAACATAGGCTCAGTTAAAAACAATCTTAACATTAAGTAAGAATGAATTGTAGTACTGTTAATAAATGACTTTACTTAATGTTATTACGATGATAAGCAATTACTTTAAATGGATATTTCTTCCCATTTGTCCTGGTTGAGCTTCACCCGCTGCGCCAGTGCAAGCAATAGAATATCTGCTATATAGTTGTATTATTTTTTTGTATCGTCTGTGATACGAACTGGCAAGTGAATTGCCTTTTCACGGGATCGAACCACAAACCTCTTTTGCTGCAACCGTTGCATCTTGTAACAATAGAGACGACATTACATGAAGTTGCTCTGATTTGTCCATCCACTTTACCACTGTATAGACCCCTTTCACGATGTTTTCACACCTTGAATCTCTGCACGAAATCGAGGTTATAGATGTAGTGGCGCATTTTTCAAACATCTTTTACAGCGTTTCAAGGCAATAATCGTGCTTTTTCCTCTACTGATAAATTGCTGTAAAATTCACAGAAAGTATTAATATGAGTAACGAAAACGCACATGATATGACTACAGACATACTGCAGAGGAAGATGCAATTTTTGGGGCGTCAATGTGCAACTTTTGGCTGTCAGAGCTATTTTTATTGAGATGGATATCAAATGGGCCTAAATTATTTTACATTTCCGAAATCAAATTTTGAGAAGCTTCGTTGGTGCGATTTGATAAAAAGAACAGAAGGCAGGGACGGTTTTAAGGTGACGAACTTGACTGTCTTGTGTGAAAAGCTTTTTGCATCGGCTGATATCAAGCGAAACCCAACTAAGTGGCGTCTTGTTTCCTGTGCAGTGCCTTCGTTATAAACCTTCATGAAACGAAAAACTGTCTTTTCTCCAACACAGCACAACCCGCAAGTGCTCATCACGAAATTCTTCTGAAATTGTTGATACTTGCAAATCCAAGTATTCTTTCGCAAGAAAAGCGTCCGATCACTCACCTACAAGAGTTTATTCTAGTCTGATGAAACTCAAAGTGAGTTTATGTATTGATGATCTATCAACAAAACACTAAACAGATTTCTCTTTTGTCAATTCTACATACACATGTTCCTGTTGATTCTGAAAACGTAGAAAGTGAAATAATGCAATCTTTTACGAAGAGTGAAAATCTCCAATTGTTAACTGGGAGATTTGACTGCCAAAATTGTCCAAGCAGAAAGTCAAGTGGAAAAGCTGGAATTGCAGTTAACAAAGTTAAAATTGTCTCTTTTTTCCATTGATAAATTGAAGTCTGATAGCTTTGCAACAAAGTTTTATACTGGCTTTCCCAATTTCTCTTCATTGATGGCAACATTTGAATATTTCTAATGCAAAGTGGAACAGATGCAATGTTGGCATGCCAAAAAGTCGTCTGGAATTTCTGATACTTGCAAATTCAAGTATTCTTCTCTTGATATGCCAATGAGAACTTTCCAGGTATTGTGGTGCTTATATTCTGACCACGTTTGGGATTGTGATTTCATAGATGATGGGACCTCTGCATATACTTTGGCACAATCAATTATTAACCTTGTTGTTGGCAATTCTTTGAACTGTTCAGGCATGTTTTGTGGAATAATTTCTTGAGAAGGTAGTTTGAAAAGAAGTGGGAGCTCATTATAAAGAAAACAAATCTAAGTTGTATAGATCTTTGAAACATGACTTGAAGAAATGCCAAATTGATCAGCCAGATCATCAATACATAAACTCACTTTGAGTCTCATCAGAACTAGAATAAACTTTTGTAGGTGAGTGATCGGACGCTTTATCTTGCGAAAGAATACTTGGATTTGCAAGTATCTACAATTTCAGAAGAATTCCGTGATGAGCACTTGCGGGTTGTGTTGTTGGAGAAAAGACAGTTTTCGTTTCATGAAGGTTTATAACGAAGGCACTGCACAGGAAACAAGACGCCACTTAGTTGGGTTTCGCTTGATATCAGCCGATGCAAAAAGCTTTTCACACAAGACAGTCGAGTTCGTCACCTTAAAACCGTCCCTGCCGTCTGTTCCTTTTATCAAATCGCACCAACGAAGCTTCTCAAAATTTGATTTCGGAAATGTAAAATAATTTAGGCCCATTTGATATCCATCTCAATAAAAATAGCTCTGACAGCCAAAAGTTGCACATTGACGCCCCAAAAATTGCATCTTCCTCTGCAGTATATCTGTAGTCATATCAGGTGCGTTTTCGTTACTCATATTAATACTTTCTGTGAATTTTACAGCAATTTATCAGTAGAGGAAAAAGCACGATTATTGCCTTGAAACGCTGTAAAAGATGTTTGAAAAATGCGCCACTACATCTATAACCTCGATTTCGTGCAGAGATTCAAGGTGTGAAAACATCGTGAAAGGGGTCTATTGCAAGAAACATGGCTGCAACTGTAATGAAAAAAAATTGCTTTTCATTTCTTGGCAATGCGTTACGCTGTGCAAGAATGTTTTCCCAGGTCAGATATATTAAATTTATTTAATAAATTTTATCCTGAAATAACATTCTTCAGTCCAAATGTTTAACTCCCTGGCGACAGGTCATGGCCTTTGCCGCAATTCAGCTATTATAGGCCATTCATTTGTTCACGCCGTTCTCTCTGATGATAAACCTGTTGTGTGCCCTTTTTATATGAATGTTAATTTTGTAAATTGTGTTAAAGGTATGATACTAGAAGTAAGCCCTTATGCATATGCAAATAAATTTTAACAGGATAGCATGCAGCACATTTTGTTATTTGGTTATGGAAGAATGCCATAGAAATTTAACCACTTTAATGTTTTAATTTCTGCAGGCTCCAACAAAGGTCACTTTGATACCAGGAGATGGGATAGGGCCCGAAATTTCAGAATCTGTAAAAAAGATATTTGAAGCTGCAGAGGTTTGTTTTGCATCATTTTGCATCATTTTATATGATGCACCGGTTATTGCTTTGCATTGTGTGGTGGATGCATCTTTGTTGCAACATGTTAACTGAACATGTTGTGGTTTAAATAAAGGTTCCATTAGTTTGGGAAGAAGTGGATGTAACTCCAGTGAAAGGAATTGATGGAAAAGTAAAAATTCCACAGGCTGCAATAGATTCCGTTAATACAAACAAAGTTGGCTTAAAAGGTATTTTTTGCATTCCTAGAATATGTTATTATTACAATATCTTGTTAACTTCTATATTGTTTCTCTATTATGACTCAACTGTAGATATGATTATTTTTATCTTAAATTTGATAGGACCATTGGCAACACCAATCGGCAAGGGACATGTTTCTCTCAATCTAACACTGAGAAGGTATATCAGTCGGTTAAAATTTTGCAACCATTACCATTAAAATCTTCACTGATATTATTGCAGATGATGCTAAGTGAAGTTTTTATTTACATTAATTGCAGAACATTTAATTTATATGCAAATGTGCGACCGTGTCGATCCATACCTGGTTTTAAAACTGCTTATGATGATGTTGACATAGTTACAATAAGAGAAAACACAGAAGGTGAATACAGTGGAATTGAGCACTTGGTTTGTGAATCTTTTTTCTTTGTTTACATATATGGATATTATGTGGTGCACGCATATAGTAGTCTACAATGTTTAATGATTTAAATTTGATTCCTTTTAGGTAGTTGAAGGTGTTGTGCAAAGTATAAAGTTGATAACTCGAGATGCTTCACAGAGGATTGCAGATTTTGCTTTTAATTTTGCAAGAGATAATGGCAGACAAATTGTCACAGCAGTTCACAAAGCAAATATTATGTGAGCTTATTTTTCTCATAATTTTTTGCTTTATATCTGAGATTTGCAATAGTTATATTTCCATCTACTTTTTATAGGCGGCAATCTGATGGCCTCTTTTTGACATGCTGTAGAGAGGCTGCAGAGAAGAATAAAGATATAAAATACAATGAAATGTATCTGGATACAACATGTTTAAATGTAAGCTTATTTTTTACCGTTATTTGATCTTTACTTGTCACAACTTGAAATCATACTAGTTTATCTAAATAGTAAGTTTGAATTTATAGATGGTGAAAGACCCTACTGAGTTTGATGTTCTTGTCATGCCAAATTTATATGGAGATATTCTAAGGTAGACTGAAATCTATTAAACTGTATCTAACTTTTAAATTGAGATTTTGTCATTATCATTCCATCCCAGTTAATTGTATTAATGGTTTATATTTAGTGATTTATGTGCTGGATTGATTGGAGGTCTGGGATTGACTCCCAGTGGAAACATTGGTCGTGATGGTGTCGCAGTTTTTGAAGCAGTAAGTAGACATTGGTTCATTGTGCGCAACGGAGGAACGCGCTTATTAATTGCAAGCACTTGGGGCCGCGCATGTTTATTTTCATACCGCTTTACTACCGCTGTTCAAGAGTACCCGAGATTCATGAGGACAAATACCGACTTGTTTCGACCAAATCTTCAATACAGAGAGATGCGTAACAGCCGCGATGTTTTTATTTTCTTTTTGAAATAATCATTTTTCATCTTTTGTGCCTCTGTCTTGTACTGTGTTAGCTGAATTCTTAAGAAGATATGAAGAAGAAAAGGTCATGAACAAAATTATTACATGGGTTGAAATGCTAAGTTGAATTTTGCATGGGTTGAGTTTGGGAGGAAAAAATATGACAGGTGGAGAGATAAAGTGCTATGGGTGGGATGCGTGGGTTGGGGCCGATTACTCCAGTCTAGAAATAGCACAAGGGTAATTTTCATTTGGGGTCTGCACCCTATTTTTTCAACGTGTCAAGTTAACGTAAACAAGTTTCCTGCTACGACATGCGCGCATTTTCTTAACGGTTCGTTACTTCTTGTAATAATAGTAAGGTGTTGAATATGCGTAAATTTGTAAATTTCATTTCACCAGGTGCATGGAACTGCTCCAGATATCGCAGGACAAGATAAAGCAAATCCAACTGCATTGTTGTTAAGTGGTGTAATGATGCTAAGGCATCTTCAGCTGCATGATTATGCTGACAGAATAGAAAGTGCATGTTTTAAAACAATCAGGGATGGAAAGGTAATTATTTCATACTACATTATGTATAATGACCTTTTATATTTTCATACGATGGCTAACTGGCAATTCTCATCCGGGGCCCGATTTGTCGATTGGTCATTTTCACATGGACCGTGCGAAACATTTCAGAAAATTAAACCAATGGTTTTTTCAATTCACAAAATTTACCTTTTTCCGTTACGATTTAAATTTTATTTCTTAAATTGATTCGAATTTCAGAGATTTGAGTGATATTTGTTAGTGATGTTAATATCGTTTTTATTTGATTATTTGAGGTGGTTACTGGAGACCTTGGTGGTAAGTCAAATTGCTCTGAATATACGAATGAAATCATTAAGCATTTGGACCAATAAATGTTATATTGAAGCAAAGTATTCCGTAGAAGGTATGACTACCATTATGTTTTTATTTTATTGAAAATTTTGAATAAATTCGTTTAGCAGTTCAATGCAATTGTTTGATTTTATATAAGTTTATTTAGATTATTTAATTAATACCATTGTTTATTGTTGATATATTTCCAAATGATCAATGTTATTTTGCGTGTATTATACTGAAGCCATGCTTTAAATGAATGAGAAACATATGCTTGGTTTTCATTCCATTTCATCATCACGTGGCTAAATAATATTTACAATCGAACATGTGCAAATTAGAAAGCTGAGCAGACATTCATGCCAAATATTCCATATATGAGGCTAATTAAAGCATGAATCTGCTTTGCTTTGCAAGTGCTGAGTTGATACGTGGAATAGAGTGAACATTCAGTCAGGTGCAACTTGAAGTATTATGCCATCATCTGTCTATATCTAATATGGAATAACATAATAATTGCGAAAAATCAAATGTGAGTGCCCAACTAAAGTTTATATCGATTTTATCATTTTCTTTTGTTTTAATAATTTCCTTATATTTTGAGCTGAATTTCTTTTGTTCAATGCTCTTCCAAAGAAATTCCAAAAGTTAGCTGAGTTCCGCAATGCATATCTAGGCTCATTTAATCCTGTTCTCCACTTGTACATCTTATTATTGTAATTATTATTATTGTTATTATTATTGTTGTTGTTGTTCATTCTTTGTCGAAAATAATAATTTGCCAAATTTGCAGGTTGGTATCGTCGTTGGTTAAAGTTTTGATAAGGCATTGGCACACTGCTGCGAGCTTGCATGTAAGTAAATATGTTGTTGTTATTGTTGTTGTAATTGCTTGACCTAATTCTCTGTGGGGCTGTTACACCTAAATTACCAAACCCCCCTTGAATTGCAGTCCTGTATCCTTGATCTTGATAGCGAGGCAAGTGATTCTCAGTCGAGGCTAATAGATTATCAATCACATGTGCATTACTGGATTGTTCTTGTGTTTTTTTCTGAAAATATCCATTGTTAATTGGAGATATAGTTGGCAGATCTGGCAATGAAGGGGCAACATTATTACCCGGTTGTTGTTGTTGTTGTGGCAGTTGTTGTAGTTGCTGAGGCCTGGATCCAAATGTATACGTCACTTTGGTAATTGTCACCGATGAATGTTCATTGCCTTGGATTGATTTTGTGTCATCAGCAATTGCTTTTTTGTGAAGTGGAATATTAGGATGAGTCACTGCTTGATGTGCTGGTTTTTCCTTTGTACCGAATAATACTAGCTGCCATTCACGCAGAACTCCCGTGTTTGCACGCGCATCTCCCGCGTCTCGTATTTCAAGTGTCCATTTGCCTCTGGGGTCTTCACCCCACGCATGCGTAGTCATGAACGGCCATGATTTGAATCCTTCATCTGACGAATCTTCTGATCTTGTTGGTAATAAATTTGATTTTGTTCCCATTGGTGTTGTCAAAAAAATTGTCAAATCACCTCTTCTTGTGTATTCAATTGTTAATATTATTTGTACATGTTCTAAGTAGCGAATTTCATTCTTTGTACCTGCGCACCCATCTGTTGCCACTTCCACTGTCAATGGTTGATTCCATCTTAATAATCTGTAATTTCAATTATAGATCATTTATAGCACACATAATAGAAAGGTCAGTATAGCAAGGGTGGGAGGTAGTATTATTTATACAATGTTGTCTTACTTGGCATCCGTGTGTATTTTCCCTTTGCATTCTCTGCTTTCCGGCACAGTTTTCCAATCATTTGAACCCGCTTTGTTTACAATTCTTTCAGCATCTAATAACCCAAATCCGAATTTTTCATTCACATGAAGACCAATTCCATTCATCCTCCAATCTGAATCATGTTTCAATGCTTGCCAGTTTGCTGTGTGCACCACTAAATGTTGCACATCTCTCCAAGTTAATTTTGGGCTGCAATCATAGGCAATTAATAAGTTATCTTTGTTGAACAGGCAAGTTATTTCGCAAGCCTTAAGCTGTTGCTTATAACGTGTTAGTAGCTACTTACTTCTTTCTAAAGCCAGTGCAATTATTCCAGCTGCCAATGGAGCAGATGCGGATGTCCCAGTATGCCTTTCGGTGCACAGATCATGCAAATCAGTTGTGACCTGAATTGGTAAACACATTTGTGTAAGGTATTACCATTCTATGGTTTGTGAATAGGTTAAGGTGTGAAGTACCCAATAACATGACTCACAATACGTTTTTCGCCGTGCGCTCCACTGCTTAATGTTGTTGCTAATGTTGAAGAACATGCTTCACTATACCAAGGACTCTCACCATGATCTGAACTAGAACTTATTGACAATGTGTAAATACTTGCAGTATAACCATCACAATTACAACTGTCGTCATGACGACCACCATTTCCTGATGCCCAAACGTATATCGAACCCAGTCCACCTCTACCCTGTTTTAATAATAGCAAATAGGTTAAATCGCATGGAATTGTCAATTGTTAGTCTGACCTTGGTTGCATTGAATTGAATGATACCTTAGTTATTCCATTTGCAAATGCCGCGGCGGCCAATGTCCCAGGACCCTCAACTGTCGTACCATCATCACTTGGACCCCAACTAGCACTGTAAATATCAATGTATTGCGGATTTAAACTCAGTGATTCAGCTTCTACACGATCTGTTACTCTTCCATCGAGCATGCGTACTCCACCAATTCTTGCATTATATGCTACTCCAACGCCACATTTACTGTTATTCGCCTCCGCAGCAACCTCTCCCGCACAGCGGGTTCCATGCCTATTATTGAGAAATCGCAGTGGTCAGCAACCATTCAAGTTGCTAATCATTAGCAAATCTGACAAGTGTTTCTGAGCGAAAAAAGCCTTTAAAAGATTTTTAACGGTTAAAGTTTATTTGAGTTGTTTACTTGTTTTCATTTGTTATGTCATATCTTGGAAATGGATCCGGGTCATTATCATTAACATCCCAACTTGCTGCTGGATCCTATTCGTAAAAATAGAAAAACTATTTAAAATAACACGATAATGATGCTTGGATGAAATTATCAATTGCAAAATAACATATTTTCATTGGCATAGTTGCTGTTTTACTTACATAATTTTTTGCTATATCGGTATGGTTATGTTCAATGCCTGTGAAATATTACAAAAATAATTAATTTCAGTAAAAAATCATTTGCTGGCAAATTGGACAACATGATTGATATAAGAACGGAGAAATATGTTTTACCATCATCTAAAATAGTGACAACTACTCCTTTGCCTGTTACGCCTTGATTCCAAATTGGAATAACATTAATATCCAAATCCAATGAATTTCTTTTATCGTCCTGTTTATGAATATATACATAGCATTTACATTGCAATTGCAATCGGAATGTTGCATGAATTACAAGAGTGTTGCATAAATTACAAGAGTGTTGCATAAGTTGGAACAATGTTGCATGAATTACAACAATGTTGCAAGATACTAACCAGATACCATTGTTCATCCCAAAGTGGGTCTGCAAATCTTGGTCTTATTCCCCTTGCAACTACTTTCTCATGATGATATCCACGCTTTTCTCTTATCTTTTCATGTTGTTGTTCAGCCCAAATTATCTAATAAACAAAACACCACATTTGTAAAAATATTGAGATGCTACAACGTTATGTAATTAATTTGTTATTATATACTAGCTATATATGAGAATGTAGTAAAGATAGCGTTCTGTATCTCAAGGCAGGCAGAGCAGGTTTCTAATGAAAAGAATATTGTAAAAAGACCACTCCATTCTGTCCTATGATCGCAAAAGCGTGAAATTCTGAGTAGCTAACAACCAATGTAGTGTTCTTTGTGCGTTATTCTTATCACCATATTTATAATATATATATATATAAATATATCATTATATAACACACATGTTTTTCATTTTGTAGTGATTCTGTTGTATCCCCGGCACTTCTTCGTGATCTTTTCGGGTGAGTTAGATGTTCAAGATAATAATATCCATCTATATTTCCAATCTACAAAACACGATTGCATTGTCATTTTATTAATATTCTCAATGCTGGATTCTAAACACAATGCTTTAATTAATTTACATCAAGATAAATAATATTTCCGAGATATTTTTCATCTCCTGGCTACCAGATTTATGTTTGTGCATTCTGTTAATAAAAAGCCCCATCGCAATGAATATTGTTGAAAATTTAATTGTTGTCAACATGGAAGCATAGCTAATTATCTCAGGAAGATACAAATTGCTATTGCATTTTATTAACATCATTCTATTGTTTTCCTTGCAAGTATATCATATAATCTGATTGCATGGTTGGTTGAACTAGCCATAACCTGGCTAGCCTGTAGGTGGGAGGGACAGCCGAAAATAAACTCGTATTCTATAATTTTAAGATTTTAGTTCCCAATAAGATTGTTAAGGCAAATACATCTTAAGATTTAAAGAATATCCGTGTATAAAATTCTTGAAAATTCCTTATTATAATCAACTGGCATCTCGTGAATACCGCTTGCATCCTTTTTGATTGACTGTTAAGTAAAAACACAAGACCAAATGATTAAATGGTTAAACGGTGGTAATGATTGACCAGTGCGATACTTTTCCTCTAACCATATATTTATATTTTCATAAATCCTTCTGTGTTACAGTCCCATAATAATAACATCGAAATGCAGTTTATTTTTCTTATTGATTAGCGCTCATTTTTTATTTATTGGGTCGTATTATTCCAGTTGACTTTTGATCCAATAAATTCATTCTTGAGAAAGCAATGAATTTCTCCTAAGGCAATTAATTTGCTTTGTTTTGGCTTATAGATAACAGCTAAGCCAGGAATACTGAAAACACTGACTGAAAAGAAATGCCTATTTTGTGATAATTTCATCTTTAAAGGTATACTGTTTAGCTTGAATAATTCGCACCGTACCTTTTCGACTTTAGCAAAACCATTCCTTTTAGCTATTTCTAGTGCCTTTTCATATCCATGTTGTTGTGATAGTTTGATGGCCCAGCCATTCGTATATAATTTATCTTTGGTTTGCTTACAATCATAAAAACACAGCAAAAAGCTAATCAGCAATATTCCAACTTGAATTCTGTTGAATTCAAATAGGGCAACGTGTGCCCATCTTTCCACCATCGCATTTCTACGACAGTAATCAAACGAACAACATTTATAAAGCCAATCTAAACCAATATTTTCTTCTTTTTATTTCAATATTGAACTTTCCCTTTTCAAAGTTAAAGAAGTGAACATGCCTTAACTGGTGTATTCATTGTGTTCGGTCAAAACTATCCGGTGATAGTTATTTAGAACGCCTTCAAGGTAATCTCTTACTGTGATTGGCTGAAATAACAATAGATTTGAGTCGCTCAATAGATTGAATATGCAATACCAGTTGAAACTTAGGTCATCGCATAAGCAATGCTTTAGGTTAAACAACAGACAAACTTTTCTCTCATTTTTTGTTTATATGCCTGTATTTGACCGCGACAGTTGTACAACGATTATAGTTGACACAACAAAAAACAATCCCACGTTATTTTCAAAGCTTTGTTGATATAAATAAAGTGTATTAGAACAGCTAAACAGCTGAACAAAATGCAGAATTTCGGGTTTTAATGACGAATTTCATTCTTCTCATTAATCCTTCAAAAACCTTACGATTTCCGTCAACTACAAATGTAGTTAGGAGCTCAGCTCAGAATCAGATTCATCTCTCTTAACATTCCATTTCAATTAGAAATTCATTCAAGTCAAATCATATTGAATAATGCGACCGCTGAAATCTGAATTTCCAATGAAATATTTAACTGGCATGGGCATTGGGCACTACCTACGTACCGAAAAAGGTCATCAGCCCATAGACTAACTGTGAAAACATCAATTTTGGTAGAGCAAAACCAATTTCGCTTTCCGAGCTAAAAATGTTTTTTTCTTTCTTATTGTCATTCTTTTTTCAACGAGACTGTTGTCGTCACAGTCTCTTATTTGTAACATATAACGGAGTCCATTGCACTGCATTGAATGGGCTTAGAAATGATGAGTGTAAACATTTTTAAGTTATTGCCATGGTGAGAGTGAATGAAATCGTGCATAAAGTTATTTTTTTCAAAACTTGATTGATTGTGCATCATTCTGAGCACAGTAAATGTTGTAAAATTGACGGAATGTCTGTGCGAAACACGCTTTACGAATGTTGAAGAGGCCCACATAAATCTTTCTCTGGTGAAAGAAAAGGTGACTCTATATCAGTGAAGGACGTGTTTTAATTCAAGATACTTATGTAATCCTGGAAATAATACATTAATGTTTGACAACAATGCCTTACGTACAAAGGAAAGCAAATTGCTATTTGTCTTCATCTGATTGGTTGAATGTATCCACGCGAGGATAGTCTCTACTACATTCAAGCGTGGTTACTATGGTGAAATTAAGGAACTTGTGCGTGAATATAATTAATTATGCAGATTAAGATGTGCCATGCCATTTTGGTTCTTTCTGATTTGAATTTCATGTGAAGTGGTTGCTGATATTATCTGGGAATTTATCATGCGGACGTTGCCTTGTTTTACTGAAAAGACATCGCAAATGAAATTGGTGAACTGCACAGAAGAGGTATGACAATTAGTTAGTAAAGGAAGCTGATAACTTATTTCTAGAGTAATATATATAACTGAGTCTATGAACCCGACGTTTACTTATGTTGAAGGCTCTATTTCCTCTAAATAACGGCCTATTTTGTAATACGGTTCTGTACTTTTCCAGGCATCTGCTTTTTGGAGATTACCTGAAGCGTAAGTGAACGATTTACACGTTTTTTTTATAAGAAACCTGGCTTAAGGCCTAGTAGTAAAAGTTTTTTAATTTTTAGCCATATTTTAGTTCTAAAAGTTTCTTAATTTAATGAAAAAAGTTGCGGTGGAAAGGAAGAAAAAAACGTGGATGATCCGTAAAGGAAAAACGTGTTTCCGAAATTTCTTCAATATTTCCTTGTTGTTGTTTTTAATAAAAAAAAAAAACGTGTAATTTTTAACGCTTACTTATGCGTGGCTTGTTTGTTCGTGCAAGGTGAAAGAGAATATGTTTTTATTTTTATGTCGTCGCTTATATTTAAAACTGAAGTATTGTATAATAATTGGTTTTGATCGAGTGGTTAAAGAAATGCAACTGTATTCGAGGTCATTCATCTTCATGTTATCTGAGTATTAATGTTGATCTGGTAAAGAATAGAAGGTTCAATGTTTTAACATTATCGAATTTATATTAAAAAATTTATAAGTTAGAAAAGGTGGGAGGGAGTGACAAATGACCGTCGCAAGTAAAAAATTATGGAACTTCTGTTATAAAACTTTACGTCGTTTCCTGTTTCTTTTATTATGGGTTAAGAAAGAAACCACACAAAGAAGCACACAGTGATTATCGTTTTCTCGTAGTTTTTCAACACAACAATTCTCCGACAACCCCTCTAACGCAACTGACTACATATAACCTATACGTATACAAACAACAAGAAAAAGGAAGATTTTATTTTAGTATTACCAACAGTGATAAATTGTCACAAAATAAACCATTAGAGGATGAATAGTCGACTCAGCTCATACAGGAGTCATCTGCAGCAACCATGCCCATGTCTTTGTGCGCCACCGCAGCTGTCGAGAATTCCCCACAAGCTTTGTAATGATTTCAATCAGAGGTCTTTCTTCGACTTTTTCTGCTTCTCATTCCTAGGGAAATAAATGAAATTTTATAGAAATAAATCCACTAGTTAACTTAGTTTCAGTGGTGCTTGGGCCATCGCCCTTTAACTTCAGCAATCAGCTATCTAGAAATTTAAACAACCCCGGTTAAGTTCAACGACAAAAATAGGACGGTAATCTAGAAAATTTGTTATAATAATGCACTTCATGCACTGCACAATGAAGGATATGGGAGGGATATGAAAGGATTTACGTGACATCTCCTCAAAGCTTTGACTTTGGGCCATCTTTGTTCAGTGATATCACCTAAAAATAAAAATCAGAGTTAAAGTACCACAGATTTAAGCAAATAATATTTAAAATAGTTTTTAATACTAAAAATGAGACTCATGCAATATAGAAAGCAACAAATATTTATAACAAATGAAGCTACAATAAGTTGACACTTACTGACTGATGTAGGAAGATCGACAATCTCTCTTCAGCAATCTTCAATGAAGTACCACTAAAATTAAATAGGTTCAATTTTTATTTAGGCAACAAAAAACCTGCATAAATGATGCTTCAAGAGCAATAAACTGCAGACTTACGTGGCGATATGAAAATAGAATACTCGATATAAGAAAAAACTTGTTCCTGCCAAAACATAATCTTCTATTTTCGTTGATTTTGACCTTTGTAGTTTCACCTTCGTGCATGGTCAACACCCCTTGCATGTTCTTCTCTCGACGACTGAATACCAAAAGACAAGATCCACCACGTGCAAGAGCAGTTAGAGAAGAGAGCATCATGGGCGGAAGTCACTCATACAACCAAATTTGGCAATCATTTTCACGAGAAGAATTCCCAATGCAACACAGTAAAAACACTGGGAAAAAATTGAAAACTGCTGGACAAGATTTAATGTTGCAGCGCATGATTGAAATCGTCGGCGCATGCCCATATTGAAAGCTACCACATGTAAAATGCCAGAATGTCTATAAGATAAAATCGGTGATAGAAAAGCCAGTCATTCAAACAATAATTGTTGAAGGCAGCGATAACTTTCAAATGAGAGGTTCTGACTGTTGAGCTTTAACTGCCAATGGTTGGAAACATTTGTAAAAAGTTTCGTATTTGCCTTCAGCAGTTAATCTTTTATCATTCAAATAATAAAAATCAACAAAATGTGAAAAATTAATGAAAACTTTTATGAGAA
This sequence comes from Sanderia malayensis, assembly GCA_013076295.1. Lineage (NCBI taxonomy): Eukaryota > Metazoa > Cnidaria > Scyphozoa > Semaeostomeae > Pelagiidae > Sanderia > Sanderia malayensis. The sequence goes on along the minus strand of RQOL01000767.1, from coordinate 66,675 downwards.
ATGACCGGTTCCAATAAAATTTCGCCAAAAAAAGGCGAAACCCTATCTTCCCCGGGGTGTCCTATGCCATATACAGAGCTGCCACTAAAGCTCACCCTCTTTCCTCGTTTTGCCAAATAGAATAACTGATCTCTACTTCGAAATAAAATCAGCAATCTTTCAACAAAAGTTATGAAAACTTCCAGTGGCATTTTGTATAGACAATGGTCACCAAGCAAACATTGAAATGCCTTGAAATCAGATTTAAACTTGTATATAAACCACACGTGGGAAATGTATTATATACGCATGCGTTAATAAACTGTGAACCATTTTCATTTGAAGTGGACTAATCACTCTTGTGTACACCCATTTTTTAATAAAAAAAACTATGCAAAATCCTCGTACCAGAGTTTCTTAGCTTTCACCCTATTTATGGTACGAAACTTTTTTAGAAAGCTTCTTTACACCTTAAAACTTAATTTTCCTTAATTCATCGTTCTTCTCTTTAACTTTTGTCACTGCCAAACATGAATTGAATTGAGAAGCAAAAGGAAATACAAACTCCACCTTTCAGAAATACAGAAATCTTCCTAAATGTAGAATTTTGCACTGTGGATTAACTTTGGGACTTAAATTTAGACCAACCATGGATATAATTGTATTTATTATTATGGATGCATGTGGTGAAAATGATTGAATCTGAATCTGATTTTAAACATAAATCTGAATGTGGTTCCAGAGTTCTCGCCAACGCCCGGCTAAGAGACCTTACTTACATACCTTGCATGCAATGCAATTGCCACAAATTCACCAAGTCGTTCCACCAAATTGGTTAATAATTTCATGCTTTGTTCTGTCTGCAATATTCTTCCTGATAAATATTCAACCAATATCATCGAGAAAAAAATTTGTTCGTACTTTTTGGTAAATGGAGAAGAGGAACATTCTGATGGAATGATGCAACATAATGCATGCACCAAAATAAGCCCTCAGCTTCTGTGACGAGAGACATTTGACCATGCAATGTTTTTTTTACAGTTTGCAAATGTAACCAAACCAAACCATGACGACAATTAACAATTGAAAATTGCTTCTTTAATGCGATTCATTCGCAATTCCTCAAATCAAAAGTTGACGACGTGTTGTTTGGAACAAAGAGGAAGATCAATTACAATTGATATTGGCCCCATTATTTGATGGTCACGAAATGAAATAGAACTGAAAGAAGCCAAAATTGTTTTTGTCATTTTAAGCTATTTGGTTTTATTTGCGAATTGCAATGTTGCAGCGACGATTACTATTAGGCCTAAAAGGAAGTGCAGCGAGCCTTGGAGTTCATGTTCAGGCATTTTCAACTCATGAATCTGGTGCAAAATTTAAATTCACAGATTCTGTTGATGGACAATGCCACGACGTCAATATCCCTGATCAAGCATCAAACATGCTGTTTGAAAGTGGCTTAGATAGGTGTAAAAAACCTCCAGCATTTGGAATAATGTTTGACATAGATGGAGTTCTGGTAAGAGGCAGACGTGTCATACCATCTGCTGTCACGGCCATACAGAAAATAATGGATAAAAAAATACCAATTATATTTCTTACTAATAGTGGTTGTGAGACCGAATACCACAAAGCAAAGATATTAACAAGACAACTTCACCATACAGTACCTATAATTTTATTTTATTTATTTTTATTATTTTTAATTGATTTACACCAGTTGTCTTGTAGCACAGGCTATTTTTAACAGACTGTTATTTTGTTGCAGGTTTTGCCAAGGCAAATTGTTTTATCTCATTCTCCTCTTAGAAATATGAATATTCTTCATGACAAACATGTGGTGCTATCTGGCCAAGGGCCTTTACAAGAAGTTGCCTCTTCGTATCATCTTACAATTTGAAATATACTTTTCTTGCACAGCTGAAATTGCAATAATATTTTCATAAATGTGTCATATTTCTTCTTCCTTGATGTTATAAAGATGTGGTTTTACTAATGTGTCAACAATTGATGAAATCAATGATGCTTATCCTTATTTGGACATGAATGACAGAAGAAAAAGACTCCATATGGTAGGTTACATATACACAGTGCTTGCAATATGAAGATACTATCATCTGGAATAATGGGGTATGTAAATCACATGTTGATCAATAAATTCATTCATTTTTACTTTAGCCACCTGATAGAAGTTGTGGCTTACTCAAAGCTGAAGGTAAAATAAAATATGAAAATCAATAATGGCTTGTAAAAATTGAATAATATACAAGTTTGAAATGCAAAATTCTTTTTTGAAAATCAGGTATCATATTGATGGGTGAACCAATAAATTGGGAAACACATTTACAAATATTGATTGATTTGTTGATAACAAATGGCACACCAAGTTCTCCTCTTTCATCTATACCAAATGATAATCTTCCAATTATTGCTGTTAACCCTGATCTTCTATGGATGAGCGAGGCACCTAACCCAAGGTATTCATGCATTTAAAAATATGAAAATGTGCATTATTATTTATTGTTGAAAAGTGTAAAGTAAAATGATGAATCATTTCAATTTCAGATTTGGGAATGGAGCCTTTCTTTGCTGCTTGGAGAGCCTCTATAAAGTTAGTAATTATGACTGAACTAAATTAATACTGAATGCTAGCAATGCCAAATGTTCCTTTCACACCCTGTTGTGGCCACACACTGATAAAATTGTCCACTGCAGTTTAGGAGACTTGTATGATGAATAGATTCTTGATGGTATTTAAAGACCTTTTTTTAAATAGAAATTGACTGGAAATGACTTGGTATATACATCAGTTCTTGGAAAACCAAACTTATTCACATACAAATATGCAGAAGATTGCCTACGCAAAGAAACGGCAAAGCTGCATGGCAATGAAATACGTTTACAAAGAATATATGCTATAGGGTAAGAATTGTTTGAAAATAAACACACACCTAATGTTATTAGATTAGGAGGCTTAATATGTTGGGAGTTTATTTTGGTGTAATGAACACCATTTTGGTTTAATGAACCCAGCAAAGGCATAGGAGGGGGCAATAAAAGGGCACAATCCCTGGTCCCCTGGTTCCTATCAGCACACACCCCTTGAATGAACTCCCTTTATATGGATGTTTTTCTGGTTTCCTTGCATCAGCATTGCATTTTGTTGATGCCATCAAAAGGTTGTCTGCAGAAGTGTCCCATCCAATATCGTTTCTTGTTTTGTAACATGACGTTTTGTTTATTTTAGCGACAATCTTGACACAGACATATACGGTGCAAATTTGTACCAAAAATACTTGCAAAGTCACAAAGAACATCGTCCGAAATGCGATGAAGATGATTATTGTAAAGTGAAATTAAATAACACAGATGTGAAAACAATGGAATCAGTTTTAGTTAATACAGGTGTATCTGCCATAGAACGAAGTTTCCCACAAAAAGGAATTAACCATTTACACAGAGATACACCGCATCAAGCAGGTATGACCATGCCAAGTTATGTTGTCAATGATGTTTTAGAAGCTGTTCAATTGATATTCCGTAAAGAAAATATCATTGAAAACTGAGTGATTAGTGTACCTACAATAATTGTTTTGATATAACGATGAATGAATGATTGTTTTAGCTTAGATACTTATATTAATCTTCAATTTATACAAATTGTGTGTTTGTATATTTCACGAGAAAAGCATTTTTACTTTTATGTGAATATGTTGCATATTTTATTGAAAAGATGAACTGTGGATGGCTCAACGTCTATCTTCTCCTTTCAAATCCTTTGCAATACAACAACGTTTCCGACAGTATGTTTTTTATGACAGTATGTAAAAGAAATACATATCGATATAAAAAGCTTACCAGGATTGTGTATCAACAATGGATGTGAATTTCAAAGTAATGACAGCGTAGAAATTGGTGGAAGCTCTGCAATTTTTCCATTTACTTCCATGACCTGTGCCTTTTCAATATTTGTCGCCCTTCGCTCTTGTTGCAGCCAGTAAAGCATCTCAGTTTTATCGTGTAATAATTTATCCAAATATGGTCGTCCCTTAAATAAAATCATTCATATTCTATAATTTCATTTAAAATACCAGGTTCTTGTAATATAACTATTATCAATTATTGTAATTTAACTATCACAAAAAATCCGTAAAATGGCAAATGAGACCGTGATGAAAAATAAAAAATAAACTTTTGTTATTTTGCTAATTTATTATTAATATTATATCAATTATATTAATCCTTTAAAATTTCAAATAAAGAGTTTTTCCTAGAAGGCATTCAGTATGCCGGTAAAAAGTAAATAAAAATCAATATTTTTAAAATCTCCTTTGAAATACATTTACTTAAGTGGTGATTGAATTGAATTACCTCATAGGTGACAGTATCTTTTAGAACATTTTGTACTCTTAACACTGCTTTCTTGGCTGCTATGTCAAGTTGATTCAGCCTCTGAAATAATATACATTTCACAATATAGATGATGCACATAAAAGATAATTGATATAACAATCTAAAAGGACATAATAATAATGAGAATACGGAAGTGTTTATCTAACCTTGTGGATGCATTGTCTTGATTTTGACTCATCAAGTCTGTTTAGAGACGAGCCTTGTAGACCTATTATAAACAAATAGTAATTGATATATAATTAATTAATGATTCAATGGAAACTTACAGTTATTTAAAGGACTAGTAATCCCTTCAAAGTAAGTAAGATTCAAGAACATAATATTAGAAGATATAACATGCGAAAATTAATTCCTAATAGAAAATTGTTTAATTAGTAAAGACTATGCAAATAGCGTGCAATAGCATTGAATGGATAGGTGTTTGAAATTATATGAAGATTGAATCCACGGAATGAAAAACGAAAACATGGATTAGAATGGAAGAATTGATGAAAAGGTGCGACATATTTGCAACAGATCCAAAAAAGGATAAAATGTTAAAGTTCACAGGTTTCCTTAAATTCTCTTTTGAAACAAGTTGGATTAAGATAATTCCAAAGAAGACCAACTGATTCCTAGCCGGGATTATTTGATAAAAAATGTCGAATTTACAGGACCGTATCTCGATCAGCAGTCGTAGAAATGCATGTAATTCAATACATTTGTTATGCGAGATTGAAAATGAATGAATGGAAAAGATAAGAGAGATCGAAATAAAGCAAGACAAAGTATGAGAAAAGGAGAATATCCAGTTGAATATTTAGTTGAACATGATGGTAAATTATGCTCAATTATAATGACAAACCTTTTTGAAAAAATCGATTGGGGTCCGATGCGATTCTTTCAAATTTTTCTAAAATGTTCATCAGTTCTTCTCGTTCAATTATTTTATGGGTGGCATTTTCCCAACATTCCATAGCCTATTTTAACAAAAAATACATACCATATATAATCATAATGCATAGAAGAAAAATAGAAGAATCAGGCTATAAAGAGCGTGCATTCTATACAGCAAATCTTTATCTAACAACTAAGTCAGTTATACAACGATACGGCAACATAAGAGGGCAGAAAATGAAAAATTGGAACTGACTTGTGCAAGATCTTCACTTTTTCTTTCGAGGCTGTATTTTATGGCCATATCCAAACGGAGGTTTTCAGGCATGCGCAGTCGATTCCATATGGTCTCCAAACGATCTTGTATTGTTATCTCTGGGGGATGCTGCGTAAACATCAAATAATAATAATTATTATTATTATCATTATTCGATAGAATCACGTTGATCTACGAAGATACATGTCCTTGTACAATAAGCTGCAATAGTCAGTTACTTGACCTATTTCTTAGAGCAGTTGTGACTCCTCTATGAGTTTGAAACTGTGATTCGTAGAACAAGTTTAAATGATACATATACATATAAAAATATAACAAAAGATAACTACAATAAGAAAGTAATAAGTAAATTTGTTTTACCAAATATTCTGATATTTGATCATCCATGGATTTCCTTGCCAATGATGAAGAAACTTTGCGAGACATTGATGAGATGCTGGGTTTTAGCCTCGCACTGCTTGCATGAGTTGATACGTTTCGCCCAATCGAGGCTATAGAGACTGCTGCCTCACCATCTCCTACGCAAAAAGAATTTCTTTCCGATTTAATGTGGGATTGATTCCTTCACTTTACTTGGTATGGGTTTCATAAATATGATATGAAAATAGTTCCATGTCGATGCTTTGGTGACAATAAAAATAAACTCTAACATATTTCAAATACCTTCACCAATAGGGCTCTTTCCCAGTCCCCCAAGAAGAACAGAATTTGCATTCCAATATCCAGACTGATATTCATCTTTCTGGGCTTGCAATTCACCAAGTCTTTCTTCTATCAACCTACATGCAATGTATAACAGTAGATCAACTTTACCATCAAACCAGACGCGTGTATATGCAATGAATCTACTTTGAAATGAATGTGTAACACAATTGAATCTCGTGCTGGCAATAAAACCAATTCAATATCTGGCCTTTTTAATAGTTTCGTAACTTAATGTACCCTGATTATAATTTACCACAAATATATCTAAGCATTTTCTAATTTCCGAGGTTGGTCTTATTGAGATTCGATTGTATTACGATTAATAAGAGATCTAAATCAGACACAATATTTTACGTTATTCGTTAACTGTATTGACTGTCATCAAATACAGAATTAATATTTATGATAATTATTCAAAGTATATAATGTTTTACCTTTTTCTTGCTGATTCTTCTGGATTTTCAATTGTCAGATTTTGAGAAGAATCGTCATCATCATCATCATCTCCAGAATCATACAAATGAAAAATTTTCGACAGAAAATCATTATCCTGAAATAAAGACAAGAAAGCATCGAAAAATGAAATATAAAAAATTCGTAGACGATTAACAATGTTTTAAATTAATCAATTATTATTACACATTATTATTGTAATATCGAAAGCTGCAAAACGAACTCACATTAACTGAAACAAATTTGAGATAATCTTCACTGTTTATTGTTGATCTCCACCAAGCCAACCAAGCAGCATATGATTTTGTTGGCTTTCTTTCTTCTGATGATTTGTGGTAAGAATTCTCTTGCATTATGAAATCTTTCTCAGCGTTTGCTTTTAACTAAAAAACAATTAGATCTTACAATGATATAGAACTTTACCTTCCAGTTAACAAGAACAATTCTTTGAAATTAACATATACCTCTAATTATCAATAAATTGGAGATTCTTACGTTTAATATCTCTTGCCTGCCAAGTCCACCAAATTTCGGCCTAAAAAAAGAGAAAAAAGAAAATTGAATACGAAAAGAACAAAGAAAGAACCTAAAATTGATATATTTTAGCCACTTAAGGTTTCCCTCACGAATAAAAACAAAAAAAAACAAAAATAATGAACTTGCGAGTTTCTCCATTCGTCAGCTCCTTGAGAATTCCATGGAGGCTTCGAGCATCCTGTTATATTTTGATTGAATGTTTTATTTGCTTTTGTATTTTTAAGAAGATCCGATGTAAATAAATCAAATTGCTCGGTTGTTTGCGGACATTTGATTATAAAATCATCCTATAAAAAGAAGTATTCAAAATTGATATTAAATACAAGAATAGCAAAACAATTGGGATAAATTAAGAATAAAGAATAGTCACTGGCCTTGTCGAATTCTAGATGAACTTTATTGATTGTTTTAATAACTTCTTCATAGACTTCTTTTATTTCTTCACCAGCAAATAAATTTCGATCAAGCTCTTTGATAGTTGCATCATCAATCTATGAAATAGCGAAAACATATATCTATTTCATATTATTAACTTACATTGGATAAATAAGACTATATGAACAATTGCATGTTCACGTTTGTGTAACATTAGCTGAAATAAAATATCAATAAAAAATCACAGACTTCTGCTGGAATAAGAAATACCCATACTTGCAAATAGCTTTCATAAATCATTTAATTTATAATTGTCTATAATTAATTTAACATATCAGGTTCCTTGTTATGAACATCTATCAATCTATCTATAACCCTAATCTTTTATTAACTTTTACATTCATTATTCTATGCTGTAATTAATACAATGCGTGCCACACGCCTTGTGTGTTGTCTGGTGTGTCTTCAATAAGCGCACATCTCTACATCATCTCTCTTTGAAATTTGACAATAATGAAAATGAAAAAGAGTTTTACGATCTCTTATCGTAATAATTAGCATATGATGAACCCAAAGTGGATTCATGCTATTCCCCAAGATTTAAACGATAAAATATTGTTTACAACAATGTTCTGTTAGTTTGTGGATTTGGCTACTCTGGCCCCACAAACTCTGCAAAGACATCGTGGGGTCTTATTGGGGCTCTGCATTCAAAACAAACTGATTGCATCATCCGTCTGCTTGCCACTGCATGGTTTTGTTGTTGCTCAAGATGATTCAGCGATCTGTTCACAGAAGGAACGTCATTGGCAAATTTCTTATCTTGAAGTGAGAGGAAATAATCAAAATAAGTAGATTGAAATTCATGCCGAGGTTGGTGATGGAAATTCTGATGACGATGGTTAAGATGATGTTCCCTTGAAGGTAGCATCATTGTCGAGAATCGATGATCATCCGTGCGCACTTGTGCAGCATGCATTAAACCATTTCTTTTATCACAGCATCGGACAGGGCAACTGAGTTGCAATTGTATGCCGATTCGGTGGCTGAAATGCAGAGGTTTGTCTTGCTGTATATGTATGGATGGGCTGAATGTCCTTTATTCCAGTTGGTTTGATTTCTTTCAGTCTGGTCATCGAGTGTGGTGACAGAATTTCCACCGCTTTAAGTAGATTACCTTGGCAATTAACAAGCACAGACCGTAGCACAACTGGATCCAAGTATGGAAATATTTTCAAAAGAATATCGGCAGGATCTTTGTTCTTATGATCAGATGACGATGGTGAACGTAGAAGGCAAGGAGAAACAGCAATTGGCATTTGTGCATTGATATGGGGCAGTGGCATGTCTTGTGGTGTTCTGGTGGTTCTTTTACTGCTGTCCTGCCATGAATCACTATCAACTTGAGATTCAGCAACACTTTCATCTTCACATGCATTCACATTATCATGATCTTCAATTCCTAAACAGAAACAATTCAGTACACAATAAAAATAATGTACATTTAACAATCTTTAAAAATACTTTAAAATCAAGCTAACTCGTGTCAAATAAATTGGAGATCAATATCATCAAGTCAAATCCAGGTGATTAAATTGAACCATTAATATGTTTATATCCAAGATACATGTACAACGTAGGTTCCTATTTAGAAAATTGATTAAATAGATGATAATATTGAGAAACATACCAAGTGATAGTCTTCTTTTCATTAAACTTTGTCTTTCTTCTTCGGATGCTCTGACAAAACTTGCAACATTAACTTGTAATTTTGCATCTCTGTTCAATTCTTCTTGCGCTTGCTGCCTTCGCAATGCCACTTGGGCTGCCATTACCTTTTGCCTTTCTGAAATCAAAATGCATTTACTGCATCTGCAATTTCTCCATTGGCACACGCGTTTGTGTCCCTTGAGCCAAGAGACAATACCGTGATTCCTGCACCTGGCACATTTCGGAGCTCTTGGCGGCTTTGTTTCGGGTGAAAGCAAAGGGGGCGATGAATCAGAAAATCGCATGAAACTTGCACCATCCATTTCTCCACTGCTAAACGTGATACAAGACGATATTCACTTGATTGGTATAGAAAGTTCTTCTCCAGGCAGCCAATTATCCTCCCTCAAATGCTTCCTCGTGTTATCAGTTATAGCTTATTTTATTTTCTCAGATCGAGGCTTCTTTCTCAAATGAATGTGGATATGTGCAAGTTGAGTGGTGTAGCTACAAGTCTGAATGAGATGTATCGTTGAGCGAGGTGCCTTTATATGGCAACTGCCAAGCGTGTGCTGACCTAAGCGAAGCTCAAAACGAGGCTAATGACTGCGGTGAAACTGTTTCAACAGTTATATTTCTCACAACATTGCAGCTGTTTAAGAGCAATTCACTTCAAAAAAGCAGAAAAGCGGTCCTTCTTCTCCCAGTCATTCAATTTCTAGCTAGCATGGACTTTTATTTGTCTAGTAACGTTTATTTCTCGCGGCTTTAATCGTTCGCTTCCTCTGTGCTGCTATCCAAACTATTCGCTGTCTTCATATCTTATGCCTTGTGACGGCTTGCTTTTCTAACTTAGTCTTGGGTCAATTCCTTTTGTTAGCTTCAACCTCCGTAATATCCTAGGTGAAATAAAAAGATATTTAATAACAATATTTGCTCTAAGTTTACTTCAAAACTTAGCTCTTTAAGTCTGCCATAAATCACTATAACAAATGCAACGAAAGCTGACTATAGTTGACGTGGATTTTCAAACTGATTCCGACTTAAGTTATAAAAGATGGTGGTCGGTGAATTTATTTTACCTATACACTGTCTACTTTAATGTCATTGTTTCGTGTGATGTGATAGGAATATTGATTAGCTCATATAAATAAATGGTTAAAAATAGCACGACATATAGAAAGTAGTGTTCTTGCATAAAAAATCATTCAAAATCCACGAAATTAGCTAGTATTGATGGAAACAAGGAATCAAACAAGCGACACATGGAAATCTTTTTTAATCTCAAACACATCCAGAATAAATTAATCATGTCCACTTTAATCAAATGTCAGCACCACAACACGATTCGTTAAATCAGGTTTGTTTAAACATAATCATTTGAATCATTTGCAATTCAAGATGTTTAATGAGATCTTCATTGGAAGTTGCTTCGTGTTCAAATCGTCTACCCAAAGTCATGTGCAAAAATCACGCAATGTTGTGAATAGTAGTATGCAAAAACGTCATGTATAAATGTATTTAAAATATTAATATTGATCGCAAGTTTCTACTGCTACTATAATCTTAATCCGCAGTTGGAAGTTGGCTAAAGTAGCTTCAGTTGCATTGCTATCCAATCGTTCTATCCCTAACTGCTGTTGGGTTTCCATACCAGGTCACAGAACAAAAATTATCTCCTATGAAGTGGCACAATATCATATATTAGCTCATTTAAGTTTCAATTTTTGAAAACATGGACAAATTGAAAAGAAGAAGAATGTTGAAAAACATGACAGCAATTGGTAGGGAACGTCTGGTGGCTTTGTTTCTTTGAAACGATCACCGATTCATATAAAAAAACAACGTGAAACTAAACAACAATTCTAGACAAAAGCAATGAAAAATGCATGTAGCTAGGTCATGTGAACAAATGGATTAATATAATATATGAAGATGAATCGACATAAAATAGGACAAAAGATTAACATTTAAATTATTGAATAAGGTAACTAAAAAACGAAGGCAGATGTCAATATCTCAGAAAAGAGAGAAATGATCCTGCTTATATGCTTATGTCACTGTTAAGATATATGTGACAGTGTGTGAAAAAGCAGAAAAACACAACACACATAACATTATATGCATAATGGTTTCAAACGAACAAAATCAATTGTACGGTTCTTTTCATCAAATACAAAATGCAGCAAGAAAACGGATAGATGTCGAATGCTTCTGTCTCAAAGTATAATACAACCCAATATACATTACTGTGACTACCAATAAAACCTCTTTACTATTTTCCTAACACATTCATATCAGCTATTTGGGACCAATTGAAAACAATAAGTCAATAAAGATAGCGAGCGATTAATTATTGATTGATTATGTTTTGAGATAGAAAAACAAATTGACTTCAATAAAAAAGGATCTTTATGGTGCTGGTGTTTACAAAAACAATGAAAGCGAAATTTTCATGTTTAAACTCAAACATAACTGAAACATTGTTACTTCATTGAATAGGAAATGAAACATATTTTCATGCTTTATTATATTCCATTTTAACAACAATTACAAGTGCCTTATACAAAAGTTTTCACACAACAATACTTGTTTTTCTTGTTATTCTTGGAGAATTCAATGGAAATCCAGATTGGAAAATCATAGCACCCAGCAAAGGACGCAAACACAAACATAAGGCACGACCAGAAAATATATTATCCTTTCTTCATAGCAGCTTTATTTCTTTTTCAAAACAATATCTTTGCATTCATACCATTTTTGGTGACTATTTACGCATTTTACAACGAGCCCACTTCAAGGCAGAGTTGCTAAAATTCCTTATTTTTGGACCTCTATTGATGAAATCGTAACTCCAAAAGTTCCTTAACAGATTCCTATTGTAACATCATGCAGATTTTACATAGATACAATTAGGTATAAGACTATTACATAGATACAATTAGGTATAAGCAAAACCGAGTGTGTACAACACATATGTTTTGTTAAAGTTGACTGGAAATTAATAGAACCGCTTTCATAATTTTCATTAACTTGCAGTAATAAAAATATTCATAATTGAAAAGTTCCTTATGGATTGTTTTCTCAGTAGCATAGGCTTCTTAAATATATCGATCATGTGGGTTCCTTATAAAATGGTTCCTTATTCAAAAAGAGCGTGTATCAACTTTAGAACTAGCATTACATTTTTGCAAAATAAAAGAGCCAAAATTGAAAGTTAGCAACCTCTCTTAACGTTTGCGATCAAAATTATCGCAAAAGCCATTCTGCCTAGAATCTAAATATATTGTATTGTATTGTATGGGATCACTAGCATCGATATTCCCTAATTCAAACTGACACGAAGTAATGTTTTATAGCTCTTAGCATTTTCGTAGTAAACCTACGAGCATGTAACAAATTCTGTCATGAAGAGACTATGTACTGTGCCAGGATGTTAAAACTAATTGTAACTGAACATACAAAAGTGCATTAGGTTTAAAATGACTAAAGACTTCACTGTCGACGCACTATTCGAATCAGAATACACTAATCTTTCGGAGCCCTAGAGTTTTCCATTGCAATTCTTAAATAGTCATTATTTCTTGGAAATTCTAACCGTATCATTATGAACCGTTATAAAAATAAGAGTGTAAACATTGTAAATCAAAGTGTTATATACTCTTTTAGTTATGGCCCTAAACCATATATCTTAAATAACTTCAATTATGAAATAATATGATCCCGACATCGATTGATAGTAAAGATTGTATAACAATAATCAAATAGAGGACTAACAAGCATAAAAGTTTAAAGAACAAGGAGTTAAAAACAAAACCAGATTTACCTCCCTCCAAAAATAAAATTACGCGAGCAGCAGTGGACTACAGTAGCATGAAACCGATCTGTATGTCACAATCAAAAATGAAATAATTGTATCTTATTTACCTCGTATGATATCAGCTGCTATTATTGAGTAGTAGGTCGTTAAGGGCTGTCTACTTATAGCTTAAAACATGTGCACCTGAATAAAGCTATAAGGTGATTACATTGGCCTCCTTCGCAGCTACAATCATGTTGAAGAGTGTGTTTCTTTGTTGGAATATCAATACAATAGATACGATGCGGCAACGTAATCTCATAAAGGCCTAACGTACCTTTGTAACAAATGCGATATTTAAAATGTTGCTTATGAACTGTGATATCCATTGGGCAAAAGAGGTCAAACATGCTTCATGCGAATAGAAATAAGAAAATATGTCGGCTCGCCTTGTAATCATTTTGAATTCCTTTGCAACTTTCGTGCATAATATTAATAAGAAAACACGAAGAAGTGGCGTTCTTTTTCAAAATTAATCTATTCAAAAGGGCAGATGGAAGTCCTCGTTCCTTATCCTCTTTATTAGCAAAAACCACTCACGACAAACCAAAAATTCTCAACCTAATCAACTTCATAACTCTCTCTCTCTCTCTCTCCCTCTCTCCCTCCTACCTCTTCTTTCCCATATTCCGATTTACTATAGTGAATCTGTAACAAACATTCATTGCCAACAGACACAAATAATCGACATAGGCCTAAAAGAATAAACTGTTTTATCCTGTTCTCGCAAAGCCGAACGAAATTGTTGTTTGACTTTTTGAGTTGAAACTTAAGAATCTTTAAATTCACGGCATAATTTATTATATTTTCATATCAAAGATTGATGATATGATATTTCGATACAAATTATTTTTGCGTGATTTTAAGTTTGAAGGCATGAAATATTGCATCGCTTTCTCTAATTACAACAGCCGTCTTCATTGGTCAATGATGTTAATCAAATTTCATTACTTTTATCCAATATAGGATAACAAAGGATAAACATCTAATAGATTTCGTAAATAATTAAACAACACTGATTTAATGGATAATAAAGAAAACTATTCTCGCTGTACTCTTGCATGTAGTCCTATAACTGTTGAAAAAGTAAATAGTAACTAAGTCAGCTTTCTTTGAATGATTTCAACTTTATTGCCAACTATATGGTTCCATGTCTGCTTGAACTAAAGCAAACAACAATCTGAGTTGTTATTTCTCTTTAAAATTTGACATTCTTCGCTACGAACTTAACAATAAAATGCGAATAACGTTAGAATAAGCATAACGATATTGTAACTCTGAATTGTAAACAGAAACCAATTTTATACTTTTTAGATATGTAAACAAAAGGAGAAAGGCATAGATCGAAAGATTGCAAAATAATTGGAATGGCAACCTGCAAACGAAAAAGTTAGATGTTTTTGACATTTAAAGAAAGGTTTTTGTCCCGTTGTTACTTTGCTTTGCTTTTAATTTGCATTGATAGACCGTCAAACGAATTTCAAACAGACTTACTAGCATCTGAATGGCGGAACATGTATTCAAAAAACGCTACGATGAATAATTTCGAAAATATTGTCTTCTGAAAAATATATATTGAATCAGTTGTGAGAAGCCGCAATAGGTAAGACTGGGTGAGCTTGACTGTTTGAAAATGGAACCGAAATCTATGTAAAATATGAATATGTAAATTATGACGAAATGACTAACATGATTATTCATGAAAGATATCATGTTGTTAGTAAACGCTACATCTGTGACAGCCTTAATTGAAAAGTTCTCAAAAGCTTGCAATAGTGGAATAATATTCCTTTTATTAATAATTGTGGCGATCATACAATCATCGACCTTAAGAGAAGATACCACTGTCATATGCTGTATAGCAGAACACTATTACTACGAGTGTAACAAAATTGAGCATGATCTGACAAAATAGACACATAAACCTATAGTAACTTACAGAAATTTACTATGACTTAAAATCAAAATAATGAGCTTCTCTGTATGAACAAACCGACACAATGGATAGATTGGTAAAAAATGATTGATACAATCTTGCTTTATTTGACTAGCTGATACAATCTTGGTTCATCAGCGGTGTTTTGTAACAAGAAAACACAAACATCCAAAAAGGATTTGACTTTACTCAAGCCGTACCGACATAAAAACAGTGATAGATTAATTTCGCCAAACCTAACTTCTATTACACGTGTAGACGTGCGATGAATTGTCATTTCTAATCTAATAATAGATACATAAATATATGACAAAGAATCATTGCAGATATTAGAATGAATCAAGATAAAATTCTTCAATAACCATAAAACGACTGATCAAACATTGAACTTCATATGTTCTCACACCAATCTATACATCAATGTCGGCTTAGTTTTATATAATAAAGAACATTTATTACTCACTCACTCACTTGCATTGTATGTTATGTGGTGATGCGTTGTATTTAGTTCAATCTACTGCATGTTTTTGATGCGTTAATGAGAATGTGTCATATTGGTCTAATTCGCATCAACTTATACTCAATACCTGATTTAGCCTCATTAATCCTGCCTGCCCGCTCTCTCACCAACCCAGTTGTCATTCATTCTACATTATAAGCTCCCTTAGTCGCATAGTATATCATATTTAAAGAATTTTCATTTGTAGTTAAATAATATGCAACTAAACTAAATCAAGATAAAAGTCTTGGGCAATCACAAACGACTGAACAAACAGTCGAACAACTTGTTTATCTTCTTCTCTTATTTTGTATACAGCATAGATCAAACTATACTTTAACTACTTTCTATTACTCTAATCCTTCCATGAGCTGCCCTAACTATTCAAGGCATACTTTTTGTACAGAGCCCAGACAACAAGACCTGTTTTTTTATCTATATTCTCTGAATCACCAGCAACTACAACTTATATCAACTGTCAGTCACTTACAAAAATTAAATCTTTCTTTGATTAAACACAAATTGTACGCCGATAAGAAGTTACAGTGAATTCGTTCTGACCAGAGCAATACTACATTTAAGAAGAATTTAATAAAAGCAAGCAATATTAAAATGAAAATCGGTTGGGTGTGGCTGTGTGAGCTTCAGATAATGATTGCAGCTAGATGAAGTTGAAAGCAATCAATCATCTTTGGTTTAACTTTTGAATCAAAACTGTTACAAACAAGTACATTATATCTTAACACTTTTTGTACCATTGAACTAATGTGAATGAAATCCATCTTTAAATTCTTATTTCATTGTTATTTTGTGGTTAGCAGTGGCATAAAAGACATTAACTAAAATTGACTTTATGTTGAAAATTGTTGCCAAAACAAAGCGGCGAGGATTGTTTGGTAAAATAAAAACCAAATTAATGAGTATAAAAAATTTACATCACATGACAGTAGTCTGGACTCCAGCCCACACCAAAGAGCTAAATTTCGGCGTTAGAAGCGACTTAATATTTCATTGCATAAATTCGTTATTAATATTTCGTCATTCGTCGGTCAAATTGTTAGCAAAATTAAGAAAGGAAGAAACACTTGAAACAAAAAAGTACTCACTTGTATTTTGCTGCAGCCATCTTCATTTCCATGGTTCATGATTAGTAATCGATTTGGCAACACCATGCAATCACCATCATCATCACAGTCTCATAATGCTCTGATGTAGGGGGGACGCCTTCGGGGGGAACGTTCCCCAAGTTATCCTCAGAATGGATCTCGTAATTCTTTTAAATTTGATGAGAAATTACAAGACGAGGTGGATAAGGGTGTGGCACCATAAAATTTCACTGTTGGTGAAGGGTGGCGGCATCTGAAAATTCCTTTCTCGCCCCCCCCGGAAGTCTTCATGGCTTCGTTATCATTCATTGGCTCTGATGCTTGTAGGCCCATGAAACAAGCAGTGTTGGTGGGATGAAAATAATTTCAAATAAAACAAGACATATGATTGAAATCAAATAGAGACTACTAGAGTGAGTCACTTACCTCGGCCTTGAAGTTGTTGTATATTGTTTTGTGACGATTCAGTGTAACGTAAGACGCATTTTGTCGGTTTGAGACTCTGACATCAGATGTCCTTGTAAATGCCTACGACAACAGAAACACACTAAATGTTATACGACGCTTCATTCACACGTTTATAGCATTAACATTGGCTCGTAAAGGAGGGTGAAGTTATAAGAAGTAAATAAAAATATAACGCTTGAAAGCATAAAATCAATAAACTATTGGAAGGGATAAATTTAGGCTCAAATGGTGAATTAGACTTGAATTAAGGAGTATTATACAAATGTGGAGTAGATTCGTTAAAGATCGAATCATTATATGACGAATAGCAGAAACAAGTTGATAATGAAGATTGAAAGAAGATTAGTTAAAAGAAAACCACTCATGGATTAGTAAATTAAGGACTGATTTTGCTTATGGTTTGCACTGCAAATCAAATAGCTTTAACATCGCCTATTTGAAACTTTTTAAATCGTTGTTTTATCAAGATAATCGCAATAGCTTTCAGCTGACCGCAAGATAACTGAAATATTGACGAAACTTTTAACCCACTTATAAACAGGCGAGTTTTTTAACTGTGGCTATAGTGGATTACAATTATTGCGATCATATGATTTGTAACCCTTTCTCACTACTTCTGTTGTCTTCTAATTAATGCAAAGAAAAACAATAGAGATTGTTTTCCTAATACTTAAGTCTTCATGCAAGATGGCAGGCGAATAGTTTTACAATTGAAAAAACATAAAACATTTATTACTTATTGAAACAACACGATTCACTATGCAATCGATATTATATCAATTGATTGTAAGAAAAAAGCTGCTAAAAGCATGTTTACCTCGAGCAAAATAAACTTTAATTAAATCAAAAGAAGTTAAAGCCAAAACTCCTCATGACATCAAATTAAGTCTCAGTCAAATAAAAAAAACGATTATATGAGGCTTTATGAAAACCCAAGCAAGTCTGCGCCATTATGATCATATATTGGTACACATATTTAAAAGACCAAATTATACCTTCCTAGCTTAGCAGGGGTACATACTAATTCGTCAACTATATTACGAATAGCATTAGTATCAACTTTCGAGTCGCATTAGAAGCATGTACCCATAAATCCCATGAGAATAAATTGTCTTGTCAGCTAAGAAAGTCAAATGAATAAAAAAATGAAATACTCAAATCTGAAAATGTTTTACTCACTTTATTAGAAAACTTTGTTGTTACTACTGACGGCTGAGCTTCAAGACTCTCCTCTGATCTGTGAAACAATAAACAGTATTTACTAAATAAAATCAGTAATAAGGTTAGTCAATAGACTTGGAAACTTATTATTGCATTAACAATACTAGTCTTCATACTTCTACACTACTCTTTTATAAGCAACGAAAACTGGAAGCGAAAACTCCCAAGCAACTTCAGGGCGAAAGTTGAATGTAAAAAAGACGAGATATGGTCTATGTTTCCTTATCAACCTGCATTGGGAGTTAGAAAAATCCTTCTTAACATCAGGAGAGATCATAAAACAGTTGAAAGAATCAGATGCCGTGTTCGAGTAAATGCAGAAATGCGCGTTATATACTGGTTCATGTTATCGAGCTGTAGCGAGCAGAATTTCGCAATAATGTATTATTGCATTTGGATACAATTACCTATCTTCTTCCTGCTGAATAATTAAAGATTCTAAGGAATCGTCTTTCACTATGGCTGTTTTCGATAATGATGATGACTTTGATAAATTGCTATTATCTTCAGTGTCATTGCTGACAATTCTTCTTTTGTAAATGGGCATTGCCTGTGATGATAAAAATCTCAAAGTTAGGAAGAAGAGGCAGCATCATGGGAAGGATTTGGAGGAAAACATCTTCCAAATAATCACCAGGGAAAATTGTTCAATTCTTATCAGCTTGGGACGTTGTCTCACAATCCCACAACTTTAATTTAACATCATCCTCTGCTTCGCTCCCTTTTGGTTACACCCACTCACAATTAACAACATATGAAGAAGAATGAACTTGCGTCTACCTGAAGTAAAGGTGGCATTGTATCGTTAACATCTGCGTCAATATCTTTATTCATCTGCAACAGTCAAGGATTCATATAAATAAATGTATTACATATAATTTAACTGTACTCTATCTAGCAACAGGCACTATACATACATGAAAGTAAAGAAGATGGTTAAAGCTAAATTAGGTTACTTCAATCAAAATTAAAGGAATAAAAAGATGTGATATTCGTCAATAGATTGAGTTACTTACAACATTTTTACTGAACTTTCTTTGTTCATAAGATTTTTCAGATCTTCACGTAAACAGATATCAGACCTGTAAATAATTACTGAAAAGATTAAACATCTGAAAAATCTTTGCCGATACGAGAGGGTAGATAGCTGAAAACTGCATTTAATAGTAACACTAAAATAACACCACAATAACCCTTTATCGTCTCACTTCCCACAATTTAAAATCATACTCTAAAAAAACGTACTGTTTCCGGGTGCAATCTCCAACTTCATCAACAACTGGTTCAACAAACTAAAAAAAAGTACAATAAAAGATTATTAGAAATACTCGTTGATTTTGGTAATATATAAGAAGAATAGTTTAATTGAAAGCATGTGTAGAGTTGAAAATAATAGAAAATAATAATGACTTTACCTTCACATAAACCCCGCTATTCTTTCGTTTTGATTCCAATTCTGAAATGACAAATATATAAAAGTGTGGAAAAAATAAAGATAATATAGGTGCTATACCATACCAACGCGCATACACACCCACCTTTAGGGCACTCTAGCCCTAGCCCTAATCCTAGCCCTAACTGATCCACCAGATACTGTAGGTAGCATTACGTCATGCATACTCCTGCGCAGTAGCCTATATATGGCACTGCGCATACACGCCCACAATAGAACATTCAAATTACAAATTGATTAAAATACAAAGTCGATGCTCTCATCAGGTTTTGCACCAGTGGTCTTGAGCTTAGTGTGTAGGAAAGTTACCGCTGGTCCACAGGAGACCTTGCTAGCAGCAGAGAATTGCATAGGTCAAAGGAATCAACGCACCACACATATAGTCACCCTTCACCCGTTGATATTAGTCATCTACCATTACGTTCTGCATACATGCGTCATGCCACATTTGAAATTGGCCGGCATAGCAAATCATTCGGTTATCGAATTAAAGTATGCGCTCGACATACGACAGAAGCAAGCTAACATCTCACCCCCCTTGAACTACTTCACTGTTCGGTGAATGTTTAGTCGCACCTTCACAAGAAAAATAAAGCTTGCTTGCAAGTTTTTGTCCACACCCATCTCCAAATTTTTTGCAGGCACTCATTTCAAAACATATCTTTTAAATTAATTGATGCTTCAGTCCGGACGATTATATCTTTTTAAAAAATAGATGCTTCAGTCCGGAATATTGGTTTTAAATCACAGCAGCACTCATTTCAACAATGTTCACAGTTAGTTATTATTGTTATTGTAGCTTGCAATAACTGTGTTGAAACATTTGCAAAATCACCGACAGCCTCTACAAGTGTGATATACTAATTTGTTGTTAATTTACACATTATTTTTTTTATAAGAATGTCTCAACTTATGCTGGGCCTCAATCTTTTTTCATTGTTTTTCTTAAATTTCCATTGCTTTTTGGCAACTTTAAGCCTCAATATTCTTATAGACTATATTCTTATAAAAAAGCGTGTATGATAACTAAAGATAAAATAATGGTGAAACAATTTCTTACCTTCCTTATCAATTTCAAGTTCTTCCAAGAACAATGTAGCAGTGTCAACCAATGGCAAAGAATTCGATCTCTGAAATGTGATATTATTTTCATTCAATGTTCAATAACTTACAATAATAAGGATTTGCAATCAATGAAAGTAGCTACTTCATTAGGCAAAAAACATTTCTGAAGTAGGTTGGAATGGGCAACGAATCTTACGTGAATTTTAAATGTTTGTTCTTCGCTTTGTGAGCTCCTAAAAAGAAATTCAAGTTATTACTTCAGATACATGCACATGGAAAGATTAAAATAATTAAAATTATATGTAAAGTTAAAATTAATACAATATTAGGTTGTAATAAATTGTAGAGAGTATGAACAATACTTGGTCTCACTCTGTTTGTTCTTTTGCTTCTTCTGAGTATTTCTTTGTCTGTAACGTGGTCGCTATAAATCAAAACAGATATTCAGAGGAGAGAGGTGTAACAGAGTAGATAATAGTTGATACAGGGACAGCATAATATAGTACCACAGCAATGGTATCTGCAAAGAATTTTAAAGCTTTGCAGAAAAAATAAATGTCCACAAACGATCTCCCTTGACGTTCGCTCAACGCCACACAGATAAACTAACTCATGACTTTTTGCACTTAGAACCAAGAATGAGAAAAGTACCTCTCAAAACGTCACACTCATAAACGCTCCTATTAATGCCATGATAAACTTCTATTCTGATCATGACAATCACTGAATAGACAAACACAAACATATGCACAAAAACAAAAGATGCACTTACAAATCAAATTCTTCTCAATATCCGAGTGGTGTTTAGGAAGAGAAAAATTCGGATTATCATGCAATGAAATAGCATCCAATGAATCTACGACAGGCATTTTCTTACAAAGCTAAAAATCAATTACGAACGACTTCAGAATTCTGATATATAATCAAGAAAGACCCTCTGATATCATACAAGTGTTAATATGTAACAAGCATGCTAATCTTACGTCTTCGAGTTCCGATTCATGATAAAGTTTTCTTGCAATGTCTCTGGTTATATGCAACTTCTTAACAATACTTCCCTTTGGCTTCTGCAGAAAAACATTGACATAGGTTAAAAAAATATACCTCATAAAATAATTTAAAACTCCGTTTGCATCTGACTATGAAAAGTTAAGTTCATCAAAGTGTATAACCTGTTCTACTAATTTCTCTTTAATTCTTATAACATATGAATCTTCTGATAAGTTGTCATCTTTTTCAACTGGATATCGCAATACATTTGCCAACTTTCGTCTTATGTTCAATATATTCAAGCTGTAACATAACACATGAGCCATAAAAAAACAAGATATACAACAAAAGTTTGCATCGCCTCTGAATGTCATTGTATATCTGATAAAAAAACGAGTAAAAAATTCTAATAAAGAAATACCTCTTATTTGCATCAAATGACAGTTGTGTCTTGAACCGACTAATATTAGACGCAGCATTGAAAATTTTTCTTTCATTAGCAGCTTGCAATTTCTCAATGTATTCCATATAGAGCTTTTCAATGATATTCACAACAGTAACGGCAACTTTTCTATAAAAATGCAACACTTGTCAAGACTATTCGAGCAACATTCGCAAAGGGGTAGTCAACAACAACAACATGCACTTGAAATGCTTACATTGTTGTTTGATAAGTTTGCTTGCATCAAAGAGAAGGAGACAACAAACTAAGCTATAACTGAACATAGCTCTAACTTTAGAAAAAGGCATTGAAATAATTTTGATACCTTTCTAACTCCGTGTTTTCTTCTTTAGTCTGAAAAATAAAACATAGAATATTTATATTACAAATTGATTTGATAAATATACAACACAATTTTACAAAATCTTTATTTCTCAACATTGAAATGATCGCTGAAATGCTGAAATAAACAATTATTTAAAAATGCTTACAAGAAATGGATCAGATGCTTGGTTGCGCATTTCAGGCCAAACTGCACCAAGTTCAGACATCAAAACACTGGCCTAGTCAAAGAAAAGAAAAACGGCAAATAATAAAAGGGTTGTTTCAATCATTGGGCATGTCGCTACAACCCAAGGGGGCACGTCGCTACAACCCAAGGGGACACGTCGCTACCAACCAGGCTACTTACCAATTCTTGCTGGTCTTGTGTTGAGACAAGTTTGATGTCCGTTCTTATTGGTAGTCTCTCGTTGATTAGTGCTTTTAATTCTTGGATTGTTTTCGGAGCTTTTCTCAAAGAATTCTGCAGATAATTAGTAGTAAATATTGTTAAAACATTACCCTAATTGTTAGACAGGACTATTTTCAAATAACTGATGACAATAATGGCAGGTTGAATTTGAAATATGATGATAATACAATATTGTATACCTCAATTGGACTAGCCGGCTTTCGTATGATAACAACACTGTCATCTGACGCTAGAAATAAGCAAAATAAACGAATTAATTGTGATTAAATTCATCGCGAACAAGAAGAATGAAAATAAATCGAAGAGGGGGTTAAATCAAATAAATCCTCACGTGCATCATCTTCGTCTTCGTTTAAAACAAAATTATCCAGCGTGCTTGAAAAATCTTTATAAAACCTTTCCTGAAAATTTGAAACAATTGCTACTTTATAATGATGAAAGTAGAATCGATCCAATTAGGGTGGTAATTCCTGCAAATGTTTATGAATGATAAATAGCAATGACTACCATTTTAGTATGAGCCGTGAAAATTTGACAAAGTTAAATACGCCCGACTTGATTTGAAATAACTTATTCAATTGGTCGGCAAAACTTTTACTGCCAAAAAGTTTGCTTGTTGTGATGGAAACGCCGATTGGGGAATTGTAAATTAAATGGTCAATTGTAAAATTTGAATTTCAATAATAGAAAATTTCAATAATTTAATAATACTTGCATCAGAAGTATTAAATATCCAACTTCTTTGTCATTCTCATAGCAGATACATGGGTGCTTACAAATTGTGGGTTTGAGTCCCACCCAGTCCCCAGCTCGGTCAACATGTTGGGGTGAGAGATCAGCTTCTGGGGTGTTGCTAAGGGTGGTGGGAATCCAGCGCTGCTTACGGATGCGCAAAATTTTTTTTGCTCGTATTTAACCTTCAGATTTGTTGCAACTGCAAGTTTTCCGATTCTGAAGGTTCGTTTTCTGAAGAACCTAGGATTTGTCTAGGTAAATTAGCACATGGCCACCCCCCACTGTACAAAAAATGAATGTTTATAAGGTTGATATCGATACTTTACCGTATTCATAGGTGGTCTTTGAAGGTTGAAGTGTTTAAAATCCATGTCTTTACCAGGAATTGTATGAAATAAAAGAAATCAAATCATTGAAAGTGGAGCGATAATTTAGGCCATTTATCAGCTGTTCATTTCGTCATCATTACCAGGGTAACAAGCTCGAGAGAATTCAACTTTATTCCGTAGTTGAACTGCATTACAGACGATGACGTAATAACCAGGCTTTAGTGCATACTAAACAATATTGCTTGGCTTGGGAAGGACATCTGTGTGCATGACAAAAGTTGGAAAAATTATTTAATTTATCTCAAGTCAATGACATTTTATTCCTAACGTTTGTAATTTAGGAATGGCATAAATCATTGGGCAGTTTGATTGTTATTTGCTGAACCAAAATGGCAAGTTCATACCCAAGGATGAGTCAACAATGTAAGTTCATCTTTAAACTTATTAGGCATTTTTTTTCTAGACCTTTTTTGTTTTAAAAGAATTATTGGATTCAGCCAAAAAACAGGTCACTTGATTCATTGTCCTCAGAAAATGTTCGAAAACAGCTAATTTGCGCAAAGATAATATTTTAACTGAAGTTATGCTTCACATCTTAGTTTACTTGAAAAATTCTCAAAATTGTTGAGGTCATTTTATTTGCCTTTATTTATTTCCTAACAGCCTGGTAATGCTAATATCTATTAGATTACAAATGAAAACGCTAATTTAACTAATGATTTATTTTGCATTTTGAATTACAGTCATGGAAAGTTTTTCAGTGTTGGAAGGTGTCATGGTGAAAATCGGTGATAAATTCCAAGCTCCTAAAAAGGAATGTGAATATCTCTTTTGTTTATCTATACAGTAGTCTATTTGATTACAATTTGACTGGGAATTATAATTTTGTTTCAACAGGTTTTTTTACCTATTGACCTTCAACTTGTAAAAATGTCAACGACATCATCCAAAGTATGTGCTATTTATGCCCCCATTGCAAAGTTTGATGTTTTTGATTTTGTATTTAGGGTTGATAAATCTCCATTTTTTCAATTCCTCATTCCAGTTTGACTTTAGTCTGGAAGAGAAAGTTATAAAACGAGCAAAGGAAGAGGCAGCAGAAAGAATTTTGCAGGAGAAAAGATTAAAAGCTCAAGAGGATATTCTACAAGTAATTTTATCTTCATCTGAAGATAAAGATGCAGTGATTGCAACAGATGCTGAAGAAGTAGATGAAGATAGTGATGAAGCCGACAGTAGCAATATAGTCATGCCAATAATGAGTTTATCGGATGCACCAATACTTGAACCAACTCAGATTTACACTAAACCAGCTATTCAAAATGATGAAGGGAAGACAACGAAACAATTTAACTTGTCAGAATTTGAAGATAGCAATGTGACACCATTTGAACTTGTTGAATTACAAACTTTAGATGATATTGATGAGTTAAAAAGTGTTTTACAACCAGATGCAACATCAAGAAAAAAGAAAGATAAAAATTCAAATTGCTCAACAAACTCAGCTGAACAAGAGCTGGACTTTTCTTTATTTGACTTTTCAAGTCCAAAAGCGGATGGGATTAATTCCCAAAGAAAGACTGAAGTGGCAACAGCTTCACTTTTGCAAGGTATTGAGGGAAATGACACATCAGCTGAAAATTCAAATTGTAATACAACAATGACAAATGAACCAACTATTCAATCTTCACCACCAACATACAGTCCTCCATTAAGCCAAAGTGGTATGACTGGTCCGGTTTTGGATACAAGAAGGTATTTTGTTGAAAAGGATGATTTGAATACCTTCAGGCCCTTGGAAAATTCATCTGTGCCACAACCACTGACCTATCAGAACTCAAATCTTATCAAAACTAATTCAAGATCATTACCGAATCTGGCTGACGGAGGTATTTCAATCTCAAGTAATTCTGTTCCAGTTAGTCCTAATAATCCAGCACAGGAAGCTGTTGTGCCAACATCTCGTATAAACAATATTATGAAACAATTTCAATTCACTCGTATATCAAATGCAGAACAAATAAAACAATCCAATTCACTTCCTCATGATGTTCAAGTACAAGATCAAGTTCAAGTACAATCACTTGACTTTGAAAACCCAACACTTGATATACCCAAGCTTTCACGTCATAGTATGGCTCCACAATTAACAAATTCACCACAAACCATGATTCAAAGTTATTCACAAGCTGAAACAAATATTCCATATCAAGCAGGTTTTAACAGAATTGAAGAGTCAAAAGTAAGCAGAATAATGAAGATTTCATACACAAATGTATTTAATATAAACTTTTATATCATCCATTTTGTTATCTCTGTGTTTTATTTCCAGAATAACAGACCAATATATAGCTCACCACCAACTCACTCCATAGCTCAAAGCCAGCCATTGTCACTTCCAATTGACAAATCAACTTCTGTTAGATATAACCAATCACAAAATTCATCTTTGCCTCCACCTACTGTCAACCTGTCAGCAGATCAAACAAAACTGTTAAATCAGATGACTGGAATGGGCTTTCCATCAGCAAGAGCAGCAAGGGCAATTCAGAAATTCAAAAATAATGAAAAAGAAGTTTGTTGATTCTTCCTTCATATCTGACGTCTAACCTTATTATACAATAACCTTCATTGAAGTTTGCATTATTTGGTAGATGGATATCCTCATTTATATTATTCTACAAAGGTTGTTAATCTAATCCAATATTTAATAGCCAAATCTCATTTTCAGGTGATTGATTTTCTGGTCCAAGTTCAACAAGTGACTGAGAAAGGTTTTGATGCAGAGGATGTTGAGTTAGCACTTGAATATAACCAATTTGATTCAAGCAAAGCAGTGAGTTATTTAGAACTGTTTTATAAATGGAAAGAGTTAGGTTTTGCTCATAAAAAAATCCATGATGCATTGAAAGAAACAGACAGAGAAAATGAAAATGTATTTGAGTATTTAACAGCCTGATATCAGATTGATATTATGCTATACTTTGTGTCAGCTGATAAATTTTTGAATTGATAAAACTCATAAAGTAAAGTTGATATTAATGTGTAGAAAATAAAGAATGAAGTTATATTATTTGTTGCATGTTGTTAATTTGTAGTATAGAATAAATAAAATGCTTGTATGACAATTTTTTACTTTTGTCAAATTGTATATTTATCAATTTAACTTAACAATCTCCAACATATTCTGATTTAAATTTTACAAAGGAACAGACTTTTGTCTTCCTCATGAAATGTTACATCATATGAGATCATCATGATCAACACGATTGTTCAATGACTCATCTGTTCTTAGAAACTACTTCTTCCCAGAAAAATACATCATAATGAAATGCTTGAAAATAGCATTTAGAAATATGTTTGTGCACCTTAAAATCATTGGAAAATCATCTGTAACTTGCAAATCATAAAGGTAAATATATATTTACCTTAATATCAAGATAAAATAACTTATGTAAACAGGAAAACAACCTCTGACCTATGTGTTCTTATATAAACAAAAAACACCATAGTGTTTCAATGGAATGTTGGTGGTGAAGAGGTGGTGGATGTAGGATGTACTGTCATTGCCTTTGGAGCCCTTATCCATCTTTATTTCTTTGCCTTTTTATTCAATGATAGGTTACTACTATGATTTGAGTCAAGATCATCACCAATATCTCTTAATGCCTTTCCAATTTCTTTCTTTCTTCTATACCATCGAATAAAGGAGTTTTTTCTGGATGTTTTATGCCCAGTTGAAGCAGATCTTTTGACTTTCTTTGCTTTCTCTTTTTCCTTATCTTTTTCGGACTTTATAATATCATCAATTCCATTAAATGAAGACGAACGGGGACGAGGTTTTACTTCTTTTTCAGATTCAGTTATTGAAATTCCACCCTCTTGTTGCTGCTCACATCTGACATGCTTTTCTTTAATTTTTGACTTGCGTTCTTTATTGCCACTCCTCTTTCGCCAGAATAATAACTATAAAAAAATAACAGCGTCTTCAATTAGATGAAAATTATGTAGATAATAAATTCGCCTCGTAACACTTAATGATAGGTATTAAGGTTAAACTAGGAGACTAACTAGCCTCCGTATTTAACGGTTATTCCACACTCTTATCCCACGCAAACATTCTGCTATAAAAAACGAGGCCTAAATTTAAAAGACAGAATGTTCACTTACTTTTGCAAACTTCATGTTGTCTTTTGATGAAAAAGTGTACTTTTCTCCTTAATCTTTTCAAATTATCTTGTTGTTATTTTTCACTGTTGTTAACAACACAAAATCGTACTCTGACTGCTCAACAAAACAAAATGTGCAGATTCTTTTCCTGCAGTGTATAATATCTCACGATAAAGTTCTGGGTTGCCAATTTTAAATAAAATAAAGTAGGAACTAATGCGTTGGTTCTTTCCCGTTTCAAGTTTTCAATGTCAATCAACTTGGTTTTGTTGTGACTGTCTCGCGTGAATTCTTTTCTTCAGATGAATTGCGCATGCGCAACATGATGGGTGAAGTAATGACTCAGCATCTGAAAACGAGGTTGTACGAACCCACCCCTTTTTACCATATTTGGCTGTAATGGAGTGGATTAAAAACTCCTTCGGTTTCCAATTACAGTACCACATTATGCAATTTATATTGCACGGTATGTGTGTTGAGCACGCTCTTCTCACACGACATCAAAAGTGTATGTTTTCTCAAACCACATCAAATGATTCATGCGTCATTCGAGATATCGGCATGTGGCATGACGAAGGCTATGTTTGTAAGATGACGTAATGTGGATTGAAGAATCAATGGACCCTTTGTGGAAATTTAAACCATTTCACTCCCTCGTCTATTTTAAGACAACGCAGCGCAGCAACAGGAAAACACATACCATTCACTTACATGTCGAATCTCTTCCGTATCCTTCCGAGTCATTGCGTGGATAAATTCTTTTTTATTTACATTCTCTGTGGCATGCCAAAAAATGCAAACTGCCACGTTTGGCCTAAGCAAGCCTAAAATCAAAGTTCATGAAAACAACTATAAGGACATGTAAAAGGACGGCTTAGCACTGATTATTGCAAGCAAAAATGAAAAATTTAATTAGATGGTACTTACCAATGCACACATGAAATGCAAAAACATATTAATGAATCTGAATAAAATTGTTGCAGAGTTTTACTGTCTTCAAAACACACGCACATCATACCAAAGTGGGAGGAATTGGGTAAAGGTGGGAGAGCGAGGGTTCAGTGTTCTCAAAAAAGGTTCAAAGCAAAGTGACCCAATTGACTCACTGTCACTTGTGTCCATCACTATTATGCCCAGCCCAAGTGTAGAACCTTCAGAAAAGAAAAGAAAAGGGCATGACAAGAAAAAGAAAATTCTCAAGGTCATAAAAGTATACATCCTAAAATGAATATACAAAAAATATCATACATAGAAGAATGAAAAAGAGTTTATTTCTACATTATCACATTATCTTTTATCTAAAAACAAAATACATTTCTATTCTAGGCAATCATCTGTAAATCATTACAAATAATATAAATCACTTCATAAGCGTTGTGTAGGAATATATAAGTATGATAATACTTACATAAGATGATAAAGTTATTATTAACGGATTAATTGCTTTATGAAAAAGGAAAAACGTAAAATACTTGTTCTTAATTAAATAAATCCTTGGGGTTGACAAAGGTTATAAAGTTTCTGAAGTCTTCCAACTTCACAGGAAAGTTTGTGTTGGCTTGTGTATAATTACTAACCACAGCAATCCATATGCAACGCAGTTGAAGGGGTAATTTTCATTAAAAACATACCACCAAAAAGCAGTAAGCTGAATGATATTTCGTGTGTTCTTTACAGCGAAAGGGTTGGTTTGTATGGTGAAAGAGAGAGGGGTTTCCTAGACGTGTGTGTCTGCAATTTTGATTCTCCTTATGTTCACTTGGTCAGCGGATGCAGAGCGTGGAGTGCGCAGTGGTTTTTCATCCAATTCCTGTTCTTCTTGGATTGATGGACTTATTCCCCGGCCTGTCTTCAATGCAAATATTAAATCATCAAACTCAACATCATCATCATCATCATCATATGACTCATTCACGTGGCCTCGATTTAGTGTTGCACCTCGGTCTGGGTAATCTAACTGCTCCAAATTCATTGGCAAATCTACATCTGACCAATCATGCTGAAAAAATGAAATGAACAAAGAAATGAAACGAAGCTAATATGATTAAGTAAACACGGGTTCGAGTTAAAAATCGACACAGGAAGATGCAACCACGCGGAGTAATATATGAACAAAAATAACATAAACCAAACATTGATCAAAGCAGCACAAATACTTACAAATCTGCCTGGGTCCAGCGCATGAGAATCAACAAGTTTTCTTGCACTTCCATTCAAAGATCCAGGAGCATAGATCACGTCCATATTTGACAGGACCGAAGCGTCGTTTGAATGAATATTATACTTTTCAAGGAA
>RQOL01000767.1:0-35925 GCA_013076295.1 Sanderia malayensis | reverse complement strand
CATTTTTTTTCAAAGCTGCGAATTTGATCGAATTTTTCTTTTCAGCTTTTGAAATGGCAAGGAAATCATTTTGGATTGGAAAGTGCAAGTTTGTCAACTGTGGGAGCAGCATCCTTAGCCTCGTTCTCAATAGGCGGCTCTACTTACCTCTCTGTTGCTAATAGCTACGATTCGTCTGGTAATACAGATATTACGTCATCATCTGTTTATGTTTGGTCATCAGCCAATAAGAGGTTCACATTATCGCAGAATATTCAGACACAGGGTGCCAATGATGTGGATTCTGTTAATATCAATGGAGAAGTGTATTTATTTGTTACGAATTCGAAATCTGCATCAAGACTTTACAGATACAAGACAACAAGTCCAGTTGGTTTCACGGAAATTCAAGAAATTACTATTGCCAATGCTAAGACAGGGAAATTCTTTAATTGGAACAATACCAGTAATTATTAAAGATATTCTGTCTTGAATAATCTTTTAACATATATATTCGTTACATTTCTGAATCAAGAAATTTTATTAATTTATTTTTGCATCTTTTACAGTTTATTTGGTGATCGCTGCAAATGAATCACTCTTCAAATGGGATGGGAATTCCAAACAATTTCTTAATCTTACAGTAAGTATATTTTTATCTGCTACTGTTCATTATGCATGTTGATGCTATTTGTTTCAAGAAGAGTTTTACAATACTTGACTAATGTTGTGCTAATTTCGTGAACAGAATCTACCAGTGAAGAATGCAGAGAGTATAGTGCCTTTCAATGCAACTGATGCGGTCAGTGGATTAGCCCAATACTTAGCAGTTGCTGTTTATAACGCACCGAGAAGTTTCATCCTGCGTTTGGCAATGCTTTCTGTGAATTCTGATTACGTCAGCAGGTAAATTTCTTGTTGAGTTGTTGAAATGGATGATTCGAGAGAACAAAATTTCGAATTTACGAAGTTTCGACTTGCGAGAGTCGTACATGAAGTATATAGACAAAGCAAATAGATATCAGACAGAGAGATGTTCTGGGGGAAGTCAGTTGAGTTAACGGGATCGACTAATCCGATCGTAATGCTTCAGTTTTATCATCTACCCACCACTCTTTAAGTAACAAGCTTTCAAAGTCTTTAGTTTGTGTGTTCTTATATTTTATTTTTACTTTTTCAATATTTTTTAGAAATGGCGAATTGGTATTTTACGAAGGACAATCTTCGATACTATTGGATTTCACCATTTTGAGAGACAGTCTTCCTGAATGGATGAAACATTTCAATCGACCTCGAAAGCCCCAAAGGAGGGCGAAACTCGACACGAACCCGAATATGCAAGTTAGCATGCTATCGAATGATAATGCGTATGGCAGGCTGGCATTTACTGATGCTTCATTGCATATTAATGTCACTGAACAGAGCTGGGATTCTCCTCTGACGCTTGGAATTTGGAGAGAGTTTGGCAGTTTTGGTCAGGTTTCTGTTTACTGGAATATCACTGGATCAAATGCTAGTCAGATTACGAATGATTTGTATCCATCAAGCGGACAGATTAATCTGAATCAAGGTGTCTCAAGAGCATCCATTCTCATCAATGTCAGAGCTGATCAATTGCCAGAATTAAATGAAAGATTCATTGTCAGGTCAATATTTTTTTTTATATTAACCCCCCCCCCAATTCAAGGAATATTGTCCTTTGATACCCTGTATAAAAGAGAATGAGTTATAGGGGGAGGCTTGAATTACAGATTTCCAGAAAGTTATTTTCTTCAAGATTTAGATACGATATACAGTACATATGAATTCTCGATATAGCGACCCTTGAATACCGAGCTCTCGATGTGACAAATTAAAGCCATTTCTTTGAACTGATTGATCTCGGCCTAACGGAATCCCGATGCAACGAAATGGTCACAGATTTATTCAAGTTTTGTTCATCACAACCACTCCACCGTATTTAATGTATGATCCTTTTACAAATGAGGTGATTTGATTCCAGGTTGACAAGTGTTTCAATGACGGGTTCATCTGATTCAAACAAAGGACCGACTATCAACCATCTTAAAAACACTGCCATCGTAACAATATAGCCAATGATGATCCGTATGGCGTTGTCCAATGGAAGAACCAAGTCGAGGTTACTACACAACAAAAGGAAGTCAACTCGAGTGCAATACTCGTCATATCGAGGCTATTCGGAACATTTGGTGATATTTTTGGTCTACTATGAAACAATGCAAGCCACAAGTGTTTCAGGAAGTGAGAGAATAGCAATTCCAGGAATTGATTATTTTTCTAAGAAATCGTCTGTGTTAATGAACCAAGGAGCAAAGGAGGCGATTGTCTATGTCAAAGTCAGACATGTAAGTTCCATTTGCTTTATTGGTTGAGTTCATCTCTTTCCAAAAATATCATGCAATATCTATTCTTGTTTGAAGTTTGAAGCATTTATTTGTGATATATGTAGCTATTATTAATTTTCAATTTTTCTTTTAGGATAATAACACAGGCGTGACGAGGTATTTCATGTAAAGATCACCAATGTTAGTTTAGTCTCTGGGTCACTCGTGCCGAACTCTCCAAGGATCAACGCAGCTAAGAGCCAAATCGAGGTTGTTATACGGAAGTTGTTCTGAATCGAGGTAGCGTCGAGTTCACAAGTTCAAATGTACGCAGGGTACAAGAATCAGTTGGCATCGTATCACTAAGATTGCATCGCATCAATGGGTCTGAAGGCACTGTTGCTGTACATTTCACGGCCAGCGGTATTAATGCAAGTTTCTGCAGATTTCAGTCCGCAAAATGGCCTGGTTACGTTCCCAAACAATTCAACTCAACAATTTTTGAAATCAGAATCGTTGATGATAATATTGCAGAATTGAGGGAAGTACTTGTTGTAACACTCACAAACCATCTGGTGGTGTTGTTATTGGTAACAAAAGTCAATCGAAATTCTCATTGAAGAGAATGATTATCCATATGGCATATTTAGGTGGGGCATTTTTGTCTTGCACTTTTATTAATCTATCAGCATCTCTTTATATTTATAAGATTCAGGTATTTGTTTATTTCTATTTAGAGTTATTATTTATGTCCATTCTTATTCCGTTAGCTTCAATCCGTCTTCCCGAATGATCTCTAATGCAACAGAAGGCAGTAACATCATTTTGAGAGTTGATAGAAATCAAGGTTTGCATCGTACAATTAACGTCACGTGGTCATGTGGCCACAGGCCCAGAATGACTTGCTACCTTGGTTTGGACATTTGATTTTTGCAGATGTGAGTATATACTTTCCATATTAGTCCATTTGCTTTATCCTAGATCAATGCTAATGTATTGTTATAACTGCAAATTCAGGCCTCCTGTTTTCATTATCGTATACAACAGTGTCTTCTGCTTGATGGAGTCTGAACTCTTGACCTTTCTGCAAAGTTTCTTATTAAAAATACCAAATATCTTTATATCTTTATATATATGTATTTACCGAGGATTAATTTAGATTATGATGGATACCAATTGTTTGTTTTCAGAATGTAACAATGGGTATGATCAGAATCAACGTTGCAGATGATAACATACCAGAGATTGAAGAGTCGTACACATGCTCCCTTCTGACAGCAAATAATGGCGCAATAATATCAGCTGATAATACAGCCAATATTACAATTGGTGCTAATGATAAACCACACGGAGTTGTGGGTGTTGATACCCAATCTAGATCAATAGTTGTTGCTGAACCCACTTCAACCGGCTACAATGGAAAATTCTTGATATTGTAAGTTACTTCTTTCATTCAAGCATCACTGTTTTTATGCATTGCAGATCATTGATGTGCTATGCATTCACAGGAATATGAAGCTCGTTTGATTAGTGCACTCTATGTTGAATTGAATTGAGTATTAGTTTTGTTCTTGTGTTTAACAGGTTGCGCAGAAGTGTTGGATTTGATGGAGCAATTGAAGTGAATTGGAGGTTACGTTCATTGCCTGGTGTTGTTGATAATGCAGCTAATACATTCAATTCAACGACAGGAAAGGTCGTATTTCAATCTGGAACCTCAATGCAGAAAATTTATCTCGAGGTATTGTGATCCTATTTGATTTGAACATATGGAATTGAGATAAGAAGAAACTAAAGAGGGGAGGGAGTAGAACGAATGCTATTGCCATTATGAGAAACGACAATAGATGTCTTTTGTCTTGTACATTCCGGTTTGTACATTCCGGTTTGTACATTTTTTGTACATTCTGGAAGCTCCCATTTACTGGGGCTTCTTCCTGAAAGAGCACCCTTCCGTTAGTCAAAACCGATGTATGTTCAAATGGCTTTTGTTTCTTGAATTTCAGGTGAAAGATGACAACATCGCAGAAGAATCAAGTGTTTATGAATTATCATTGACCGCTGTGACTGGTGGAGCAGAATTCGACACATCAATCAATGCAACTAAATCATTTATAACAGTAGCAGCCAGTGAACAGCCTTATGGGGTCATTCAATTCATTTCAGCATTACCAATCAATGTATCAGAAAACGCAGGATACGTCAATCTGACCATTATCAGATCAATTGGTTTTATTGGTCGAGTGAGAGTCATGTATGCTACTTTCAAGTAAACACTGCCACCCCTGGCATTGATTTTTCACCCACGCATGGAGGTATGATAATGCTAATCCTCCCTATGAATTCTGTCTAATTCGAGTACCCTTGAAAATGTTCGATTTACAGAAAATTCGAATTATAGACGTTTGATAAGAATTTCGAAGGGACGGAGAATTTCGTTCGAATTGGATAGAGTTCGAATTACACGAGTTCGAACTGTGCAAATTTGACTGTATGTTATTTTGTTCTATTGTCAATGCTATCGTATTGGAATTATAATTTAACACATTTTGAATGGTAATAAGAAGTAGACTCACTACATTGCGTCCCTGTGCCTCGCTCGTTTTTACTCGCTCGCTTGTGTTGAGCGAGTTGCGAGCGAGGCACTGGGACGTAATGTAATGAGTCTAAATAAGAAGCACGTTTGTTTCACTAGGACTACAGTACGATGACGTGTTTACTACGAAACCATGAAATATTTATTAAGAAGCTTTGTTTAATTAACTTTTTATTTAAGTGATTGCCCGAACAAATATTCTTCAATATGAAGTATTTATATTTACAGTTATGCTCTATTTTTATTTGTAGAAGTAATTTTTAATACCAATGAAACAACGAAAACCATACGAATTGACATTTCGAATGATGCCCAACCAGAATTGGCCGAATCTTTCAAAGTGAATATTACACAAGTTCAAATGATGACAACACGCATTTTAAATTTTGGATTTATGAATGGCATTCAAGTTGATACACCTCCACAGATCGGCTCCAATTCATCAGTCACTGTGACTATCGTTGAAAATGACAACCCGTATGGTACAATTGAATTTTTTGAGACAAGTAGATGGTACACGAGCGAGATGGAAGTATCACAATTCCTGTCAACAGAACTGGTACATATTTATCTTGGTTTTTATCTTTCTTTCCTTATATTTATACATCTGTCTGTCATGGATTATTTTTTATTTCTATCTTGGAATAGATCAGCTCATCCCATTGTCATTATAATGATTTATCATAATGTACACTCCAATTTAATTCGTTTTGATTTATTTTTCTTTCAGGTGGAAGTTTTGGATCAAGCACAGTATATTACACAGTTAATGAGATGAATGCAACGAGCCCGGATGATTTCACAGTGGTTGGGACATCACTGACATTTGCAGGAGGAGAACGACTGAAATTCATCACTGTTAACATCATCAATGACAGAATATCAGAATTCCAAGAGAGGTTCAGTCTCGTTTTGACATCTATTACTGGCAAAGCAAACTTGGGCGTGAAAACCAGAATAATTTTGACCATTGAAACAAGCGACAACCCCTACGGCTTGTTTGGTATTTTTAATACGTCATTGAAGGTATCAATCGCCAATCCTATCACGAGTCAAGTACTCTCCTTTCCTTTGTCAAGAGTGGATGGAACAGCTACAAGAAGCGAGGTTCATTTCTTATGTTTATCTTTTTATTCCATCTGTTTATTTTATCATCCTTCGCTTTTTTCTTCTCTTTTTAGTTTCTATTTTCCATATAAGAGATCAAGCTATGATCTTATTCATCTCAAAGTAATTTAATTAATTGTTTATTCTTCTGTTTTAGGTGCAATGGAAATTAATTCGAATAACACAAAGTTCAAGTGCTATAACAGAGGACATCACTCCAGCCAGTGGATCTGTGATCTTCGAAACAACTGAACGTGGACCAAAGCCAATCAATATTACAGTCCTTCCATTTGGAGGTGAATTTATATCTGAGTTCATTTTGAATCAATTTGGTTTGTGCTGCCTTATAGAGGTTTAGCAATGTTGCATACAAGACATCTAATTTAGCTTTCTTTCATACAAGGGCAAATCAAAAATCCTGCTTGCATATCATTGTTGAATTTAATGATTTTTTTTTCATAGGTCCCCAAGAGCCTGAAGATAAATTCATCTTAAATGTTTACAGCGCCTCTGGTGGGGCTGCACTAGATCACAGTGTTGTTAACGTGACTATTACAGTTTTAAAGAAAGGTCATCCAAATGGCTTATTCGCTTTCGAAGGAACAATTAATCCAAGTTCAATCGTTGATGAACCGCATACCGGACGTCTGCAAATAAATATCCCTGTCACACGCAGTGCAGGAACCACTGGACTTGTAAATGTACGATGCTTTGCTATTTTTATTATCAATCTGCAATATACCTTGCTATTTATCTGTAATATATTGAGCTACATCTCTGCATAATATTCACTTATTCCTCAACATATCCTGCTGAACTTGCAATATGTTTGACTACATTTCTGTACTATATGGTGCAGTATATTCACAATATAATCAAGTACTTTTCTTCTCTTAGACTATAGTTGTTTTAATATGCCTCGTGTATTTTAGGTGGCCTGGGCGATATCATCTTTAACAGGAACAATTCAAGGAGATGTTAGAATCGCAAATTTCTCTGTGAGCTTTGCAAATGGAGAAACTCGAAAGAACCTTGCAATTGACATAATAGCCGATGAAACGCCAGAATTAGATGAAGTTACAAAGTCATGCTTGTGTCTGCAGATAACGGAGCTGAAATTGAATCAGCTAGAAATAGTATCAATTTCACCGTTAGGTAAGAAGACTGATGACATATAATAATTTGGTCTACTATTGTATCAAGTCTTTTCCAAATATGTTGAACTTCTACTATATGCTTCAACCATTATGTGGACGTGTTCTAATAAAATCTGATTTTCCTTCCAGGGCCAATGATTATCCCCATGGATTATTCAAACTTGTTGAGTCTGGTAAAGCATTCGAATATCATGCAAGCAATTTCAGTCGTGTGCTGCATTTTAATATCGAAAGAACAAAAGGCACTGTTGGATCAGTACGAGCTGATGTACATTTGAAATATTCTGTTGATAATACAATTGATACAGTTAGTGCAATTTTCACTTCAGGCCAAATTAAGGTACGACATAACAATTTATTTTTCTTTTTAATATATGATATCTATCTGTTTGAAAGCATTGGATCACTCAGATTAGCTGATCAAATATTAAGACCATCTCTACTAGAAGCATTGTATAATATCATGCGTTTTAATGTGATTTCAGGCTGAACAGTCCTCAGTATTCCCTCTGGGCGTTTCCTTGAGTTTGGTGGAAATTTCTCGATAGAGCTACAGAGCTTCACCATGTTAACTGCAGGTTAGCAGTCAATTATACATTTTTAGATCTGGTTGTCAAAAAATATTCAACTCTATTCATGCTTTGTGCTTGTCTTTTCCAAGTTTCTTCAATGGCTCAGCTAAAGATCCTTCATCACCGAAGATTGTTATCATCATCCCCGAAATGGCAGCTAATTCTATCGTAGAATTTGACACCAGTACACGCATGTTGCCTGCTTCACAATGTATGTTTCTCACATGCAATATCTAACTTAATGCTCTTGTTATTTTCATTTTGGATGTAGATCACAAGTTGTCGTATTTATTCTTCTTACAGCATTTCATGTGAACAATGTAATTGTTTCTCGTCGTGGATTATTTGGATCATTCTCTGTGGATTGGGAGATCGGGTTATCCAGTTGGAAGTTTTGTGATCGGATCAATCAATCCACCATCCGGATCATTATCTTTCGCACACGGAGAACGACAGAAACATTCTCATTTAACGTATGGTTTTTTTCCACTTTTCTTTTCATTCGCAAAACAGTTAAAGACACCTGCATCTTTCTGCATGTGGAGGTTGAAAATCTATCTGAAAATCTGAATTGTTAATTTCAGGCTGTTGTGCCATCAGTCTTACAAGCCAATGCTATTTACGCTGTGTATTTGAGTTCGGTTTCATTGACTGCTGGTAGGCCAGGTTGGCCTAAACTCGGATCATCGAATACAGCGATAGTTGAGCCCCATGGTGTTATTGAAATTGCTCAGAATTATCGATCATTAACTGTGTCAGAAGGAAGCCAGGTTAGTTTTTCTTATTAATATAGATTTATTTTTGGAAAATGTGCGACTTCAAAATGTCACACGTTCTTATCAATTGATTCAGAGTGTATCGTAATTTGTGATTTTTTAAACTGTAGGCATCAATTGAAATTCGACGCTTGCTAAGCACTATGGGTTCCATTCGAGTTCATTACTCGACTCAAGCATACACTGGTGTAAACGCAGCCACTTCCAATGTTGATTACAGAGCAATTACGTCATATGTTGATATGATTCAAGGCCAAACAACAGCAACCATTGGAGTAAATACAATTGATGATTTGACGCCGCTGCCTGAGAAAGACGAATTATTCTATGTTCGATTGACTTCAATTGAAATGGCTCCTGGGTCTGCCAATTTAGCATGTGAGTATTATTGCTTTACATGTTTAAAATAAATTAGAATATCAATAAATTCTACACCCCCCGCATATGTTCTTTCTTTCATAATGAACCTAACACCTGATCCCTTTAACTACTAGCTACATAATTTTAATACTGCTACTTTAAGTCTCACTATCTCGAACTTTGTTAAACATTAAATTGGTCACTAAATTCAATTCACTAAAATGGTCCATTAGTGAAATTTGCTTCATATTTTGTAGACAACCTAAGCTCACTTAATTTCTAAACATAAATTATCGTTGTTATGATAATTGATAATTGAAGTTCTTTCTTGAATTTCGTATGAAATAACCTGGTTTTTCCTTTTAGGGAGAAATATTTTCTTTCGAGACAGCCAATAGTTTGAAATAGCGAAGTTCTAGCGAGTTCGACTGTAATTAAATTGTATTTTATTTCACAGTAATATCTCCGAGATTATCTACTGACCAGTTATCGACAATAACAATTCGTGATAACGACAATCCATTTGGAGTAATCAGCTTCACAACACAATCAACTCAAACCACTATTCAAGAATCATCGCGTAATGTCAGACTGAATCTGATTCGAAATGGCGGTGTGTTTAGCACAGCTAAGGTTTTAGTAAGGGACTATTGGTGGTGGCGAGCCATGGCAAAACCAGGTTATCAATACTTTACCAGCCAACATCCAGTCAGTAATTGCAGCAAGAAGTAAGGCAGCATCTGCCTTGCAACCAAATCAGGATTATCTTCCAATTAATAAGGAAGTAACATTCGAGGTAAATTGTTTAATCATGTCTTGTTGTTTAATTGCTGGGAACAAGAGTTAACGGGCCCCGATATTTTCGTTGTTAATTTAAATTTTTCGTTTGACCTTATATATATTAATATTTATTTATTTATTTAATTGCACAAAGCACTTTTTTATAGGAATTGAATACAGTACCAGCTGGGGGACAGATAAAGTCATTGAATTTAACAATTTTGCAAGACGCGGTATCCGAACCTGCGGAGCAAATCATTATCATCCTCACAAACGTAACCGGAGGAGCAAAATTACCCAGCCCAACTGAGAATACCAAGGTATTCATCTATATTTCATTGCATCAGCAAATGTAACCACGTTTCATGATGATAAAAGAGATAAGATACCATTGCATACAGTTTTGAATTCATTAATTGTTGCAACTATTTACAGGCATATTCGATTGTAACGATTGATGGAAATGGCCTGTGGAATGGTGTCATTGGCTTTCCAACTAAAACAGCGTCGATTAATGAAGACACTACGGCACAAGGTATTTCTTTAACATGAAATAAATGTTAGAGTGAAGTTTTGTTAGATTTTCTAAACAGCTTGTGTTGATGAATTTTATTTTTTTTGCTTTGAAATAGTTACAATTCCATTGCAAAGAGTAACTGGATCTGCAGAAATGATTGAGGTATATGTCATGTGTTATATGTAAATATTCAAAGTCAATTCTTATTAGTTGTATTTAGTAGTTAATTTGATCATTTCTGTAAGCACACAAATGAGCTCTACTTTAACACACCTTGAATGCAGCAAGTACGTTATAGAGAAGTTGCCAAATCGATGGCAGATTGTACTATGAGCTGTTCAGTTCATTACAGAATGAATTGATTATGAATAGAAGGCCTTGCTATACCGATGCTCCACTGTAACTACACTGTCCTTTATTTATTTGCTTGTATGTTTTTCTTTGCAAAGGTTAAGTGGTATGCTTGGTCACCAATCTTAAATCTCGCAAACCAGTTACCCAAAACATCTGGAAACACCTCTTTCGTTGCTGGAAGTTCATTATCGTCCATAACAATAATGTTGAAGAATGATACGGTATGCGATATCCTTGGTATTTTACCTATGTTTATTTCACTGGATTTCTACGCTGTTCATATAATCATGGATGTTTGTGTTTTTACAGACTCCTGAATTTGCGTCATGGTTTTTTA
Organism: Sanderia malayensis; assembly: GCA_013076295.1. NCBI lineage: Eukaryota > Metazoa > Cnidaria > Scyphozoa > Semaeostomeae > Pelagiidae > Sanderia > Sanderia malayensis. The sequence goes on along the minus strand of RQOL01000767.1, from coordinate 25,045 downwards.
TAAATCTTACAACCAGTGCTCCAGGTGCAATCATAGCAGGGTCTGTTTCCCCTCTGTCTTCGTATTGCAATATTTCTGTTGCCGAAAGTGATTACCCTGCTGGTAGATTTGGTTTCGACGAAACTTCCAGGTAACCATATATTTAATGGCTCGCAATAGATTTGCGTCTACGCAATTGAATCTTTTTTAACAACCAATGTTGCTCGTGTTTTAGCTACACTGTAGTTGAGCTTGATTACTACGATACGAAACAGCTCGTAGTTCGTCGTTATAATGGAAACCTTAATGACGTCACCGTTCGATATGCAACCATATCTCCATTGTCAGTAGTTAATGAAAATGGCCTCGTTCTCACGCCTGCCATTGGAAGTAAAGATTACGTCACTTCAGTTGGCACTTTGAGTTTTCCAAAAGGGAAGGTAAGGCAAAGCTTTTAATTTGAAAAGATGAAAGTGTTGTTGTGATTGTATCATAATTACGTCATTGCTTTGTTCATGTGGTTGTCGATTGTAGCTACTATCCATGCTATGATTTTGAGCTTATCTTGAAAAGTAATTCAATTGTCCCAATACTTAAACAATTGCCGCAGAAATAGAAGTAGATGGATGTTTTACTGTTTAGTATTTATTTTCAGACTGAGGCATATGTTAATTTGCAATTCAACAAAGGAACAGCGTCCTCTACAACTTATCCAAAAGTTTTTAATGTCACATTGTCCTCACCAACCAATGGAGCAGTGTAAGCCATTCTTTATTATATTATTTTGTTATTACTACTTTATTTATCAAAACTAATGTCAATCTCAAATAGATGCAATTTGACATTAGTTGTTCTACAGATGTTACTATTCCATAACTTTTCATTTATTTATTTCTTATATTTTCAATTCCAATTATTTTGCAATTATTTGTTAATTTTAGGTTATACCCATTGTATGCAACCATTAGATTGGTAATTTCAAAGGACACACAAACGCCGTTCTTTTGGGCACTGCGTTCAAGATCTATGAAAAGACCACTAACTGATGCAGAGATCGAAGAGTAAGTTATCCTAATTATTTTCTTAAAAATAGTTATATTTTTTAATCAATTACAGTGATTTGTTATCCATCTTCAAATAAATCTATCCTGAAAGAATTAATGCTTTATCATTTTGTCTTTAGTATATTTGCTGATATATTGAAGCGAATCGCAAGTTCATTGAATGAAAATAGTCAATTATTAATCATTGCAACAACAAGAGAAATAACTGCTTACAAGAGAAGTCTACCAATTGGGAGCAAGGCGTAAGACTTTGCTTCTGTTTTTTACATCATACTATTGTTTATGCTATTTATATTATATTATTATCTATATATTATATTCCATGGCTTAATGTTTTTTATTTTCCATGCAATATTATTTTGTATAATGTTATCCAATGTGCTATTATTTGTTTTAGATTCAGAAGTAGTACAAAGACAATTATCTTGAACATTTTTGATTCATTGTTATCAAGTAGTCGAACGGATACAAGGTATTGTAGCAAATTTCATACACATTTAAAGACTTCATGTTTAACTGGTCAACCTTTTGTACATGTACAGCTATTTCGAGCACTATTTGCAACCACTCATTATCGGGAACAATCCATTATCAGGAACCACCTCTAATTTCTTCGTGTACTTTGTGTATATTTTTGACATTTGTCATCTGGTTCATTCGCTATCTCCAGCATGTTTTGGTTTGTTCTATGGATTCGAAGTGATTTCAACTGCATATATATACATATATTTGTGTGTGTGTTTTATGGAATCATAAATTAATCTTTTTTTAACAGAGGCAAATCTACATGGGCAGTGCTGCTAGATGAATTGGCCTATGATTTCTTAAATGATGCACCGTGTCCATACAGGTATGACTTGCTATTATCTTTATACAAACATATTATTCCTTACTAGTTCACGTTTTACCGATAGCAACCATTAATATATATCGTACCGTGTTTCTTGGATTAGGCGCACTGGGACGCTTGTTAGTTGAAGCACTTTCTGGGGAGGCGTTTATTTGAGGGGGGCGCTTACTGAAACTTCAAGGGACGAAAAAGACACATTTTTGAAAGTCTTGACATGTCGAAAAATATTTCGGAAAAAGTGTCATTTCGACCCAGAACTTGAGGTGGGGCGCGTTTTCAAAATATGGTGTGTTGAAGGGGCGTTTAATCTAAGAAGTATGGTATTGTACACTTGTATTAAAAGTATAATTACGCTCCATCGATGACTTCGTGGAAATTTTAGAACTTATATTTAATTTTATTCCCTCTTTTAGTTTCACTGGAACCAAGACAAATTTTGCATTAACATCAAAGCGAGATCAGCAGAAAAGTTTAAATGGAATTAAATTCTCTGGGTTTGTATTCTTATTCGAATTTGTCAATCTTTATCGATCAGAATAGGTTTTTAAGTCACTAACTATACGACCCATTTCTAATGAAACATAAAGGACTTGTGGTTTGATATTGAAAAGTAACGAATTATAATTGATCAAATCTTCTTTGTTTTTGCAGGAAAAATTCCGATTTTTTCAGATACCCTGTGAATATGTTCAGCTCTTCGTCTACCACATGTACAAATTTGCATTATATTAATTATAATAATGAGCAGTTGTTTTCATCTGGAGAAAAGGTTCTCAACAACAAGGTATGCTCATTTATATTCCTATATCAACAGCTTTATCGACCATCTGCATGTATAGTTGCTAGCCTAACTGTATAGTTAGGCTAGGCTACAAGTGATTCTTAATTTAATGTTGCTTCTTAATTACTCTGTGTTGTATATTTATAGTCAATTATCTGCTTTCTTAAATCAGGTTATGTCATCGTCTATTAAATCTGGCTTGACAACAGGAATGAAAATTGTTTACAGAATTCATACATCGAAAGCAAGAATTGTTTCAAAACGTATCAGGTTTGTCAGTTTCAGATTTTGCTTTTTACGATTATTTTCTTTTATAATGATAATCTTTTATTATACAAATGTGAAAGATGTTTATAATTTGTTGTTATTTATATTTGTTTAGCTGTGTCATTTGGAATCACGGAGGAACTCAAACGAAAGGAAATTGGAATTCAAAAAATTGCAAAGTTAAGGTACAAGAGAATTAACCATTTTATTATGCGTCATATTTCAGTCATGTATGTTTACTATAATGTCTAACTTGCATTGAAAAATCAATCAATTAATTTATTGGTTGGATTCAGGCTCAATCGAAGACCTACATAGAATGTGAATGTAAGCATCTATCCCAGTATGCAGTGCTTGCTAAAAGTGACGATAGAACTGGCTACGAAGTATATTTTCACATTTCTTGTTTCATCTGTTTGGTAAGAAAATAGTTTCTATCATTTTTTGCATTCATCATGTATATCTTTATTTCTGACTCACTTTTGTTCTTTAATTCTTAATTTAATTCCATCTATTCAATTCAACTTCGTTTTATTTTGATTACAGGGTGCTTGTTTCCTTGCGTTGCTTAGCTACCACATTTCTTCCTTTTGGCGAGAAAAAACCATCTCCGCTGACCTGTTCATGCACATGCTTTTTGCCATCATGATGACAAATGTAAGTTTGCCAGTCCACGATTTCAGTGTACTTTTGTCACATATACTAATGCAACGTGTAACCAGAAAAGGTATCAGCGTATTTCGTTTAGTGCACTGTTGGTTGGTTTACGCAGGTGGAAATACACTATAATACAGTAATTCGACAGCTGCTTATATTGCTTTGTGGTAAAATGATAGGCTTGGTTGCTCTGTATTGTTGAAACTTCAAGTTGTTTGATATGTCTCTTACTGTTGTGAACCTTACCGTGTCAGGCTGGGTCGTCTTTTAACTGCATTTTTACTTACATTTGATCGACCAGCTAAATGTTTGATATTCTTTTATAGATATTATATGTTGTTGGTGCATACATTAGTCCATCATTGATTAACAAACAGATAGACTGTGGAATACTTGGTCTTGCCATGCATTATTTTTTCTTGGCACAATTTTCATGGATTGCCGCACAGGTACAGTGTCAATTATTTGTCATCATGAGCCCCGCTATCACTCATCAACCTCACTATCAACCTCTTTCTTATTAAAGCATTGCAGTTTGTTGTATTCTAGTCTTTTAATAGGAATGTACTAATATGTTGATCATATTCTTTCTTCGTCAGGCTTGGAACTTCTGGCTAATTTTTGTCATTAATGATGAGCGTACTGGTGAAAAGTTCGTTCACTTCTTCTTGTTTGGATGGGGTAAGTCTACGAATGATTGAACCATGCAAAGACTCTCCACGTTATTACCTGGTGTAGTCGAATGTAAGCTCTTGTATGTCACAGGTAAACCAGTGTGATAATCAAATTTCTTTGACTACCACAGGAACACCAGTACTTTTTGTGGCTGGCCATGTCATTGTTGTTTTTGCTGCATATAGATGGCCATTCTCTCTAATGTATGGGGATGTACACAATGATGGAGTCATGTAAGTCAACATACATAGCCGCTATCATATGCATGATATTATGAAATTAAGATCATCTTCTTTATGAAAGACACCTAATTGACAATAGTATCACTGTGTGTATCAGGGACATTAATGAATTGTATAATATTAATAATTTCACTTGCATTTCTAGGTGTTTCATGCAAAATGCGTATGCTGCCCTGGGTTCGGCTATTGCTCCTGTTCTCTTCTTCCTACTCACTGCTTCAATCGTGTTTTTCCAAGCATATCAAGTTAAGCCGCAATGGGAATGCTATGATGATATTTATGCTGGAAGGCATAACAAGAACGGTAAGTCATGCAATAAAAGTTACCAATACACTTCAAATTGGATAAATTGACTGCCATTTAACTTGGATTGGTGAATGCTTTAAGCTTTGCTCTTTCATCTTCTTCTTTGGTTTATTTTGTAAATATTTTTCAATTTACACTTTAGAACTCTCTTACCTTCTCATATTGTATGGACTTTTAACATTGACATGGCTCTTTGGTGGATTACATTTGGTCTTTGGTAAATTATGGATGATTGCCACATTCACTGCTCTCAACATCTTCCTGGTAATTATGATCATTCGTGTTATCAATAATAATTTATGGTTACAATGTAAATAAGGATCATATTATTGCTGATTGCCTTAATACAAGGTATGGCTGCAATTATGGAACATTTTGAGGGACCAGGTGTTAAGCTGTTTAATTTCATAGTTGTAATTGCGTCATTTTATTTCTAGGGCTTATACATTTTTGTTCAATATACAATTATTCGATTTTATTGGAGATGGTTCTTCCTTGAAAAGTATAATATTCATTCAAACGACGCTTCGGTCCTGTCAAATATGGACGTGATCTATGCTCCTGGATCTTTGAATGGAAGTGCAAGAAAACTTGTTGATTCTCATGCGCTGGACCCAGGCAGATTTGTAAGTATTTGTGCTGCTTTGATCAATGTTTGGTTTATGTTATTTTTGTTCATATATTACTCCGCGTGGTTGCATCTTCCTGTGTCGATTTTTAACTCGAACCCGTGTTTACTTAATCATGTTAGCTTCGTTTCATTTCTTTGTTCATTTCATTTTTTCAGCATGATTGGTCAGATGTAGATTTGCCAATGAATTTGGAGCAGTTAGATTACCCAGACCGAGGTGCAACACTAAATCGAGGCCACGTGAATGAGTCATATGATGATGATGATGATGATGTTGAGTTTGATGATTTAATATTTGCATTGAAGACAGGCCGGGGAATAAGTCCATCAATCCAAGAAGAACAGGAATTGGATGAAAAACCACTGCGCACTCCACGCTCTGCATCCGCTGACCAAGTGAACATAAGGAGAATCAAAATTGCAGACACACACGTCTAGGAAACCCCTCTCTCTTTCACCATACAAACCAACCCTTTCGCTGTAAAGAACACACGAAATATCATTCAGCTTACTGCTTTTTGGTGGTATGTTTTTAATGAAAATTACCCCTTCAACTGCGTTGCATATGGATTGCTGTGGTTAGTAATTATACACAAGCCAACACAAACTTTCCTGTGAAGTTGGAAGACTTCAGAAACTTTATAACCTTTGTCAACCCCAAGGATTTATTTAATTAAGAACAAGTATTTTACGTTTTTCCTTTTTCATAAAGCAATTAATCCGTTAATAATAACTTTATCATCTTATGTAAGTATTATCATACTTATATATTCTTACACAACGCTTATGAAGTGATTTATATTATTTGTAATGATTTACAGATGATTGCCTAGAATAGAAAAGTATTTTGTTTTTAGATAAAAGATAATGTGATAATGTAGAAATAAACTCTTTTTCATTCTTCTATGTATGATATTTTTTGTATATTCATTTTAGGATGTATACTTTTATGACCTTGAGAATTTTCTTTTTCTCGTCATGCACTTTTCTTTTCTTTTCTGAAGGTTCTACACTTGGGCTGGGCATAATAGTGATGGACACAAGTGACAGTGAGTCAATTGGGTCACTTTGCTTTGAACCTTTTTTGAGAACACTGAACCCTCGCTCTCCCACCTTTACCCAATTCCTCCCACTTTGGTATGACGTGCGTGTGTTTTGAAGACAGTAAAACTCTGCAACAATTTTATTCAGATTCATTAATATGTTTTTGCATTTCATGTGTGCATTGGTAAGTACCATTTAATTAAATTTTTCATTTTTGCTTGCAATAATCAGTGCTAAGCCGTCCTTTTACATGTCCTTATAGTTGTTTTCATGAACTTTGATTTTAGGCTTAGGCCAACAACGCGGCAGTTTGCATTTTTCGGCATGCCACAGAGGATGTAAATAAAAAAGAATTTAGGGCCAGGGCGCACTATCCTCTGGATTAACTTTGTCAAACCCGATATTCCCACACTAATTAGAAGGTGTTTTTCATGTTCTACAAACGTGATCCAATTATCGCTTGGAGGACAACATTTCAGGGTATGTTGATTATTTGCAACACGTCATCGAACTGTCAATACTCGACAGCGTACACAAAACAGCGCACTCTTTTATCTATCTTGGACTTGCTTGTTTTGAATATTTGAATATTGAGAATTTCCAACATTTATTTTATACGCGTAACGATGAAAAAAAATGAAAAACAAACTGAGAGAAATCTAGATACTTGGCACCAGCCACAGCCACTGAATTTCGGAACTCTAAAAATACGTTCAAATGTATACTGCCTGGGCTGTGACAAAAAACGCAGCAACCAGTCCAGCAAAGTGTGATAACAGTTTCAACTGTACAAGAAAAAGTTGCTAAAAGTAAAAAGGCTAAAACTACAGAACATAAATTGCACTGTGGGAGAATTGAACCATGTATTATAACTTTGAGTTGAGTAAAAACAACTTGTTTACAACGCTCATTCTCAAGAATTTTAGTCGCGTGCTTGCTATTGATGTGCAGCATTGTATTTTCAAGGTGTTAATAAATGATAGAGCCAGATCTGCCTGATCATGCTGGTTTATCAGAGATTTTCCAGTGAAAGTGCAGCTCTGGGGCTGCGCGACGGAACCTTTGAAGATTTTCCATCACGCCCCCTTTGTCGAGAATTCATTTTTCACCGGGCGCATCTGCATCAATTAACTTATTAGTGCGGCCCTTCTGTGAGATGTCAACGTACATCAACTTTATCGAGTTTTTCAGTGTGGTGCGCCCTCCCCCTTATCCACGCAATGACTCGGAAGGATACGGAAGAGATTCGATATGTAAGTGAATGGTATGTGTTTTCCTGTTGCTGCGCTGCGTTGTCTTAAAATAGACGAGTGAGTGAAATGGTTTAAATTTACACAAAGAGGGTCCATTGATTCTTCAATCCACATTACGTCATCTTACAAACATAGCCTTCGTCATGCCACATGCCGATATCTCGAATGACGCATGAATCATTTGATGTGGTTTGAGAAAACATACACTTTTGATGTCGTGTGAGAAGAGCGTGCTCAACACACATACCGTGCAATATAAATTGCATAATGTGGTACTGTAATTGGAAACCGAAGGAGTTTTTAATCCACTCCATTACAGCCAAATATGGTAAAAAGGGGTGGGTTCGTACAACCTCGTTTTCAGATGCTGAGTCATTACTTCACCCATCATGTTGCGCAATTCATCTGAAGAAAAGAATTCACGCGAGACAGTCACAACAAAACCAAGTTGATTGACATTGAAAACTTGAAACGGGAAAGAACCAACGCATTAGTTCCTACTTTATTTTATTTAAAATTGGCAACCCAGAACTTTATCGTGAGATATTATACACTGCAGGAAAAGAATCTGCACATTTTGTTTTGTTGAGCAGTCAGAGTACGATTTTGTGTTGTTAACAACAGTGAAAAATAACAACAAGATAATTTGAAAAGATTAAGGAGAAAAGTACACTTTTTCATCAAAAGACAACATGAAGCTTGCAAAAGTAAGTGAACATTCTGTCTTTTAAATTTAGGCCTCGTTTTTTATAGCAGAATGTTTGCGTGGGATAAGAGTGTGGAATAACCGTTAAATACGGAGGCTAGTTTTTATATCAGTCCTGTTGTTCCTAGCGAGGTTAAATGTGAAATAATGAGTCTGGATGAATCCAAATCACCAGACTCTTTTGATATTCCAATAAAAATGGTCAAGCTTGTAAGTGACCCTTTAACCAACATACTAACAGATTTAATTAACGAATCCTTCAGCTCTGGTGTACATCCATCCCTGCTTAAATTTGCAAAAGTGATACCAATTTATAAGGCTAAGTCTAGATCAGATGTTTCCAATTACCGCCCAATATCATTACTGCCAATCTTTAATAAAATTTTTGAAAAGCTTATGCACAAAAGGCTTACATGTTTCTTAGAAAAACATAACATACTGTTCTCACATCAATTTGGCTTCCAAAAAAATAAATCTACAACGCAAGCAATTCTGGACCTTTGTAACCAATTAACATTGGCTGTAGATAAGAAAAATATATCTTGTTGCATATTTTTAGATTTTGCTAAGGCTTTCGATACAGTTGACCACAAAATACTATTAGATAAACTCAACAACTATGGCATACGTGGAAATGCCCTAAACTGGTTTCAATCATACTTATCAAGTCGTACTCAAAAAGTTTGCATTAACGGTATTTTATCAAAACCCAATTTCATAACTCATGGAGTACCCCAAGGAAGTGTATTAGGTCCACTTCTATTTCTACTATACATTAATGATCTACCTTCATGCTCAACCATCCTTAAATTTCATCTTTTTGCAGACGATACAAGCATCTTTTTTTCTCACAATAACGCAAAGGACCTTGAGTCCATTGTGAATAATGAACTTGAAAATGTTGCAACATGGCTTTCTGCCAACAGACTAACCCTTAATGTTGATAAATCTAACCTCCTTATAATTTCAAATAAGAAAAAAACCAACATTACAGTTGATATTAAAATTAATAACGATTCCATTAAAGAAAAAGACTACATAAAATATCTTGGCGTTCTTCTTGATAACAAATTAAACTGGAAACAACACGCTCAATATGTCAATAGGAAAATTTCAAAAGGTATCGGAATACTTGCGAAAATGAGACATTTTGTATCAACTGATATACTTAGACAATTATATCACGCCTTTATTGCTCCGCACATCAGATACGGCCTCATAAATTGGGGTAGTGCCTCAAAGTGCGCAATCACTAATTTAAGTCATAGTCTCAAGAAAGCAGTTAGAATTATGTCTTTTGCAGACTATAGAGCTAATTCACAGCCTTTATTTACTAAACTAGGTCTCTTAAATTTCGAAAATCTTCACAAATTAGAAGTTGCTAAGTTCATGTATGACATAAGCAACAACAATTTAACATCATTATTATGTGATTTATTTCAAAAAACAAAAATGAGACATAGTTACAAAACCCGTCAAGCCACTAAAAACCAATTTTCTTTTCCTTTGATTACTACAGAATGCCGAAAAAAATTCATCACTTTCAATGGTATTAAAATATGGAATGAAATTCCATTCGAAATTCGCTCGATGTCAAAAAAAAATTTATTCAATAAATATCTCTTCAAATGGTTACTGCAAAATTCTTAGAAATAATCTTTAAATCTGCTACATATGATCTAACATAAAACAATCGTCTTCTACCTCCCCCTTCCCTTCCCCCGTATTTTCTTTTAATCTTCACAGTTCTTTTTATTTTATTTTGCTATATGTTCTGTTTTAAAAAAAAATTATTAAAAAAAAAAAAATTTTATTCAATTCAAACTTTGTAAAATGAATTGCGTAATGTTTCAGTTGTATTTCTGAGTAAACAATTTTATTGTTTTTTAATCAAAGGGCACTGGGCTCGAAAACCTTAGGGTTTATCTCAGTGTCCTTGACAACATTTACTGTAATTTTTAATTAATATTTTGCTACTGATTAATTAATATTTTGTTACTTCATCTATCTTACGTTAAATTTTCGATGTATACTTTAAAACAATTACCTGTAAAATTGTTGTTGAAATTAAATTGATTTGATTTGATTTGATTTGATTTGATTAGTTAGTCTCCTAGTTTAACCTTAATACCTATCATTAAGTGTTACGAGGCGAATTTATTATCTACATAATTTTCATCTAATTGAAGACGCTGTTATTTTTTTATAGTTATTATTCTGGCGAAAGAGGAGTGGCAATAAAGAACGCAAGTCAAAAATTAAAGAAAAGCATGTCAGATGTGAGCAGCAACAAGAGGATGGAATTTCAATAACTGAATCTGAAAAAGAAGTAAAACCTCGTCCCCGTTCGTCTTCATTTAATGGAATTGATGATATTATAAAGTCCGAAAAAGATAAGGAAAAAGAGAAAGCAAAGAAAGTCAAAAGATCTGCTTCAACTGGGCATAAAACATCCAGAAAAAACTCCTTTATTCGATGGTATAGAAGAAAGAAAGAAATTGGAAAGGCATTAAGAGATATTGGTGATGATCTTGACTCAAATCATAGTAGTAACCTATCATTGAATAAAAAGGCAAAGAAATAAAGATGGATAAGGGCTCCAAAGGCAATGACAGTACATCCTACATCCACCACCTCTTCACCACCAACATTCCATTGAAACACTATGGTGTTTTTTGTTTATATAAGAACACATAGGTCAGAGGTTGTTTTCCTGTTTACATAAGTTATTTTATCTTGATATTAAGGTAAATATATATTTACCTTTATGATTTGCAAGTTACAGATGATTTTCCAATGATTTTAAGGTGCACAAACATATTTCTAAATGCTATTTTCAAGCATTTCATTATGATGTATTTTTCTGGGAAGAAGTAGTTTCTAAGAACAGATGAGTCATTGAACAATCGTGTTGATCATGATGATCTCATATGATGTAACATTTCATGAGGAAGACAAAAGTCTGTTCCTTTGTAAAATTTAAATCAGAATATGTTGGAGATTGTTAAGTTAAATTGATAAATATACAATTGGACAAAAGTAAAAAATTGTCATACAAGCATTTTATTTATTCTATACTACAAATTAACAACATGCAACAAATAATATAACTTCATTCTTTATTTTCTACACATTAATATCAACTTTACTTTATGAGTTTTATCAATTCAAAAATTTATCAGCTGACACAAAGTATAGCATAATATCAATCTGATATCAGGCTGTTAAATACTCAAATACATTTTCATTTTCTCTGTCTGTTTCTTTCAATGCATCATGGATTTTTTTATGAGCAAAACCTAACTCTTTCCATTTATAAAACAGTTCTAAATAACTCACTGCTTTGCTTGAATCAAATTGGTTATATTCAAGTGCTAACTCAACATCCTCTGCATCAAAACCTTTCTCAGTCACTTGTTGAACTTGGACCAGAAAATCAATCACCTGAAAATGAGATTTGGCTATTAAATATTGGATTAGATTAACAACCTTTGTGGAATAATATAAATGAGGATATCCATCTACCAAATAATGCAAACTTCAATGAAGGTTATTGTATAATAAGGTTAGACGTCAGATATGAAGGAAGAATCAACAAACTTCTTTTTCATTATTTTTGAATTTCTGAATTGCCCTTGCTGCTCTTGCTGATGGAAAGCCCATTCCAGTCATTTGATTTAACAGTTTTGTTTCATCTGCTGATAGGTTGACAGTAGGTGGAGGCAAAGATGAATTTTGTGATTGGTTATATCTAACAGAAGTTGATTTGTCAATTGGAAGTGACAATGGCTGGCTTTGAGCTATGGAGTGAGTTGGTGGTGAGCTATATATTGGTCTGTTATTCTGAAAATAAAACACAGAGATAACAAAATGGATGATATAAAAGTTTATATTAAATACATTTGTGTATGAAATCTTCATTATTCTGCTTACTTTTGACTCTTCAATTCTGTTAAAACCTGCTTGATATGGAATATTTGTTTCAGCTTGTGAATAACTTTGAATCATGGTTTGTGGTGAATTTGTTAATTGTGGAGCCATACTATGACGTGAAAGCTTGGGTATATCAAGTGTTGGGTTTTCAAAGTCAAGTGATTGTACTTGAACTTGATCTTGTACTTGAACATCATGAGGAAGTGAATTGGATTGTTTTATTTGTTCTGCATTTGATATACGAGTGAATTGAAATTGTTTCATAATATTGTTTATACGAGATGTTGGCACAACAGCTTCCTGTGCTGGATTATTAGGACTAACTGGAACAGAATTACTTGAGATTGAAATACCTCCGTCAGCCAGATTCGGTAGTGATCTTGAATTAGTTTTGATAAGATTTGAGTTCTGATAGGTCAGTGGTTGTGGCACAGATGAATTTTCCAAGGGCCTGAAGGTATTCAAATCATCCTTTTCAACAAAATACCTTCTTGTATCCAAAACCGGACCAGTCATACCACTTTGGCTTAATGGAGGACTGTATGTTGGTGGTGAAGATTGAATAGTTGGTTCATTTGTCATTGTTGTATTACAATTTGAATTTTCAGCTGATGTGTCATTTCCCTCAATACCTTGCAAAAGTGAAGCTGTTGCCACTTCAGTCTTTCTTTGGGAATTAATCCCATCTGCTTTTGGACTTGAAAAGTCAAATAAAGAAAAGTCCAGCTCTTGTTCAGCTGAGTTTGTTGAGCAATTTGAATTTTTATCTTTCTTTTTTCTTGATGTTGCATCTGGTTGTAAAACACTTTTTAACTCATCAATATCATCTAAAGTTTGTAATTCAACAAGTTCAAATGGTGTCACATTGCTATCTTCAAATTCTGACAAGTTAAATTGTTTCGTTGTCTTCCCTTCATCATTTTTAATAGCTGGTTTAGTGTAAATCTGAGTTGGTTCAAGTATTGGTGCATCCGATAAACTCATTATTGGCATGACTATATTGCTACTGTCGGCTTCATCACTATCTTCATCTACTTCTTCAGCATCTGTTGCAATCACTGCATCTTTATCTTCAGATGAAGATAAAATTACTTGTAGAATATCCTCTTGAGCTTTTAATCTTTTCTCCTGCAAAATTCTTTCTGCTGCCTCTTCCTTTGCTCGTTTTATAACTTTCTCTTCCAGACTAAAGTCAAACTGGAATGAGGAATTGAAAAAATGGAGATTTATCAACCCTAAATACAAAATCAAAAACATCAAACTTTGCAATGGGGGCATAAATAGCACATACTTTGGATGATGTCGTTGACATTTTTACAAGTTGAAGGTCAATAGGTAAAAAAACCTGTTGAAACAAAATTATAATTCCCAGTCAAATTGTAATCAAATAGACTACTGTATAGATAAACAAAAGAGATATTCACATTCCTTTTTAGGAGCTTGGAATTTATCACCGATTTTCACCATGACACCTTCCAACACTGAAAAACTTTCCATGACTGTAATTCAAAATGCAAAATAAATCATTAGTTAAATTAGCGTTTTCATTTGTAATCTAATAGATATTAGCATTACCAGGCTGTTAGGAAATAAATAAAGGCAAATAAAATGAAAATGACCCCAACAATTTTGAGAATTTTTCAAGTAAACTAAGATGTGAAGCATAACTTCAGTTAAAATATTATCTTTGCGCAAATTAGCTGTTTTCGAACATTTTCTGAGGACAATGAATCAAGTGACCTGTTTTTTGGCTGAATCGAATAATTCTTTTAAAACAAAAAAGGTCTAGAAAAATGCCTATTGCCTAATAAGTTTAAAGATGAACTTACATTGTTGACTCATCCTTGGGTATGAACTTGCCATTTTGGTTCAGCAAATAACAATCAAACTGCCCAATGATTTATGCCATTCCTAAATTACAAACGTTAGGAATAAAATGTCATTGACTTGAGATAAATTAAATAATTTTTCCAACTTTTGTCATGCACACAGATGTCCTTCCCAAGCCAAGCAATATTGTTTAGTATGCACTAAAGCCTGGTTATTACGTCATCGTCTGTAATGCAGTTCAACTACGGAATAAAGTTGAATTCTCTCGAGCTTGTTACCCTGGTAATGATGACGAAATGAACAGCTGATAAATGGCCTAAATTATCGCTCCACTTTCAATGATTTGATTTCTTTTATTTCATACAATTCCTGGTAAAGACATGGATTTTAAACACTTCAACCTTCAAAGACCACCTATGAATACGGTAAAGTATCGATATCAACCTTATAAACATTCATTTTTTGTACAGTGGGGGGTGGCCATGTGCTAATTTACCTAGACAAATCCTAGGTTCTTCAGAAAACGAACCTTCAGAATCGGAAAACTTGCAGTTGCAACAAATCTGAAGGTTAAATACGAGCAAAAAAAATTTTGCGCATCCGTAAGCAGCGCTGGATTCCCACCACCCTTAGCAACACCCCAGAAGCTGATCTCTCACCCCAACATGTTGACCGAGCTGGGGACTGGGTGGGACTCAAACCCACAATTTGTAAGCACCCATGTATCTGCTATGAGAATGACAAAGAAGTTGGATATTTAATACTTCTGATGCAAGTATTATTAAATTATTGAAATTTTCTATTATTGAAATTCAAATTTTACAATTGACCATTTAATTTACAATTCCCCAATCGGCGTTTCCATCACAACAAGCAAACTTTTTGGCAGTAAAAGTTTTGCCGACCAATTGAATAAGTTATTTCAAACCAAGTCGGGCGTATTTAACTTTGTCAAATTTTCACGGCTCATACTAAAATGGTAGTCATTGCTATTTATCATTCATAAACATTTGCAGGAATTACCACCCTAATTGGATCGATTCTACTTTCATCATTATAAAGTAGCAATTGTTTCAAATTTTCAGGAAAGGTTTTATAAAGATTTTTCAAGCACGCTGGATAATTTTGTTTTAAACGAAGACGAAGATGATGCACGTGAGGATTTATTTGATTTAACCCCCTCTTCGATTTATTTTTCATTCTTCTTGTTCGCGATGAATTTAATCACAATTAATTCGTTTATTTTGCTTATTTCTAGCGTCAGATGACAGTGTTGTTATCATACGAAAGCCGGCTAGTCCAATTGAGGTATACAATATTGTATTATCATCATATTTCAAATTCAACCTGCCATTATTGTCATCAGTTATTTGAAAATAGTCCTGTCTAACAATTAGGGTAATGTTTTAACAATATTTACTACTAATTATCTGCAGAATTCTTTGAGAAAAGCTCCGAAAACAATCCAAGAATTAAAAGCACTAATCAACGAGAGACTACCAATAAGAACGGACATCAAACTTGTCTCAACACAAGACCAGCAAGAATTGGTAAGTAGCCTGGTTGGTAGCGACGTGTCCCCTTGGGTTGTAGCGACGTGCCCCCTTGGGTTGTAGCGACATGCCCAATGATTGAAACAACCCTTTTATTATTTGCCGTTTTTCTTTTCTTTGACTAGGCCAGTGTTTTGATGTCTGAACTTGGTGCAGTTTGGCCTGAAATGCGCAACCAAGCATCTGATCCATTTCTTGTAAGCATTTTTAAATAATTGTTTATTTCAGCATTTCAGCGATCATTTCAATGTTGAGAAATAAAGATTTTGTAAAATTGTGTTGTATATTTATCAAATCAATTTGTAATATAAATATTCTATGTTTTATTTTTCAGACTAAAGAAGAAAACACGGAGTTAGAAAGGTATCAAAATTATTTCAATGCCTTTTTCTAAAGTTAGAGCTATGTTCAGTTATAGCTTAGTTTGTTGTCTCCTTCTCTTTGATGCAAGCAAACTTATCAAACAACAATGTAAGCATTTCAAGTGCATGTTGTTGTTGTTGACTACCCCTTTGCGAATGTTGCTCGAATAGTCTTGACAAGTGTTGCATTTTTATAGAAAAGTTGCCGTTACTGTTGTGAATATCATTGAAAAGCTCTATATGGAATACATTGAGAAATTGCAAGCTGCTAATGAAAGAAAAATTTTCAATGCTGCGTCTAATATTAGTCGGTTCAAGACACAACTGTCATTTGATGCAAATAAGAGGTATTTCTTTATTAGAATTTTTTACTCGTTTTTTTATCAGATATACAATGACATTCAGAGGCGATGCAAACTTTTGTTGTATATCTTGTTTTTTTATGGCTCATGTGTTATGTTACAGCTTGAATATATTGAACATAAGACGAAAGTTGGCAAATGTATTGCGATATCCAGTTGAAAAAGATGACAACTTATCAGAAGATTCATATGTTATAAGAATTAAAGAGAAATTAGTAGAACAGGTTATACACTTTGATGAACTTAACTTTTCATAGTCAGATGCAAACGGAGTTTTAAATTATTTTATGAGGTATATTTTTTAACCTATGTCAATGTTTTTCTGCAGAAGCCAAAGGGAAGTATTGTTAAGAAGTTGCATATAACCAGAGACATTGCAAGAAAACTTTATCATGAATCGGAACTCGAAGACGTAAGATTAGCATGCTTGTTACATATTAACACTTGTATGATATCAGAGGGTCTTTCTTGATTATATATCAGAATTCTGAAGTCGTTCGTAATTGATTTTTAGCTTTGTAAGAAAATGCCTGTCATAGATTCATTGGATGCTATTTCATTGCATGATAATCCGAATTTTTCTCTTCCTAAACACCACTCGGATATTGAGAAGAATTTGATTTGTAAGTGCATCTTTTGTTTTTGTGCATATGTTTGTGTTTGTCTATTCAGTGATTGTCATGATCAGAATAGAAGTTTATCATGTCATTAATAGGAGCGTTTATGAGTGTGACGTTTTGAGAGGTACTTTTCTCATTCTTGGTTCTAAGTGCAAAAAGTCATGAGTTAGTTTATCTGTGTGGCGTTGAGCGAACGTCAAGGGAGATCGTTTGTGGACATTTATTTTTTCTGCAAAGCTTTAAAATCCTTTGCAGATACCATTGCTGTGGTACTATATTATGCTGTCCCTGTATCAACTATTATCTGCTGTGTTGCACTTCTCTCCTCTGAATATCTGTTTTGATTTATAGCGACCACGTTACAGACAAAGAAATACTCAGAAGAAGCAAAAGAACAAACAGAGTGAGACCAAGTATTGTTCATACTCTCTACAATTTATTACAACCTAATATTGTATTAATTTTAACTTTACATATAATTTTAATTATTTTAATCTTTCCATGTGCATGTATCTGAAGTAATAACTTGAATTTCTTTTTAGGAGCTCACAAAGCGAAGAACAAACATTTAAAATTCACGTAAGATTCGTTGCCCATTCCAACCTACTTCAGAAATGTTTTTTGCCTAATGAAGTAGCTACTTTCATTGATTGCAAATCCTTATTATTGTAAGTTATTGAACATTGAATGAAAATAATATCACATTTCAGAGATCGAATTCTTTGCCATTGGTTGACACTGCTACATTGTTCTTGGAAGAACTTGAAATTGATAAGGAAGGTAAGAAATTGTTTCACCATTATTTTATCTTTAGTTATCATACACGCTTTTTTATAAGAATATAGTCTATAAGAATATTGAGGCTTAAAGTTGCCAAAAAGCAATGGAAATTTAAGAATAACAATGAAAAAGATTGAGGCCCAGCATAAGTTGAGGTATTCTTATAAAAAAAATAGTGTGTAAATTAACAACAAATTAGTTTATCACACTTGTAGAGGCTGTTGGTGATTTTGCAAATGTTTCAACACAGTTATTGCAAGCTACAATAATAACTAGCTGTTAACATTGTTAAAATGAGTGCTGCTGTGATGTGAAATGAATAATCAGGACTAAAGCATCTAGCATTTGATTAAGAGATATGTTTTGTTTTGAAATAAGTGCCTGCAAAAATATGGACAGGGGGTGTTTAGCGTGCTTGGAAGCGCTGTCATGTGTATTGACATTTGTTATTGACATTTACGTTTCGTAGCTGGATTTTGGAATTTCAGCAATAATAGATTTTAGGAAATTATTCTATCAAGAGAAGGTGTGCGCTCAGTTTGAAGATCAAAGATAAAATTCAAATCTTTGTTGATATGACTTTACCATGTAAACAAAACAATACCAAAAACAGGGGAATAAATGTAGAAAACCCCAGATTAAAAAGAAAACTAAATTAAATGCACATCAACAATTTGAAATCTGAAGTCAGGATTTTCTGGACCGGGATTATTTTCAATATCCCCTGCTAAAAACAATAAGATACATAATGATGGTGAAAATGATGACACAATAGTTTTGGGAGCCTACTATCTATACTTCCGCACAGCTTCTCTCTTCCACTTGCAGGCATTCATTTGTCAACTTATCCCCACGACAAGAAAGCAACTCCTGTGTTATTGTCGAAATAAAATTGTCCTCTTTTGGGCCTTCTCGATTCTGGCTACGAATAAAAGTTAATAGCCAGCAAATAAGCCAACCAAATATCGTTTTCCCAATGTTTCTAAAACGACTCGCTGCACTGCAGCAAAAAGATGACCGCCATTGATGAATTGATAATAAAACCAGCATGCGGAGGAGGATTTGAGGCCACGCGCGGGCTGAAATCCGACAAACAAACACACATATTCACATACAGATTTTTTCTCGAGAAGGACTCGATTATATTCTGCTGCGCAGCCGCTTCACTTCGTTCCGCTACGCAGCAGCAATAATAACTAACTGTGAACATTGTTGAAATGAGTGCTGCTGTGATTTAAAACCAATATTCCGGACTGAAGCATCTATTTTTTTAAAAGATATAATCGTCCGGACTGAAGCATCAATTAATTTAAAAGATATGTTTTGAAATGAGTGCCTGCAAAAAATTTGGAGATGGGTGTAGACAAAAGCTTGCAAGCAAGCTTTATTTTTCTTGTGAAGGTGCGACTAAACATTCACCGAACAGTGAAGTAGTTCAAGGGGGGTGAGATGTTAGCTTGCTTCTGTCGTATGTCAAGCGCATACTTTGATTCGATAACCGAATGATTTGCTATGCCGGTCAATTTCAAATGTGGCATGACACATGTATGTGGAACGTAACAATAGATGACTAATATCAACGGGTGAAGGATGACTGTGTCTGGTGCATTCATTCCTTCGACCTTATCCTCTTCTCCTCTGCTGGTAAGGGCTGCTGTGGACTAACGGTAACGTTCCTGCACGCTAACCTCGAGACCACTGGTTCGAAACCTGATGAGAACATCTACTTTGTGTTTTGATCAATTTGTAATTTGAATGTTCTATTGTGGGCGTGTATGCGCAGTGCCATATATAGGCTACTGCGCAGGAATATGCATGACGTAATACTACCTACAGTGCCTGGTGGATCAGTTAGGGTTAGGGTTAGGATTAGGGCTAGGGCTACAGGTGCCCTAAAGGTGGGCGTGTATGCGCAGTGTCATATATAGGCTACTGCGCAGGAGTATGCATGACGTAATGCTACCTACAGTATCTGGTGGATCAGTTAGGGTTAGGGTTAGGATTAGGGCTAGGGCTAGAGTGCCCTAAAGGTGGGTGTGTATGCGCAGTGCCATATGTAGGCTACTACGCAGGAGCATGCGTGATGTAATACTCGTGACAGTGTCTGGTGTATCAGTTAGGATTGAGTGTAGCATTAGGGTTAGGGTTAGGGTTAGGGTTACAGTGCCTTAAAGGTGGGCGTGTATGCGCGTTGGTATGGTATAGCACCTATATTATCTTTATTTTTTCCACACTTTTATATATTTGTCATTTCAGAATTGGAATCAAAACGAAAGAATAGCGGGGTTTATGTGAAGGTAAAGTCATTATTATTTTCTATTATTTTCAACTCTACACATGCTTTCAATTAAACTATTCTTCTTATATATTACCAAAATCAACGAGTATTTCTAATAATCTTTTATTGTACTTTTTTTTAGTTTGTTGAACCAGTTGTTGATGAAGTTGGAGATTGCACCCGGAAACAGTACGTTTTTTTAGAGTATGATTTTAAATTGTGGGAAGTGAGACGATAAAGGGTTATTGTGGTGTTATTTTAGTGTTACTATTAAATGCAGTTTTCAGCTATCTACCCTCTCGTATCGGCAAAGATTTTTCAGATGTTTAATCTTTTCAGTAATTATTTACAGGTCTGATATCTGTTTACGTGAAGATCTGAAAAATCTTATGAACAAAGAAAGTTCAGTAAAAAATGTTGTAAGTAACTCAATCTATTGACGAATATCACATCTTTTTATTCCTTTAATTTTGATTGAAGTAACCTAATTTAGCTTTAACCATCTTCTTTACTTTCATGTATGTATAGTGCCTGTTGCTAGATAGAGTACAGTTAAATTATATGTAATACATTTATTTATATGAATCCTTGACTGTTGCAGATGAATAAAGATATTGACGCAGATGTTAACGATACAATGCCACCTTTACTTCAGGTAGACGCAAGTTCATTCTTCTTCATATGTTGTTAATTGTGAGTGGGTGTAACCAAAAGGGAGCGAAGCAGAGGATGATGTTAAATTAAAGTTGTGGGATTGTGAGACAACGTCCCAAGCTGATAAGAATTGAACAATTTTCCCTGGTGATTATTTGGAAGATGTTTTCCTCCAAATCCTTCCCATGATGCTGCCTCTTCTTCCTAACTTTGAGATTTTTATCATCACAGGCAATGCCCATTTACAAAAGAAGAATTGTCAGCAATGACACTGAAGATAATAGCAATTTATCAAAGTCATCATCATTATCGAAAACAGCCATAGTGAAAGACGATTCCTTAGAATCTTTAATTATTCAGCAGGAAGAAGATAGGTAATTGTATCCAAATGCAATAATACATTATTGCGAAATTCTGCTCGCTACAGCTCGATAACATGAACCAGTATATAACGCGCATTTCTGCATTTACTCGAACACGGCATCTGATTCTTTCAACTGTTTTATGATCTCTCCTGATGTTAAGAAGGATTTTTCTAACTCCCAATACGGATTGATAAGGAAACATAGACCATATCTCGTCTTTTTTACATTCAACTTTCGCCCTGAAGTTGCTTGGGAGTTTTCGCTTCCAGTTTTCGTTGCTTATAAAAGAGTAGTGTAGAAGTATGAAGACTAGTATTGTTAATGCAATAATAAGTTTCCAAGTCTATTGACTAACCTTATTACTGATTTTATTTAGTAAATACTGTTTATTGTTTCATAGATCAGAGGAGAGTCTTGAAGCTCAGCCGTCAGTAGTAACAACAAAGTTTTCTAATAAAGTGAGTAAAACATTTTCAGATTTGAGTATTTCATTTTTTTATTCATTTGACTTTCTTAGCTGACAAGACAATTTATTCTGATGGGATTTATGGGTACATGCTTCTAATGCGACTCGAAAGTTGATACTAATGCTATTCGTAATATAGTTGACGAATTAGTATGTACCCCTGCTAAGCTAGGAAGGTATAATTTGGTCTTTTAAATATGTGTACCAATATATGATCATAATGGCGCAGACTTGCTTGGGCTTTCATAAAGCCTCATATAATCGTTTTTTTTATTTGACTGAGACTTAATTTGATGTCATGAGGAGTTTTGGCTTTAACTTCTTTTGATTTAATTAAAGTTTATTTTGCTCGAGGTAAACCATGCTTTTAGCAGCTTTTTTCTTACAATCAATTGATATAATATCGATTGAATAGTGAATCGTGTTGTTTCAATAAGTAATAAATGTTTTATGTTTTTTCAATTGTAAAACTATTCGCCTGCCATCTTGCATGAAGACTTAAGTATTAGGAAAACAATCTCTATTGTTTTTCTTTGCATTAATTAGAAGACAACAGAAGTAGTGAGAAAGGGTTACAAATCATATGATCGCAATAATTGTAATCCACTATAGCCACAGTTAAAAAACTCGCCTGTTTATAAGTGGGTTAAAAGTTTCGTCAATATTTCAGTTATCTTGCGGTCAGCTGAAAGCTATTGCGATTATCTTGATAAAACAACGATTTAAAAAGTTTCAAATAGGCGATGTTAAAGCTATTTGATTTGCAGTGCAAACCATAAGCAAAATCAGTCCTTAATTTACTAATCCATGAGTGGTTTTCTTTTAACTAATCTTCTTTCAATCTTCATTATCAACTTGTTTCTGCTATTCGTCATATAATGATTCGATCTTTAACGAATCTACTCCACATTTGTATAATACTCCTTAATTCAAGTCTAATTCACCATTTGAGCCTAAATTTATCCCTTCCAATAGTTTATTGATTTTATGCTTTCAAGCGTTATATTTTTATTTACTTCTTATAACTTCACCCTCCCTTTACGAGCCAATGTTAATGCTATAAACGTGTGAATGAAGCGTCGTATAACATTTAGTGTGTTTCTGTTGTCGTAGGCATTTACAAGGACATCTGATGTCAGAGTCTCAAACCGACAAAATGCGTCTTACGTTACACTGAATCGTCACAAAACAATATACAACAACTTCAAGGCCGAGGTAAGTGACTCACTCTAGTAGTCTCTATTTGATTTCAATCATATGTCTTGTTTTATTTGAAATTATTTTCATCCCACCAACACTGCTTGTTTCATGGGCATCAGAGCCAATGAATGATAACGAAGCCATGAAGACTTCCGGGGGGGGGGCGAGAAAGGAATTTTCAGATGCCCCACCCTTCACCAACAGTGAAATTTTATGGTGCCACACCCTTATCCACCTCGTCTTGTAATTTCTCATCAAATTTAAAAGAATTACGAGATCCATTCTGAGGATAACTTGGGGAAACGTTCCCCCCGAAGGCGTCCCCCCTACATCAGAGCATTATGAGACTGTGATGATGATGGTGAATGGTGATTGCATTGATTGTAATTATGATTTGGATTGTTGCCAAATCGATTACTAATCATGAACCATGGAAATGAAGATGGCTGCAGCAAAATACAAGTGAGTACTTTTTTGTTTCAAGTGTTCTTCCTTTTCTTAATTTGCTAACAATTTGACCGACGAATGACGAAATATTAATAACGAATTTATGCAATGAAATATTAAGTCGCTTCTAACGCCGAAATTTAGCTCTTTGGTGTGGGCTGGAGTCCAGACTACTGTCATGTGATGTAAATTTTTTATACTCATTAATTTGGTTTTTATTTTACCAAACAATCCTCGCCGCTTTGTTTTGGAAACAATTTTTAAAATAAAGTCAATTTTAGTTAATGTCTTTTATGCCACTGCTAACCACAAAATAACAATGAAATAAGAATTTAAAGATGGATTTCATTCACATTAGTTCAATGGTACAAAAAGTGTTAAGATATAATGTACTTGTTTGTAACAGTTTTGATTCAAAAGTTAAACCAAAGATGATTGATTGCTTTCAACTTCATCTAGCTGCAATCATTATCTGAAGCTCACACAGCCACACCCAACCGATTTTCATTTTAATATTGCTTGCTTTTATTAAAATTCTTCTTAAAATGTAGTATTGCTCTGGTCAGAAACGAATTCACTGTAACTTCTTATCGGCGTACAATTTGTGTTTAATCAAAAGAAAGATTTAATTTTTGTAAGTGACTGACAGTTGATATAAGTTGTAGTTGCTGGTGATTCAGAGAATATAGATAAAAAAACAGGTCTTGTTGTCTGGGCTCTGTACAAAAAGTATGCCTTGAATAGTTAGGGCAGCTCATGGAAGGATTAGAGTAATAGAAAGTAGTTAAAGTATAGTTTGATCTATGCTGTATACAAAATAAGAGAAGAAGATAAACAAGTTGTTCGACTGTTTGTTCAGTCGTTTGTGATTGCCCAAGACTTTTATCTTGATTTAGTTTAGTTGCATATTATTTAACTACAAATGAAAATTCTTTAAATATGATATACTATGCGACTAAGGGAGCTTATAATGTAGAATGAATGACAACTGGGTTGGTGAGAGAGCGGGCAGGCAGGATTAATGAGGCTAAATCAGGTATTGAGTGTAAGTTGATGCGAATTAGACCAATATGACACATTCTCATTAACGCATCAAAAACATGCAGTAGATTGAACTAAATACAACGCATCACCACATAACATACAATGCAAGTGAGTGAGTGAGTAATAAATGTTCTTTATTATATAAAACTAAGCCGACATTGATGTATAGATTGGTGTGAGAACATATGAAGTTCAATGTTTGATCAGTCGTTTTATGGTTATTGAAGAATTTTATCTTGATTCATTCTAATATCTGCAATGATTCTTTGTCATATATTTATGTATCTATTATTAGATTAGAAATGACAATTCATCGCACGTCTACACGTGTAATAGAAGTTAGGTTTGGCGAAATTAATCTATCACTGTTTTTATGTCGGTACGGCTTGAGTAAAGTCAAATCCTTTTTGGATGTTTGTGTTTTCTTGTTACAAAACACCGCTGATGAACCAAGATTGTATCAGCTAGTCAAATAAAGCAAGATTGTATCAATCATTTTTTACCAATCTATCCATTGTGTCGGTTTGTTCATACAGAGAAGCTCATTATTTTGATTTTAAGTCATAGTAAATTTCTGTAAGTTACTATAGGTTTATGTGTTTATTTGGTCAGATCATGCTCAATTTTGTTACACTCGTAGTAATAGTGTTCTGCTATACAGCATATGACAGTGGTATCTTCTCTTAAGGTCGATGA
>RQOL01000766.1:0-13632 GCA_013076295.1 Sanderia malayensis | reverse complement strand
TGCTCTTTTTTAGCTGCCAAGTTTCTTCACGATTATGGAATATTATTGCACTTCAATGATCAAATACGTGGATTAAATGATTTGTATTTTATCGATCCGACATGGCTGTGTGATATGATTGCATTATTGGTTACTGTCAAAGAAAAGAATCCGTTTATCAAAAATGGATATATAAAAAATTCTGATGTTTTCTCTGTTCTGAAAAGTCCCAGGTTACCTTTGGAGTTTATTCCTCAAGTAAGACTGATTTCTATTTTAACATTTTACGTACTTTCAGAGCTATGGCTCATATCCTTACTGAATCAAGAAATGTCATATTTATTTGTAGTTTCTGCAAATAATGGAAAGGTTTGAAATTGCTCTGAAACTTGACGATGAGAAGATTTTAATTCCGTCAATGTTACCAAGAGAGAAGCCATTTGATGCTCTCGATCAGGCAGCTCATACTGCATCAGTTACAAGTTCAGGAAATAAAAACAGACTCAGTAAGTTTGTGAGCTTGCCAAGAAACCAGTTGATAACACAGAACGGAGGATTCATTGAGTATATCATAAGGAATTATCTACTCAGCTATGTTCCTGCTGGATTTTGGAGTCGTCTTATTGGTAGGAATTTGTGTTTTAATCTAATTGTTCCCAGGATAACACTGTCTCGATTTTCAGCGATACTGTAATAACTGTTTTTCTGTAATCCCAATGAAACGTTTATTATCCTTTGCTAGATGATTTTATTTGATTCCAGCTCGGCTAATTATGGCCGTACACAAATGGGGAATGCTCTTTATGGAACAAGAAACAGATGCAGACAATAATGTGAAAGATTCTGTACCCAATCCTATTATTGGAGCAACAACAACAACTAATTATACGATGATTTATTGGAGAGAAGGAATATTTGTCAGTTATGATGCTGGCCGATTTCTCATTGAGTCTTTTAAGGATGATGTGAGTGCAAGACTTTCTTATGAAGGTATCAGTTGTTTGTTTCATCTCGTAAGTTTAAAAATATTTTATTTTATAGATTGACGAGGTACATTCATCCGAAGGCCTATCTATTACTGTTTGGTCTGATTTTGGTGATTTCTCAGTCATGGGTTTTATTGTTGATCAAATTGATCGTCTCATTTCTGAATGGTATCCAGGTATATCATCTTTTGATTCGTATTAGCTTCATTCATTTACAAGAGGAATATTCCATTTGTTTTAAGCTGAATGCGTGGAGCTGATTCCAATTACAGCTTACTTTTCTCACTTTATTGAACCTTATATGAGGTATATGCGGCTGTCATTTGTTATATGCATTATATCTATTACTATATCTATATAGTTATACCAATTTCGTTCATAGGTTTAGAGGACCTTGATGAATTCGGATCAATGATAGTAGAAAGAATGATTCCCTGTCCAGCATGCATCACTTCATTTCGACAGCACCAGTTATCAAAGTACGTTGAGGATAAAAGCAAAGTGATGGATATTTTGCATTACTTCAGAAACCCGCAGTTTGTCAATCAGTTTTCATTGGCTATTTGTGCTTTGGCTGCCGTTTCTCATGAAAATATCCAATGTGCAAAACATGCAGACACCCCTGTTGCATTGTTGACATTGGTTCCTGATCTGCTGCTCACGGATTTGCCACCATCGATGTTGTTAGCAAAGAATCAACTTGATTTTAACCCAAGTGATACCAACCGATTGGGCGGTGGAGGGGCTGGGGAAGTTTTTAAAGCATCTTACAAAGGGGAAGTTGTTGCTGTCAAACGATTTCATTCCACAAGACAATCAAGGTATAAATCAACCTTTTTTTATTTCCCTTTTGACGTGTATTACAACATTACAACATTCGACTGCATTGTACAATTATTTCATGTGTTGTTTTAGAAACTTTGAAGGAGGATTCAGTTCTGAATGCAAAAGACGGTCAGCCGATGAAGCTACTGTTAGAAAGCTGGCCACTTTTATCCCTGCAGAACAAACCATATGTGACCAATTAGAAGATAATAAAGTTGTTCGAGTTTTTTGGGAATTGCGACAAGAGGTATGTTGATAGCTGTAGCCATGTGATTTTCATGTTACTTTAATCGGAGAAACTTTCGCGGGAAGAAACTTTCGCGATTTTCGCGTTTTTGGCCAAAATTCGCGAAAGTTTATTGCGCGAAATTTTCTAAAATATGAAATTCGCGAAAGTTTATTCTTGATAAAAATTTCAAAATTGGAAATTCGCGAAAGTTTGTTCTCGCAAAAACGCTATTGTGAAAAACTGGTAATCCCAGAGTGAAAGGCGATTAACAAAGAAAAATATTTATTCATTAGTTAGTTTCATGGAAAGAAAAGGGAAGGCAGAAAAGACAGAGTGAATATGGAAACGAAGCTGACTTATTTTAATATTGTTCTTCTTCTGTTAACGTTGTAAAAATGAGAAAAATTTATGAAAAAGTTTTACTTTGAATAAAAACTACTTCAAGGTTTCTGTTTAAAGTTTCTGTTCAGACTTGGAATTCGCGAAAGTTTATTCTCGCAAAATATCCGATTTTGCCTAAAACGCGAAAGTTAATTTCAGAAATTTCGCGTTTTTTTCGCCTCGCGAAAGTTTCTTCCCGCGAAAGTTTCTCCGATTAAAGTACACACTTTCCTATTCCATCCACATAACAATGATTCAATTCATTTTAGGTTGCTGTTCTATGTCGTCTCCAGAATCCATTTATAATTGGATTTCTTGGTGTTTGTCGAGTGCCACTCTGTTTTGCACTGGAGTTAGCACCAGAAGGAGGTTTATTTTCTATCCTCGATGATCATTCACACAAACGAGACTTGATGATTCAATCATCTTTAGATCCTCCAGTGATGGAAAGTATACTGGGAAGAAAGTTAACTTACAAAATAGCATTACAGGTAAGACGCTTATTTTTGACTACAAGAACAATAATGGTTTAATAATGTGTATTTTAAGAGGCGCAAAGTTATCTGAGTAATTAGAAAAGTTGATCCAAACAATTAGCAAGTACATTTTCGAGTTAGCAAGGTCACTTCGACTATTGCCATTTCCTTCAAAATATATCCACAGCTGTGCGGTCAGACGTTAATCCTGTTGTGTAAATTTTTAGACACATAAATATATACATTTGTAACCATGAGAGCCATATAATAATTTAGTAATAGTTTTTTCGTGATGCCGAATGATCTTTGGTTGAGAAATCTCACTGACAACTTTCTCCATGCGCCCATTCTGTGCTACCTGACACAATCTCACATTTAGAAACACCGGAGAGGGGGGCGGGGTGGCAGACATCCCTGCTACCTTTTCCTAAATTCGATGCTACCCCATGACTTAACCAGTCAAGTTAATAAGTGACTTACATTAGCAGCCATTAGCGGAAATCATTGCTTTTGGCTTTGGCTTTTTTGACTTGTAGCCGCCCCTTTACCCTATTATCGTGCTCATTTGTAAAGTTCTCAATGATTTGTTTTCACAGGTTGCCCATGCCTTGCTATATCTTCATGAATCTGAAATAGTTTATCGTGATTTGAAGTCAGATAACGTACTGGTTTGGTCATTGAATGAAAATGATTTGATCAACATCAAGTTGTCTGATTATGGAATTTCATGTTTTGCCACGCCGCAAGGTGTTCTGGGAGAAGGTGGTACACCCGGCTTTCAAGCTCCAGAAGTCAAAACTGGCTGCGCATACGATGAAAAAGTATATTTTTGACAATTTATTTAACGTAGTTAGAACAATATATCATATACCCGCAATGTGCAGAGCAGATACGTAATTCTATGTTGAGTAGAATTGTGGTCTGGTCAACTTTAGCCTGGTTTCCATATGGTCGCAGAGTGTCGCAGAGTGTTGCAGGGTGTTGCAGATTTATGTTTTGCGACACTCTGCAACAAATGGAAACCGCATTCTTAATTTTTTGCGACAGTCTGCAACACCTGTCGCAGGGTGTCGCAGAGATAGAAAATTTTCTATCTCTGCGACACCCTGCGACAACATGAAAAAAATTTAAAGACAAGTAGGGAACTTTGCAAAGACTTTACCAAAATTTGATTTGGCAAAAACATTGGAATTTGCTTCCGTCGTTCTTTAACCCTCTTCAGCAAACAAACAGTCAGAAACATGGAAGATTTTAATAAAAACTGGGTTCTTTGCATCACCCATGCTTCTCAAAAGCTTGGCGCGCAATTGTGTTTACAATTTTCGCGCCAAGCTGTTTCTAAATCTACGCGACATCCTGCGACAAATGGAAACCGCAAGACACTCTGCGACACCCTGGAACACCCTGCAACACTCTGCGACTATATGGAAACTTGAGAATTTCTTAAGCGGAGAATTGACTTCTGTGGAGGAGCTGTTAACAGGCACCACTTTTATTCTCTGTTATTATTGGTCGTTGTTTTGGTAGTATTTGATCATTATATCGACTAACTAATATTTTTTATTGTAGGTTGATATTTTTTCATATGGCATTTGGCTGTACGAATTGATAACAGGTTATCGACCTTTCCGAGAACACAGAACATCGGCCGAAATTCGTAAGGCCGTCAACAATGGAATTCGTCCTTCTTTGCAACATTCAAATGTTGAAAGTAAACTTCCATACCTCGAAATGCTCATGCAGGTACACTCGTCGTACTAATTGTTCAGCAATTGTTGAAATACCCAATCAGCGTGAGGTATCTCTAATCACATGTTAGCTTTTCTAGAATTTGATAGGTTAATATCGATTGCTTTATTTCTTTGTTTGTTACAGGATTGCTGGCTCAGTAGTCCCGCATCTCGTCCTTCTGCCTTTGAAGTGACTAAAAGAATGGAGGATCCAAGGTTTTTTTTTCTGTGCAACAGCTTCCCAAAGGTGGATGAAGAAATTCTCGAACATATAACATTTGTATTTCCAATGGGATTGAACCAAAATTTACTCTCTCCACAACATAATGAACACACTTCGCTTTCTTCTGAAAACAAGTTATTAATCTGGTGTGGAGATGGAAAAACAAGAAAGTTTGTAATCATGAAAAGTGAAAATGGACAAATACAAACTGATATTTCGTGTCCTGGGTCACGGGTGCTTTGTGCTGCTAAAGTTGGGGAAAGAATTTGGCTTGGAAATGAAGTATGATCTGTTCTGTTTATTGGCATTTTTGTTCGTATATATTGTAATACTTTAATGTCTTTCATATAATGTTGATCTTCTTTGATTAGGGATGCCAGATAGAGGTATTTGGATATCACCATTGGCAAATACCAAGGATTTTGTGGTCATTTACAACTCGCGATGCAATTACGGATTTACTTGTCGAAGATAAAAAGGCATGTCTCATTGTGTTGTTATGCCTTTGCTATTTCTTTTTATCTTTCCGATAGACATGCCAATGCCACTATACTGTCAAATGTTGAGTGTATAGACATGCACTCAACAATTTTGATTTGCATATTGCTAAGTATATGGCAATGCATAGCAGCGCAATGGTGGTATTCTTGCATATAAATTGGATATCTATTTTTGTAACAGTGTATTGAAGAAGAAAGAGTTTTTGCTTCTCTTGCTAATGGCACAGTACTTGTGTTCAAGAGAAAGGTTTCACAAGCCAATAAAAAACATGATATATTGAAACGAGTTGAATCCCAAGAAGAAAGTGACAGGATGATGAAAATGGAGAAGAACGAATGGGATGAGCCAACTGTGAGTTAATTTCTATTATTATATGTGAACCTGGACATATTGCTTCTTTTGTATAATTTTATGCAATGAGATTATTCATCTTTTGTTCCTTGCACTTTTTGCTTGAGCATTATTAAGCATTCAAAACATAATAGTTTATTCTTGTTTCTTTTTCTAGATTATAAATCTAGCCAATGAAGGTCGACCAGCTAAGAGCCTTGTGTTTACGAAAGATGGTCGCGAATTATGGGTTGGGTCAGGAAATTGCATTGCAATCATCAATGTATCAAATTTGCAGTTGATCCAGCAAATAAAAGTGTTCACGCTGCATCGTCATATGATTAATCAGCTTGTTACAGACGGGAGACTATTGTGGAGTATTGATAGGAAATCAACTGTTATATACCAATGGGACGTTGAAACACGACAGAAAACATTTCGGTTTGATTGTGATGTAACTCATGATGTGACTGGAGTTATGATTGCACAGCCTGTCACTGATAAACTTTTTCATGATTTGAATGATTCGCCGCCATTAAGCCCCAAAACAAGTCAGAAATCACTTCATCGAATAACAGAAGAAACACTTCAAATGGACAATAATAAAGAACCATCTTTACCAGATGAAAACAAATTAAATGCAAGCAACAAGGAAAAAGAACAAATAGAAGAAAGTCCGTCAACTATGAATCTTCTTGGCAGTCGTACTGCAAAAAATATCAGAAAAATTCAACCATCTTTTATGTTTCAACGAAAGAACAGAAAACCCAGATCGAGACAGAGAAGCAATCAATCAGATGGCTCATTTAAAGTGAGGCCTCGATCTGGAGCAATAACAGATTCGAGTATGAGGCTAAGCTGCATGGTATTGGTTGGCGATACTTTGTGGGTGGGAAGGAGTGTTGGAGATGTACTGGTGATAAATGTTAGAGAACCAACAGACAATACTACTTTGAACACTGCGAATTACAGTGGTCCAAAGTCAACAGAATCATTTGTTTTTGGTGAGGTATTGTCTCAATTTTCAGATGAAGCGATCAAGCAATTTGGTCTGCCAAGAGGAGTGTCACTTTTAATGAAAATGGGATCAGATCAAGTGATTGCCGTATTTCGTACCGAAATGGAAGCCCTTCGAAAAAGAGCAGATAGCTGTGCAGAGGTAGAATTGAGATCAAGATCACGACATCACATTGATCAATTTCGATTTCTCATACTTTCTGCTTGGGGTTGCGAAGACTTTAAAAAATTTACTGCTGGTATACATAATTTACACAATCTCGAAGAAAATTACTGAGCGATTCGAAATTTCAATCATAAAAACTATATATTTTAATTAACAAAACAGGATATAAGTATTTTTCTAATTATTTTCAGCTTTTTTATATTTCATAATGATTTTATATAAAAGGGACATAACAAAATAACATAATTATAGTTCAGGCATGACTTTGACTTATTCAGAAAGATAGTTGACAAATATGCAGTTGCCATCCATTTGCTCACTGATGACAACGACACCATTTAGGGGGCCACTATCTCCAACTGAAAACACCTCAAGTCTTTTGGTATTCCTAGACATCATGGTATTTCTGAACACTCGGATGGCTTCCAAATGGTCCGCACGATTTGTCAACAATTGTTCAATGTACATAGAGGCCTGAAACATTCAAATACATACATCATTACTGTTGTGTGCAATTTGCTTGGGTGAAATAGGTGGGCTTTAACTAGAGACACATTCACTGCGACGTGTTGTCATGTTACTTGATATCAATATTAGTAGATAGTGTGAATGTACCACGAAATCTGGCCCGTTCAAAAATTCTTGTAAAGCATCTTCAGATTTTGCAAACGTGTCAAATGGTCCTTGCAGATGAAGGCATGGTCTCCATTCAGCAAAATAGCTCTCAATGTTGTTTTTGTTCACAAGAGGATTATTGCTGTGTACCAAAAATGCTATGAAATATGCTTTGGCCAACGGCTCCAAGTCTGTAGAGAGATATCAATTCACCATCGTCTAATTTCCTTCGTCGGAAAATATAAGCAAGACTTTGTATTTTTTATAAAATATTAGATATAGATATTGCAACGATCTTTTTACTTACCATGTGCAGTTACAGGTTGTATCATAACTTCGGTAAATAAATCAGTGAATTGCTTGAACAAATCTTCAATGGAGGGCCCGATATCCACTGGGAATATAAAGAATAATAATATTCAATAATCATTTGCCCAAATAAACTCCTATGTTATCATGGTAACCAAAATAGTCTAACTTTATTCGAGAAGATTTATTCACTTTTCTATCCACCCAGTTAGCTTGCGTTGTTTGCAAAACTAATTGCATAGAAATGCTCTTATAATTAAAACTATGACGTATATTTCAGTACTATTTTCGCGTTGTTATTTGATGAAGGTAAGAAGTGTTGAGAAATATGCAATTTCAGTTCAGTATTTGCATGAGCAAATCCACGCCAAAAGTTAAAGTGTCGCGCATTAGAATTGTGCCTGGCAAGGCAGTCAGCCCACAGGAAATTCGCGGGGGCTCACAATTCTTTTTCTTTATTTATTGGTCCGTGCTTGGGACTTGAGGCTGGGCAAAAGTAGATATTTCTTATTAAAAAAGGATGTATCAACAATTTTCAGTTATAAAAATTACAATTGTCCAGTGTTTCATCCATGTATTTCAGACCGAACTAACTTAACAATTCCAAACTAACGCCACGATACTCAATTATATCCAGATTACAAAATGTAAAAGAACACAAGATAACAGCTAAATTACAGAAACATTACTAGAAATGAACAACAACGATATGACAATAATCATAGCAATAATATCAACGATTGTTTTCAACTTTCATGAAAAGTTAGTTAGTGTGACGCCACCGTCTTTTTTGTGAAGTTGGAAAGAGAAATTGTTATCGAAAATAGAAACACGTGGGATAATGGTGTGGAAAACCCATCCAAATCCCGGACAGATGTTGAAATTGTTCGCTTTTGTAGGGCTCAAACGTCATTAAAAATGCAAAAAAATGCAAAAATGATACTCATCATAGTTTTCGAAATATTTTTCTGTAATTCTTTTCCTAACAAGGGTAAGAAAACTAGGAAGAAGGCCGCCATAAAAGTGAGTAAATTGCCTCCAAGAAGCTATTTTGGTTCTCTAAAACCTGGCTTAAGCTTCACCGGTGAAAGTTTCTTAATTTCAGGGCGTTTTTCGATACATTTTGCTAGTAAAAGTTTCTTAAAAGTTTCTTAATTGGATGTTAGAAAAAACGCACGCATAGGACCAAAAACGTCGGAAAAAAGGTGAAAGGTAAAGTTAGGCTGGAAGATCGATTTAATATAGTTGTATATCTAACATTAATCAATAAGCATCATATCTACTCCGTTGATATTGATAATACCATGCACAGTGGTTATCTTCCGTAATTTCAAACAAGAATAAAAAATTGAAAAGTTTCTTAGTGATTTTTCATTTACCAGTGGAAGTTCTTTCACCAGTGAATTTCTTATAAAGCGGTTTCTTATAAAAAAGCGTGTATTCATAGTGAATAAGATATTTAGCAAGCTTCATCAAATCTTACCAACGCTTATTGTGATTAAAATTGCAAGGCACAGGTATTTGAATATTGAATAAACTGTCAAATGCGAGACTAACGGCTATTGTTATTCAAAATATTCAATTCAAAATCAATCGCCTTTGGTGACTAAAATTGAATACATTGAAGTTAAAAACCTTGTTTATTTATAAGGCCGTTAATCAATAAATATTGGCCAGCTTTGATAAACCAAAATTGGCAGGTTAAGTGCGCAAAGACAGCAACATGATTTTGTATCTTTTGTAATATAATTGCTTCTGCCCGAGAAAGATATATTTGAATAGATACTTTCCAACTTCCATCCTACTTTTAAATATCAAAATAAATATTCAAATATCAGGTTTGTAATCCCATAAAAATGACTACTTCTCATGAAGTTTATTCCTGAGAGATACAAATATCTGTCGCTTATTGGAACCCTGAAGGAAAAGTAGTTGTAATACAACGAAATTCTCACGGTATTGCCAGCATGAGCGCAAACTGGAATGAAAATGGGGATGTCTGGCAAATCAAAACAACAATTTATCAACCTATTGTGCTTTAGAAATGGATAAATATAGAATTCAAGACCTTAGAGGTACGATTTATTCTTTAAAAACAATAAACATGTGACAGTCTAACATATTAATCGAGTGTTAATAGTAAATAAACTTCGTAAACATACACAATTTCATCTTGTGTTCGCTGCTCCAAATTTACACACCATGCACCATTCACCAACTTTGTTTTGTTTCTTTCTTTGATGAAGCAAGCATGCCACAGCCAGCCTCTATTTGGCGACCTACCTCGACTTACAAGCGAGGATGTTTCAAGTGTCTTTCTTACGAGATTTTTTTGACAACAGTTTTCATGAAGATGGATCCTCTCACCCCAATTATTAGATGGGCTGACACAAAATCAAAAGTATTTGTCACTATTGAATTGTGTGATGCAAAGGTATGAACAAGTTATATTTTTATTACGTGCATTATAATATTTATACTCATATTTCTAATTGAAGAAAGTGGGCGTTTCTTGCTTTGCTGCCTTCCATTTGCATTCCTATTATGTGCATTTTAATTAACACCAGTGGTGATTTCTAGGGGGGCGGAGCCCCCCTTGTTAAAATATATTCTGAATTTGGGGGGCGCAGCCCCCCAAACAATCTCTGTATTTGTGCTCTGCAAAACTTCTCGTTATCCAGAAGTTAAAGTTTAAAGGCCTCATTTGTAAAGATTCTGATGTGCGTGGCATGCCAAATGTTAACTCTCGTATCGTCGGTGTCTTATTCAGTTGTTTCTATTCAGGTTTATAAACCATTGTTTGGTCTTGTTTGGTTTGTGTGAGCACGTTTTTTATATTTGCGCCAATGAAAACATGGGTGTGGTCACACAAAAACCACACCCACTCTGGAGGTTTTACTTTTGGAGCCCCCCTTGTTAATTTTTTTAGAAATCACCACTGATTAACACCTTTTATTATAGGTCTTGTATTCCTCTTTTGCAGGAACTAGAAATTGATATTCAGGATTATTCTCTGTCATTTAAAGGTAATGGTGATATACTATGTGCGGCTCAATTTTCCCTGAATATTTTATTGGGCATGTATGTTGTTCTTGTTCTTGTCTTGCACTCTCTTTACTATTTTGATATTTTTATAGGCTTTGGTATTGGAGCCAGAGGAGAAAATTTCTATGAAGCATCAATGAACCTTTATGGAGAAATCTGTCCAGAAGTATTTATTAACTAAAATCTAATCATTTATTTTATTAATTGTTTTAAACCTATTTTTTATGAAAATGATAAAAACATCCCAATAAGCTTTTAAGAAACTGGAGTTAACATGCGAAGGTTGGTTTCATATAAAAAGATGGGTCAATTATCATATTTTTAAATTTTCTTTTGAGAATTCTGAAAAGAAGATTACAGATAGATGCATCTCTCTTACCTTAAAGAAAAAAATTAAAGGTATCTACTGTATTTGATAATTAAATATTACATGTTATCACACCACACAGCACGTTAATATTGGCTTCAGTTAAGAGGGTTATGAAGTATACTTTATGCATGTTTAAATGATGTGAAGTGAAATAAATGAAATGAAAAATTTTATATTTAAGGCAACTGGGTTCGTCTTTTAAAAGATAAAATTAAACCTGGTTGGTTAAAAATAGATTTTGATAAAATGGAAATTGAAGATTCTGAAAAAGAGGAAGAAGATAAGCAAATAAATGTTTGTATTAATATGAATAATTTTTTTGTTTAATTGAGCATATCGACATATTTTAATATAGGTCTCAATATATCTCTTTAAAAGAATGCATTTTATTTAATGGAACAATGTTCTTCCTATCACAGAACATTACATTCGAAAACAGAACAAGGCGTGAAATTGATAGAGCAAATGATGAAAGTGAGTTCCTTTTTTTAGTATTTAAATATAGATGCTTAAATATATTTCATTTAGCAAATAACTATGTAACATTTTTGCATTCTCTCTTTATTTAGTTGCAGTGTTCATTAAATTGGCATATTTGATTGTTTATAACATTGGACAAGGCATTGCATTTTGGGTGATTGTCTTCAAATTATTGCATGGATTCATCATGAAAGGACAAAGTTTGTGGCATCTTTTTCATATGTTGTTCATTGATATTCAGTTGTCAATTATGCCCCATAATATATATTTCAGATTATTAGGTCTACACGTTTTTTATTTTGTAAGAAACCTAGCTCAAGCCCTACTAGTAAAAGTTTCTTAAATGTTCTATTGTTTTCTATTGTTAAGGAAAACAATAGAACAAAAGAATCTATTGTAATTTAGCACAAATTCTACTAGTAAGTTTCTTATAAAGTGGTTTCTTATAAAAAAAACGTGTATTCCTCTGCTTAAGAGCACAGCACCCTTATCAAGAAAATTAAAAGATTCAGATTTTTCCATGACAGAAATGTGTTGGAAAATGGTGCATATTTTTTAGGGGCACCCCATAAGGTGTGCTCTTAAGCAGGGAATAGGGTATATAAAGCAGTTTTTACTGAAGTGGTATGCTGAAGACTATATCATTAGACTTCTTGCTTTTACAGATTTCTTGCACATTGCTTATGATGATGTTAGTGACCTTATTCTAACATGTCAATTATTTGCAATCCTGGAAATCATTAATCCTCTATTTGGCATTGTGAAAACAGGAGTTGTTGCACCATTATTACAAGTAAGTCAATTTCACAAGCCATTCATCTTGAAGGCTGCCTGTTCAAGTTTTTTTCCATTACTTTTGGCTACATATTTGCCATTAATTTCAGGTTGGTGGAAGAAATTTCATTTTATTTTTGTTGATCTTACCAAATGTTGAAATCCACCCAAGTCCTGTTGTTTACATTTTGTTCCTTTCTTGGTCACTGATTGAAACAATAAGGTAATACTTAGTGATACTTTGAATTATTATATAACCATGGTATGTCTTAACAGTTTTAACATGCAACAAAATGTCTCTCATTTTATTGTTGTCCTTTATAGATATCCATTTTATGTTCTGTCCCTATTTGGGCGAACTTTTTATTTATTGAAATGGCTGCGTTACTCTCTTTGGGTTGGTCTCTATCCACTTGGACTCATTTGTGAAGGTAAACCACCTTTAATATCATTCCAGCACATTTTCTTTTGCATAATATACCATTTGTTGCCTGATCACGTGACCAGAATCGAAGGCTGATTTATTCCATTTTGAACCAGAAATACTACCAATCTGAGTCTTTTGATTACGTTAAGGCTATTGTCAATCGTCTGGCATGAATATTTCGAAAACCAAGATTATTACGATTCCACATAGCTTTTTTATTACATGTATTAGCCAATAACATTTGGTCTCGAAATTGAAAATCGTACTCTTGATGTTAGGAATCTCATAATTCATTTGAACCTTTAATAGCAGTCAGCTCCCATTTGCCTCATCATTTGGAAAATTCAGCCGAATCATTTGGAAGTGGTTTGAGACCCTTCTTAAGATTGACGAAACTCAAATACGCAGAACCATGATGGACCGAACTAAAATTAGAGATCTTCTGGATCTACTGTAACGGTGTTCAAAATGCCTCTGTACAGAATAAATTCCGATTCCGATTCCGCCTCTCATTGACGACCACTTGAACTTTGATCTAAAAATGACCGTGATTAGATGTCTTACTATAGTTTTTTGGATATTTAACATGTGTATTTGTTTTAGGTCTTGTTGTTTACAAGTCAATTCCCGTTGCTTTAAAGACACAAAGACTGTCTCTTACTTTGCCGAATGACCTGAACTTTTCATTCAGTTTCTCCTACTTTCTGCGACTATACATCATATTCCTTATTTTTGGTAAGTTTTTAATCTCTGAGACTGACTATAAAGC
>RQOL01000765.1:0-50953 GCA_013076295.1 Sanderia malayensis | reverse complement strand
TCCCGCTTTTGATGACTTCCCACGTTTCTTGACTTTCGACTGTGGGATGACCTGCCACTTTTTCTTGACTTTCCACTTTTTCTTGACTTCCCACTTTGGATGACTTCCCTCTTTTGACGACTTCCCACTTTTTCTTGACTTTCCACTTTTGATGACCTCCCACTTTTTCTTGTCTTCCCACTTTTGATGAGTTCCCACTATTGATGACTTTCCATTTTTGGTGACATCCCACTTTTGATGACTTCCCTCTTTTGACGACTTCCCACTTTTTCTTGAATTCCCATCTTTGATGACTTCCCACCTTTTCCTGACATCCCACCTCTTCTTGACTTCCCACCTTTTCTTGACTACCCGCAATTTCTTGACTTCCCATTTTTGATGACTTCCCACTTTTTCTTGACGTTCCACTTTTGATGACTTCCCACTTTTTCTTGATTTCCCACTTTTAATGAGTTCCCACTATTGATGACTTCCACCTTTGATGACTTCCCACTTTTGATGACTTCACACTTTTTCTTGGCTTTCCGCTTTCGGCGACTTCCCACTTTTGATGCCTTCTCATTTTTAATAACTTCCCTAGTTATTTTGACATCTCACTGTTGATGAATTCACACTTCTAACGACTTCCCACTTCTTCTTGACTTCCCACCATTTCTTGACTACCCGCAACTTCTTGACTTCCCATTTTTGATGACTTCCCACTTTTTCTTGACGTTCCACTTTTGATGACTTCCCACTTTTTCTTGATTTCCCACTTTTAATGAGTTCCCACTATTGATGACTTCCACCTTTGATGACTTCCCACTTTTGATGACTTCACACTTTTTCTTGGTTTTCCGCTTTCGGTGACTTCCCACTTTTGATGCCTTCTCACTTTTAATAACTTCCCTTGTTATTTTGACATATCACTTTTGATGAATTCACACTTGTAACGACTTCCCACTTCTTCTTGACTTCCCACCTTTTCTTGACTTCCCGCAATTTCTTGACTTCCCATTTTTGATGACTTCCCACTTTTTCTTGACGTCCCACTTTTGATGACTTGCCACTTTTTCTTGATTTCCCACTTTTGATGAGTTCCCACTATTGATGACTTCCACCTTTTCCTGACATGCCAGTTTTTCTTGACTTCCCACTTTTTCTTGACTTCCCACTTTTGATGACTTCCCACTTTTTCTTGAATTCTCACTTTTGACAACATCCCACTTTTTCTCGACTTCCCACTTTTGATGCCTTCTCACTTTTAATAACTTCCTTGTTATTTAACATCTCACTGTTGATGAATTCACACTTTTAACGACTTCCCACTTCTTCTTGACTTCCCGCCTTTGATGACTTCCAACCTTTTCTAGATTTGCCTTTTTGATGATCTCCCACTTTTGATGACCTCCTACTTTTTCTTTACTTGCCATATTTTCTAGACTTCACATATTTCTTGACTTCCCCAATTTTGATGACTTCCTTTTTTTTCTTGACTTCCGACTTTGGATTACTTTTCGCCTTTGATGACTTCCCAATCTTTCTTTACCTCCCATATTTCATGATTTCCTACTTTTGATGCCATCCCACTTTTTCATGATTTCCAATTTCTTTTGATTTCCCACTTTTGATGACTTCCTACTTATGATGACTTCCCACTTTTGATGACTTCCCATTTTCGGTTACCTCCCACCTTTGATGATTTCCCAATTTTGAGGACTTCCAACGTTTTCTTGATTTCCCACTTTTTCTTGACTTCCCACTATTTTTTGACTTCCCGCAATTTCTTGACTTCCCATTTTTGATGACTTCCCACTTTTTCTTGACGTCCCACTTTTGATGACTTCCCACTTTTTCTTCATTTCCCATTTTTGATGAGTTCCCACTATTGATGACTTCCCATTTTTGTTGACTTCTCACTTTTCTTGAATTCTCACTTTTGACGACTCCCCACTTTTTCTTGACCTCCCGCTTTTGGCGACTCCCCAATTTTGACAACTTCATAATTTTGATGATTTCCCCTTTTGATGAC
Organism: Sanderia malayensis; assembly: GCA_013076295.1. NCBI lineage: Eukaryota > Metazoa > Cnidaria > Scyphozoa > Semaeostomeae > Pelagiidae > Sanderia > Sanderia malayensis. Next base: position 48,942 of record RQOL01000765.1, on the reverse strand, counting down.
TTGCCACGTTTTCTTGACTTCCCACTGTGGATGACCTCCCACTTTTTCTTGACTTTCCACTTTTTCTTGACTTCCCACTTTGGATGAATTCCCTCTTTTGACGACTTCCCACTTTTTCTTGAATTCCCATCTTTGATGACTTCCACCTTCTCCTGACATCCCACCTCTTCTTGACTTCCCACCTTTTATTGACTTCCCGCAATTTCTTGACTTCCCATTTTTGATGACTTTCCACTTTTTCTTGACGTTCCACTTTTTCTTGACTTCCACTTTTGATGCTTTCTCACTTTTAATAACTTCCCTTTGTTACTTTGACATCTCACTGTTGATGAATTCACACTTTTAACGACTTCCCACTTCTTCTTGACTTCCCACCTTTTCTTGACTTCCCGCAATTTCTTGACTTCCCATTTTTGATGACTTCCCACTTTTTCTTGACGTCCCTCTTTTGATGACTTCCCACTTTTTCTTGATTTCCCACTTTTAATGAGTTCCCACTATTGATGACTTCCCATTTTTGGTCACTTCCCACTTTTGATGACTTCCCTATTTTGACAACTTCCCACTTTTTCTTAACTTCCCACCTTTGATGACTTCCCACTTTTTCTTGACTTCCCGCATTCGATGATATCCCACTTTTTTTTGTCCTGCTACTTTTTCTTGACTTGCCACTTTTGATGAGGTCCCACTTTTTCTTGACTTCCCACTTTTGTTGACTTCTCACTTTTTCTTGAATTCTCACTTTTGACGACTCCCCACTTTTTCTTGACTTGCCGCTTTTGGTGACTTCCCTGTTTTGACGACTTCCCACTTTTTCTTGAATTCCCATCTTTGATGACTTCGCACCTTTTCCTGACATCCCACCTCTTCTTGACTTCCCACCATTTCTTGACTACCCACAACTTCTTGACTTCCCATTTTTGATGACTTCCCACTTTTTCTTGACGTTCCACTTTTGATGACTTCCCACTTTTTCTTGATTTCCCACTTTTAATGAGTTCCCACTATTGATGACTTCCACCTTTGATGACTTCCCACTTTTGATGACTTCACACTTTTTCTTGGTTTTCCGCTTTCGGTGACTTCCCACTTTTGATGCCTTCTCACTTTTAATAACTTCCCTTGTTATTTTGACATCTCACTTTTGATGAATTCACACTTGTAACGACTTCCCACTTCGTCTTGACTTCCCACCTTTTCTTGACTTCCCGCAATTTCTTGACTTCCCATTTTTGATGACTTCCCACTTTTTCTTGACGTCCACTTTTGATGACTTGCCACTTTTTCTTGATTTCCCACTTTTGATGAGTTCCCACTATTGATGACTTCCACCTTTTCCTGACATGCCACTTTTTCTTGACTTCCCACTTTTTCTTGACTTCCCACTTTTGATGACTTCCCACTTTTTCTTGAATTCTCACTTTTGACAACATCCCACTTTTTCTTGACTTCCCACTTTTGATGCCTTCTCACTTTTAATAACTTCCCTTGTTATTTAGACATCTCACTGTTGATGAATTCACACTTTTAACGACTTCCCACTTCTTCTTGACTTCCCGCCTTTGATGACTTCCAACCTTTTCTAGATTTGCCTTTTTGATGATCTCCCACTTTTGATGACCTCCTACTTTTTCTTTACTTGCCATATTTTCTAGACTTCACATATTTCTTGACTTCCCCAATTTTGATGACTTCCTTTTTTTTCTTGACTTCCGACTTTGGATTACTTTTCGCCTTTGATGACTTCCCACTCTTTCTTGACCTCCCATATTTCATGACTTCCTACTTTTGATGCCATCCCACTTTTTCATGATTTCCAATTTCTTTTGATTTCCCACTTTTGATGACTTCCTACTTATGATGACTTCCCACTTTTGATGACTTCCCATTTTCGGTGACCTCCCACCTTTGATGATTTCCCAATTTTGAGGACTTCCCACGTTTTCTTCATTTCCCACTTTTTCTTGACTTCCCACTATTTTTTGACTTCCCGCAATTTCTTGACTTCCCATTTTTGATGACTTCCACTTTTTCTTGACGTCCCACTTTTGATGACTTCCCACTTTTTCTTCATTTCCCATTTTTGATGAGTTCCCACTATTGATGACTTCCCATTTTTGTTGACTTCTCACTTTTTCTTGAATTCTTACTTTTGACGACTCCCCACTTTTTCTTGACCTCCCGCTTTTGGCGACTCCCCAATTTTGACAACTTCATAATTTTGATGATTTCCCCCTTTTGATGACTTGCCACGTTTTCTTGACTTCCCACTGTGGATGACCTCCCACTTTTTCTTGACTTTCCACTTTTTCTTCACTTCCCACTTTGGATGAATTCCCTCTTTTGACGACTTCCCACTTTTTCTTGAATTCCCATCTTTGATGACTTCCCACCTTCTCCTGACATCCCACCTCTTCTTGACTTCCCACCTTTTATTGACTTCCCGCAATTTCTTGACTTCCCATTTTTGATGACTTTCCACTTTTTCTTGACGTTCCACTTTTTCTTGACTTCCCACTTTTGATGCTTTCTCATTTTAATAACTTCCCTTGTTACTTTGACATCTCACTGTTGATGAATTCACACTTTTAACGACTTCCCACTTCTTCTTGACTTCCCACCTTTTCTTGACTTCCCGCAATTTCTTGACTTCCCATTTTTGATGACTTCCCACTTTTTCTTGACGTCCCTCTTTTGATGACTTCCCACTTTTTCTTGATTTCCCACTTTTAATGAGTTCCCACTATTGATGACTTCCCATTTTTGGTCACTTCCCACTTTTGATGACTTCCCTATTTTGACAACTTCCCACTTTTTCTTAACTTCCCACCTTTGATGACTTCCCACTTTTTCTTGACTTCCCGCATTCGATGATATCCCACTTTTTTTTGTCCTGCTACTTTTTCTTGACTTGCCACTTTTGATGAGGTCCCACTTTTTCTTGACTTCCCACTTTTGTTGACTTCTCACTTTTTCTTGAATTCTCACTTTTGACGACTCCCCACTTTTTCTTGACTTGCCGCTTTTGGTGACTTCCCAATTTTGACAACTTCCCAATTTTGATGATTTCCCCCTTTTGATGACTTGCCACGTTTTCTTGACTTCCCACTGTGGATGACCTCCCACTTTTTCTTGACTTTCCACTTTTTCTTGACTTCCCACTTTGGATGACTTCCCTCTTTTGACGACTTCCCACTTTTTCTTGAATTCCCATCTTTGATGACTTCCCACCTTCTCCTGACATCCCACCTCTTCTTGACTTCCCACCTTTTATTGACTTCCCGCAATTTCTTGACTTCCCATTTTTGATGACTTTCCACTTTTTCTTGACGTTCCACTTTTTCTTGACTTCCCACTTTTGATGCTTTCTCACTTTTAATAACTTCCCTTGTTACTTTGACATCTCACTGTTGATGAATTCACACTTTTAACGACTTCCCACTTCTTCTTGACTTCCCACCTTTTCTTGACTTCCCGCAATTTCTTGACTTCCCATTTTTGATGACTTCCCACTTTTTCTTGACGTCCCTCTTTTGATGACTTCCCACTTTTTCTTGACTTCCCACTTTTAATGAGTTCCCACTATTGATGACTTCCCATTTTTGGTCACTTCCCACTTTTGATGACTTCCCTCTTTTGACAACTTCCCACTTTTTCTTAACTTCCCACCTTTGATGACTTCCCACTTTTTCTTGACTTCCCGCATTCGATGATATCCCACTTTTTTTTGTCCTGCTACTTTTTCTTGACTTGCCACTTTTGATGAGGTCCCACTTTTTCTTGACTTCCCACTTTTGTTGACTTCTCACTTTTTCTTGAATTCTCACTTTTGACGACTTCCCACTTTTTCTTGACTTGCCGCTTTTGGTGACTTCCCAATTTTGACAACTTCCCAATTTTGATGATTTCCCCCTTTTGATGACTTGCACGTTTTCTTGACTTCCCACTGTGGATGACCTCCCACTTTTTCTTGACTTTCCACTTTTTCTTGACTTCCCACTTTGGATGACTTCCCTCTTTTGACGACTTCCCACTTTTTCTTGAATTCCCATCTTTGATGACTTCCCACCTTCTCCTGACATCCCACCTCTTCTTGACTTCCCACCTTTTATTGAATTCCCGCAAATTCTTGACTTCCCATTTTTGATGACTTTCCACTTTTTCTTGACGTTCCACTTTTTCTTGACTTCCCACTTTTGATGCTTTCTCACTTTTAATAACTTCCCTTGTTATTTTGACATCTCACTGTTGATGAATTCACACTTTTAACGACTTCCCACTTCTTCTTGACTTCCCACCTTTTCTTGACTTCCCGCAATTTCTTGACTTCCCATTTTTGATGACTTCCCACTTTTTCTTGACGTCCCTCTTTTGATGATTTCCCACTTTTTCTTGATTTCCCACTTTTAATGAGTTCCCACTATTGATGACTTCCACCTTTGATGACATCCCACTTTTGATGACTTCCCACTTTTTCTTGGTTTTCCGCTTTCGGTGACTTCCCCCTTTTGATGCCTTCTCACTTTTAATAACTTCCCTTTTATTTTGACATCTCACTGTTGATGAATTCACACTTTTAACGACTTCCCACTTCTTCTTGACTTCCCACCTTTTCTTGACTTCCCGCAATTTCTTGACTTCCCATTTTTGATGACTTCCCACTTTTTCTTGACGTTCCACTTTTGATGACTTCCCACTTTTTCTTGATTTCCCACTTTTAATGAGTTCCCACTATTGATGACTTCCACCTTTGATGACTTCCCACTTTTGATGACTTCACACTTTTTCTTGGCTTTCCGCTTTCGGTGACTTCCCACTTTTGATGCCTTCTCATTTTTAATAACTTCCCTAGTTATTTTGACATCTCACTGTTGATGAATTCACACTTCTAACGACTTCCCACTTCTTCTTGACTTCCCACCTTTTCTTGACTTCCCGCAATTTCTTGACTTCCCATTTTTGATGACTTCCCACTTTTTCTTGACGTCCCTTATTTGATGACTTCCCACTTTTTCTTGATTTCCCACTTTTAATGAGTTCCCACTATTGATGACTTCCACCTTTGATGACATCCCATTTTTGATGACTTTCCACTTTTTCTTGACGTTCCACTTTTTCTTGACTTCCCACTTTTGATGCTTTCTCACTTTTAATAACTTCCCTTGTTATTTTGACATCTCACTGTTGATAAATTCACACTTTTAACGACTTCCCACTTCTTCTTGACTTCCCACCTTTTCTTGACTTCCCGCAATTTCTTGACTTCCCATTTTTGATGACTTCCCACTTTTTCTTGACGTTCCACTTTTGATGACTTCCCACTTTTTCTTGATTTCCCACTTTTAATGGTTCCCACTATTGATGACTTCCACCTTTGATGACTTCCCACTTTTGATGACTTCACACTTTTTCTTGGCTTTCCGCTTTCGGTGACTTCCCACTTTTGATGCCTTCTCATTCTTAATAACTTCCCTAGTTATTTTGACATCTCACTGTTGATGAATTCACACTTCTAACGACTTCCCACTTCTTCTTGACTTCCCACCTTTTCTTGACTTCCCGCAATTTCTTGACTTCCCATTTTTGATGACTTCCCACTTTTTCTTGACATCCCACTTTTGATGACTTTCCACTTTTTCTTGACTTCCCACTTTGGATGACTTCCCTGTTTTGACGACTTCCCACTTTTTCTTGAATTCCCATCTTTGATGACTTCGCACCTTTTCCTGACATCCCACCTCTTCTTGACTTCCCACCATTTCTTGACTACCCGCAACTTCTTGACTTCCCATTTTTGATGACTTCCCACTTTTTCTTGACGTTCCATTTTTGATGACTTCCCACTTTTTCTTGATTTCCCACTTTTAATGAGTTCCCACTATTGATGACTTCCACCTTTGATGACTTCCCACTTTTGATGCCTTCTCACTTTTAATAACTTCCCTTGTTATTTTGACATCTCACTTTTGATGAATTCACACTTGTAACGACTTCACACTTCTTCTTGACTTCCCACCTTTTCTTGACTTCCCGCAATTTCTTGACTTCCCATTTTTGATGACTTCCCACTTTTTCTTTACGTCCCACTTTTGATGACTTGCCACTTTTTCTTGATTTCCCACTTTTGATGAGTTCCCACTATTGATGACTTCCACCTTTTCCTGACATGCCACTTTTTCTTGACTTCCCACTTTTTCTTGACTTCCCACTTTTGATGACTTCCCACTTTTTCTTGAATTCTCACTTTTGACAACATCCCACTTTTTCTTGACTTCCCACTTTTGATGCCTTCTCACTTTTAATAACTTCCCTTGTTATTTAGACATCTCACTGTTGATGAATTCACACTTTTAACGACTTCCCACTTCTTCTTGACTTCCCACCTTTTCTTGACTTCCCGCAATTTCTTGACTTCCCATTTTTGATGACTTCCCACTTTTTCTTGACATCCCACTTTTGATGACTTTCCACTTTTTCTTGCCTTCCCACTTTGGATGACTTCCCTGTTTTGACGACTTCCCACTTTTTCTTGAATTCCCATCTTTGATGACTTCGCACCTTTTCCTGACATCCCACCTCTTCTTGACTTCCCACCATTTCTTGACTACCCGCAACTTCTTGACTTCCCATTTTTGATGACTTCCCACTATTTCTTGACGTTCCACTTTTGATGACTTCCCACTTTTTCTTGATTTCCAACTTTTAATGAGTTCCCACTATTGATGACTTCCACCTTTGATGACTTCCCACTTTTGATGACTTCACACTTTTTCTTGGTTTTCCGCTTTCGGTGACTTCCCACTTTTGATGCCTTCTCACTTTTAATAACTTCCCTTGTTATTTTGACATCTCACTTTTGATGAATTCACACTTGTAACGACTTCACACTTCTTCTTGACTTCCCACCTTTTCTTGACTTCCCGCAATTTCTTGACTTCCCATTTTTGATGACTTCCCGCTTTTTCTTGACGTCCCACTTTTGATGACTTGCCACTTTTTCTTGATTTCCCACTTTTGATGAGTTCCCACTATTGATGACTTCCACTTTTCCTGACATGCCACTTTTTCTTGACTTCCCACCTTTTCTTGACTTCCCACTTTTGATGACTTCCCACTTTTTCTTGAATTCTCACTTTGACAACATCCCACTTTTTCTTGACTTCCCACTTTTATGCCTTCTCACTTTTAATAACTTCCCTTGTTATTTAGACATCTCACTGTTGATGAATTCACACTTTTAACGACTTCCCACTTCTTCTTGACTTCCCGCCTTTGATGACTTCCAACCTTTTCTAGATTTGCCTTTTTGATGATCTCCCACTTTTGATGACCTCCTACTTTTTCTTTACTTGCCATATTTTCTAGACTTCACATATTTCTTGACTTCCCCAATCTTGATGACTTCCTTTTTTTTCTTGACTTCCGACTTTGGATTACTTTTCGCCTTTGATGACTTCCCACTCTTTCTTACCTCCCATATTTCATGACTTCCTACTTTTGATGCCATCCCACTTTTTCATGATTTCCAATTTCTTTTGATTTCCCACTTTTGAGACTTCCTACTTATGATGACTTCCCACTTTTGATGATTTCCCATTTTCGGTGACCTCCCACCTTTGATGATTTCCCAATTTTGAGGACTTCCCACGTTTTCTTGATTTCCCACTTTTTCTTGACTTCCCACTATTTTTTGACTTCCCGCAATTTCTTGACTTCCCATTTTTGATGACTTCCCACTTTTTCTTGACGTCCCACTTTTGATGACTTCCCACTTTTTCTTCATTTCCCACTTTTGATGAGTTCCCACTATTGATGACTTCCCATTTTTGTTGACTTCTCACTTTTTCTTGAATTCTCACTTTTGACGACTCCCCACTTTTTCTTGACCTCCCGCTTTTGGCGACTCCCCAATTTTGACAACTTCATAATTTTGATGATTTCCCCCTTTTGATGACTTGCCACGTTTTCTTGACTTCCCACTGTGGATGACCTCCCACTTTTTCTTGACTTTCCACTCTTTCTTGACTTCCCACTTTGGATGAATTCCCTCTTTTGACGACTTCCCACTTTTTCTTGAATTCCCATCTTTGATGACTTCCCACCCTCTCCTGACATCCCACCTCTTCTTGACTTCCACCTTTTATTGACTTCCCGCAATTTCTTGACTTCCCATTTTTGATGACTCCCCACTTTTTCTTGACGTCCCTCTTTTGATGACTTCCCACTTTTTCTTGATTTCCCACTTTTAATGAGTTCCCACTATTGATGACTTCCCATTTTTGGTCACTTCCCACTTTTGATGACTTCCCTCTTTTGACAACTTCCCACTTTTTCTTAACTTCCCACCTTTGATGACTTCCCACTTTTTCTTGACTTCCCGCATTCGATGATATCCCACTTTTTTTTGTCCTGCTACTTTTTCTTGACTTGCCACTTTTGATGAGGTCCCACTTTTTCTTGACTTCCCACTTTTGTTGACTTCTCACTTTTTCTTGAATTCTCACTTTTGACGACTCCTCACTTTTTCTTGACTTGCCGCTTTTGGTGACTTCCCAATTTTGATAACTTCCCAATTTTGATGATTTCCCCCTTTTGATGACTTGCCACGTTTTCTTGACTTCCCACTGTGGATGACCTCCCACTTTTTTCTTGACTTTCCACTTTTTCTTGACTTCCCACTTTGGATGACTTCCCTCTTTTGACGACTTCCCACTTTTTCTTGAATTCCCATCTTTGATGACTTCCCACCTTCTCCTGACATCCCACCTCTTCTTGACTTCCCACCTTTTATTGACTTCCCGCAATTTCTTGACTTCCCATTTTTGATGACTTTCCACTTTTTCTTGACGTTCCACTTTTTCTTGACTTCCCACTCTTGATGCTTTCTCACTTTTAATAACTTCCCTTGTTATTTTGACATCTCACTGTTGATGAATTCACACTTTTAACGACTTCCCACTTCTTCTTGACTTCCCACCTTTTCTTGACTTCCCGCAATTTCTTGACTTCCCATTTTTGAAGACTTCCCACTTTTTCTTGACGTCCCTCTTTTGATGACTTCCCACTTTTTCTTGATTTCCCACTTTTAATGAGTTCCCACTATTGATGACTTCCACCTTTGATGACATCCCACTTTTGATGACTTCCCACTTTTTCTTGGTTTTCCGCTTTCGGTGACTTTCCCCTTTTGATGCCTTCTCACTTTTAATAACTTCCCTTGTTATTTTGACATCTCACTGTTGATGAATTCACACTTTTAACGACTTCCCACTTCTTCTTGACTTCCCACCTTTTCTTGACTTCCCGCAATTTCTTGACTTCCCATTTTTGATGACTTCCCACTTTTTCTTGACGTCCCACTTTTGATGACTTCCACTTTTTCTTGATTTCCCACTTTTGATGAGTTCCCACTATTGATGACTTCCACCTTTTCCTGACATCCCACTTTTTCTTGACTTCCCACTTTTTCTTGACCTCCCACTTTTGATGACTTCCCACTTTTTCTTGAATTCTCGCTTTTGACGACATCCCACTTTTTCTTGACTTCCCACTTTTGATGCCTTCTCACTTTTAATAACCTCCCTTGTTATTTTGACATCTAACTGTTGATGAATTCACACTTTTAACGACTTCCCACTTCTTCTTGACTTCCCGCCCTTGATGACTTTCAACCTTTTCTAGATTTGCCCTATTTGATGATTTCCCACTTTTGATGACCTCCTACTTTTTCTTTACTTGCCATATTTTCTAGATTCACATATTTCATGACTTCCCCACTTTTAATGACTTCCTTTTTTTTCCTGACTTCCGACTTTGGATTACTTTTCACCTTTGATGACTTCCCACTCTTTCTTGACCTCCCATATTTCATGACTTCCTACTTTTGATGCCTTCCCACTTTTCATGATTTCCAATTTCTTTTGATTTCCCACTTTTGATGACTTCCCACTTATGATGACTTCCCACTTTTGATGACTTCCCATTTTCGGTGACCTCCCACTTTTGATGATTTCCCTATTTTGATGACTTCCCTCTTTTACAACTCCCCATATTTCTTGACTTCCTGCTTTTGGTGACTTCCCGCTTTTTTGTGACTTCCACTTTGATAACTTCCCACTTTTTCTTGACTTCCCACTTTTGATGACTTCCCAGTTTTCTTGAATTCTCACTTTTGACGAGTCCCACGTTTTCTGACTTCCCACTCTGGATGAACTCCACTTTTTCTTGACTTCCAATTTTTATAACCTCCTATTTGATGAATTCACTCTTTGATGACTCCCCACTTTTTCCTGACCTCCCGCTTTCGGTGACTTCCCAATTTGGTAACTTCCCACTTTTGATGATTTCCTTCTTTGACAACTACCCGCCTTCTCTTGACTTCTCACTTTTGATGAATTCCCACCTTTTCTTGACTTCCAACTTTTGATGAGTTCCCACTTTTTCATGATTTCCAATTTCTTTTGATTTCCCACTTTTGATGACTTCCCACTTATGATGACTTCCCACTTTTGATGACTTCCCATTTTCGGTGACCTCCCACTTTTGATGATTTCCCTATTTTGATGACTTCCCTCTTTTAACAACTCCCCATATTTTCTTGACTTCCTGCTTTTGGTGACTTCCCGCTTTTTTGTGACTTCCCACTTTTGATAACTTCCCACTTTTTCTTGACTTCCCACTTTTGATGACTTCCCAGTTTTTCTTGAATTCTCACTTTTGACGAGTCCCCACGTTTTCTTGACTTCCCACTCTGGATGAACTCCCACTTTTTCTTGACTTCCCAATTTTTTATAACCTCCCTATTTTGATGAATTCACTCTTTTGATGACTCCCCACTTTTTCCTGACCTCCCGCTTTCGGTGACTTCCCAATTTTGGTAACTTCCCACTTTTGATGATTTCCTTCTTTTGACAACTACCCGCCTTCTCTTGACTTCTCACTTTTGATGAATTCCCACCTTTTCTTGACTTCCAACTTTTGATGAGTTCCCACTATTGATGACTTTCCATTTTTGGTGACTTCTCACTTTTGATGACTTCCCTCTTTTGATGACTTCCAATTTTTTCCTGACATCCCACTTTTTCTTGACTTCCCACTTTTTCTTGACTTCCCATTTTTGATAACTTCCCACTTTTGATTACTTCCACTTTATCTTGACTTCTCACTTTTGATGACTTCCCATTTCGGATGACTTTCCACTTTTTCTTGACTTCCCAATTTTTCATAACCTCCCTATTTTGATGAATTCACTCTTTTGATGACTCCCGACTTTTTCCTGACCTCCCGCTTTCGGTGACTTCCCGATTTTGGTAACTTCCCACTTTTGATGATTTCCTTCTTTTGATGACTACCCGCCTTCTCTTGACTTCCCACTTTTGATGTCCTCCCATGTTCTCTTGACTTCCCACTTTTTCTTGAGCTCCCACGTTTTCTTGACCTCCCACTTTTTCTTTTCTTCCCACTTTTGTTGAGTTCCACTATTGATGACTTCTCATTTTCGGTGACTTCCCACTTTTTATGACTTCCCAATTTTGAGGACTTCTCACTTTTTTCTGACTTCCCACTTTTTTTGATTTCCTGCATTTTCTTGACTTCCCATTTTTGATGATTTCCCACTTTTTCTTGACTTTCCACTTTTGATGACCTCCCACTTTTTCTTGACTTCCCACTTTTGATGAGTTCCCACTGTTGATGACTTTCCATTTTTGGTGACATCCCACTTTTGATGACTTCCCTCTTTTGACGGTTTCCCACTTTTGATGACTTCCCACTTTTTCTTCCATTCTCACTTTTGACGACATCCCACTTTTTCTTGACTTCCCACTTTTGATGCCTTCTCACTTTTAATAACCTCCCTTGTTATTTTGACATCTCACTGTTGATGAATTCACACTTTTAACGAGTTCCCACTTCTTCTTCACTTCCCGCCTTTGATGACTTCCAACCTTTTCTAGATTTGCCCTTTTTGATGATTTCCCCCTTTTAATGACTTCCTACTTTTTCTTTACTTGCCATATTTTCTAGACTTCACATATTTCATGACTTTCCCACTTTTGATGACTTCCTTATTTTTCTTGACTTCCGACTTTGGATTACTTTTCGCCTTTGATGACTTCCCACTCTTTCTTTACCTCCCATATTTCATGACTTCCTACTTTTGATGCCTTCCCACTTTTTCATGATTTCCAATTTCTTTTGATTTCCCACTTTTGATGACTTCCCACTTATGATGACTTCCCACTTTTGATGACTTCCCATTTTCGGTGACCTCCCACTTTTGATGATTTCCCAATTTTGAGGACTTCCCACGTTTTCTTGATTTCCCACTTTTTCTTGACTTCCCACCTTTGATGACTTCCCACTTTTTCTTGACTTCCCGCTTTTGATGACATCCCACTTTTTTTTGTCCTGCTACTTTTTCTTGACTTACCACTTTTGATGAGGTCCCACTTTTTCTTGACTTCCCACTTTTGTTGACTTCTCACTTTTTCTTGAATTCTCACTTTTGACGACTCCCCACTTTTTCTTGACTTCCCGCTTTTGGTGACTTCCCAATTTTGACAACTTCCCAATTTTGATGATTTCCCCCTTTTGATGACTTCCCACGTTTTCTTGACTTCCGACTGTGGATGACCTGCCACTTTTTCTTGACTTTCCACTTTTTCTTGACTTCCCACTTTTCATGACTTCCCAGTTTTTCTTGAATTCTCACTCTTGACGACTCCGTACGTTTTCGTGACTTCCCACTCTGGATGACCTCCCACTTTTTCTTGACTTTCCACTTTTGATGACCTCCCACTTTTTCTTGTCTTCCCACTTCTGATGAGTTCCCACTATTGATGACTTTCCATTTTTGGTGACATCCCACTTTTGATGACTTCCCTCTTTTGACGGCTTCCCACTTTTTCTTGAATTCCCATCTTTGATAACTTCCCACTATTTCCTGACATCCCACTTTTTCTTGACTTCCCACTTTTTCTTGACTTCCCATTTTTGATGACTTCCCACTTTTGATTACTTCCACTTTATCTTGACTTCTCACTTTTGATGACTTCCCATTTCGGATGACTTTCCACTTTTTCTTGACTTCCCAATTTTTCATAACCTCCCTATTTTGATGAATTCACTCTTTTGATGACTCCCGACTTTTTCCTGACCTCCCGCTTTCGGTGACTTCCCGATTTTGGTAACTTCCCACTTTTGATGATTTCCTTCTTTTGATGACTACCCGCCTTCTCTTGACTTCCCACTTTTGATGTCCTCCCATGTTCTCTTGACTTCCCACTTTTTCTTGAGTTTCCACGTTTTCTTGACCTCCCACTTTTTCTTTTCTTCCCACTTTTGTTGAGTTCCACTATTGATGACTTCTCATTTTCGGTGACTTCCCACTTTTTACGACTTCCCAATTTTGAGGACTTCTCACTTTTTTCTGACTTCCCACTTTTTTTTGACTTCCTGCATTTTCTTGACTTCCCATTTTTGATGATTTCCCACTTTTTCTTGACTTTCCACTTTTGATGACCTCCCACTTTTTCTTGACTTCCCACTTTTGATGAGTTCCCACTGTTGATGACTTTCCATTTTTGGTGACATCCCACTTTTGATGACTTCCCTCTTTTGACGGTTTCCCACTTTTGATGACTTCCCACTTTTTCTTCAATTCTCACTTTTGACGACATCCCACTTTTTCTTGACTTCCCACTTTTGATGCCTTCTCACTTTTAATAACCTCCCTTGTTATTTTGACATCTCACTGTTGATGAATTCACACTTTTAACAACTTCCCACTTCTTCTTCACTTCCCGCCTTTGATGACTTCCAACCTTTTCTAGATTTGCCCTTTTTGATGATTTCCCCCTTTTAATGACCTCCTACTTTTTCTTTACTTGCCATATTTTCTAGACTTCACATATTTCATGACTTTCCCACTTTTGATGACTTCCTTATTTTTCTTGACTTCCGACTTTGGATTACTTTTCGCCTTTGATGACTTCCCACTCTTTCTTTACCTCCCATATTTCATGACTTCCTACTTTTGATGCCTTCCCACTTTTTCATGATTTCCAATTTCTTTTGATTTCCCACTTTTGATGACTTCCCACTTATGATGACTTCCCACTTTTGATGACTTCCCATTTTCGGTGACCTCCCACTTTTGATGATTTCCCAATTTTGAGGACTTCCCACGTTTTCTTGATTTCCCACTTTTTCTTGACTTCCCACCTTTGATGACTTCCCACTTTTTCTTGACTTCCCGCTTTTGATGACATCCCACTTTTTTTTGTCCTGCTACTTTTTCTTGACTTACCACTTTTGATGAGGTCCCACTTTTTCTTGACTTCCCACTTTTGTTGACTTCTCACTTTTTCTTGAATTCTCACTTTTGACGACTCCCCACTTTTTCTTGACTTCCCGCTTTTGGTGACTTCCCAATTTTGACAACTTCCCAATTTTGATGATTTCCCCCTTTTGATGACTTCCCACGTTTTCTTGACTTCCGACTGTGGATGACCTGCCACTTTTTCTTGACTTTCCACTTTTTCTTGACTTCCCACTTTTCATGACTTCCCAGTTTTTCTTGAATTCTCACTTTTGACGACTCCGTACGTTTTCGTGACTTCCCACTCTGGATGACCTCCCACTTTTTCTTGACTTTCCACTTTTGATGACCTCCCACTTTTCCTTGTCTTCCCACTTTTGATGAGTTCCCACTATTGATGACTTTCCATTTTTGGTGACATCCCACTTTTGATGACTTCCCTCTTTTGACGGCTTCCCACTTTTTCTTGAATTCCCATCTTTGATAACTTCCCACTATTTCCTGACATCCCATTTTTTCTTGACTTCCCACTTTTTCTTGACTTCCCACTTTTGATGACTTGCCGCTTTTTCTTGAAATCTCACTTTTGACGACATCCCACTTTTTCTTGACTTCCCACTTTTGATGCTTTCTCACTTTTAATAACTTCCCTTGTTATTTTGACATCTCACTGTTGATGAATTCACACTTTTATCGATTTCCCACTTCTTCTTGACTTCCCACCTTTTCTTGACTTCCCGCAATTTCTTGACTTCCCATTTTTGATGACTTCCCACTTTTTCTTGACGTCCCTCTTTTGATGACTTCCCACTTTTTCTTGATTTCCCACTTTTCATGAGTTCCCACTATTGATGACTTCCACCTTTGATGACTTCCCACTTTTGATGACTTCCCACTTTTTCTTGGTTTTCCGCTTTCGGTGACTTCCCACTTTTGATGCCTTCTCACTTTTAATAACTTCCCTTGTTATTTTGACATCTCACTGTTGATGAATTCACACTTTTAACGACTTCCCACTTCTTCTTGACTTCCCACCTTTTCTTGACTTCCCGCAATTTCTTGACTTCCCATTTTTGATGACTTCCCACTTTTTCTTGACGTCCCACTTTTGATGACTTCCCACTTTTTCTTGATTTCCCACTTTTGATGAGTTCCCACTATTGAAGACTTCCCATTTTTGGTGACGTCCCACTTCTTCTTGACTTCCCACCTTTTCTTGACTTCCCGCAATTTCTCGACTTCCCATTTTTTATGACTTCCCACTTTTTCTTGACGTCCCTCTTTTGACAACATCCCACTTTTTCTTGACTTCCCACCTTTGATGACTTCCCACTTTTTCTTGACTTCCCGCTTTCGATGACATCCCACTTTTTTTTGTCCTGCTACTTTTTCTTGACTTGCCACTTTTGATGAGGTCCCACTTTTTCTTGACTTCCCACTTTTGTTGACTTCTCACTTTTTCTTGAATTCTCACTTTTGACGACTCCCCACTTTTTCTTGACTTCCCGCTTTTGGTGACTTCCCAATTTTGACAACTTCCCAATTTTGATGATTTCCCCCTTTTGATGACTTCCCACGTTTTCTTGACTTCCCACTGTGGATGACCTGCCACTTTTTCTTGACTTTCCACTTTTTCTTGACTTCTCACTTTGGATGACTTCCCTCTTTTGACAACTTCCCACTTTTTCTTGACTTCCCACTTTTTCTTGACTTCCCACTTTTCATGACTTCCCAGTTTTTCTTGAATTCTCACTTTTGACGACTCCCCACGTTTTCTTGACATCCCACTCTGGATGACATCCCACTTTTTCTTGACTTTCCACTTTTGATGACCTCCCATTTTTTCTTGACTTCCCACTTTTGATGAGTTCCCACTATTGATGACTTCCCACTTTTTCTTGAATTCTCACTTTTGACGACATCCCACTTTTTCTTGATTTCCCACTTTTAATGAGTTCCCACTATTGATGACTTCCACCTTTGATGACTTCCCACTTTTGATAACTTCCCACTTTTTCTTGGTTTTCCGCTTTCGGTGACTTCCCACTTTTGATGCCTTCTCACTTTTAATAACTTCCCTTGTTATTTTGACATCTCACTGTTGATGAATTCCCACTTTTAACGACTTCCCACTTCTTCTTGACTTCCCACCTTTTCTTGACTTGCCGCAATTTCTTGACTTCCCATTTTTGATGACTTCCCACTTTTTCTTGACGTCCCTCTTTTGATGACTTCCCACTTTTTCTTGATTTCCCACTTTTAATGAGTTCCCACTATTGATGACTTCCACCTTTGATGACTTCCCACTTTTGATAACTTCCCACTTTTTCTTGGTTTTCCGCTTTCGGTGACTTCCCACTTTTGATGCCTTCTCACTTTTAATAACTTCCCTTGTTATTTTGACATCTCACTGTTGATGAATTCCCACTTTTAACGACTTCCCACTTCTTCTTGACTTCCCACCTTTTCTTGACTTCCCGCATTTTCTTGACTTCCCATTTTTGATGACTTCCCACTTTTTCTTGACTTCCCACTTTTGATGACTTCCCACTTTTTCTTGAATTCCCATCTTTGATGACTTCCCACTTTTTCCTGACATCCCACTTCTTCTTGACTTCCCACCTTTTCTTGACTTCCCGCAATTTCTTGACTTCCCATTTTTGATGACTTCCCACTTTTTCTTGACGTTCCACTTTTTCTTGACTTCCCACTTCTTCTTGACTTCCCACCTTTTCTTGACTTCCCGCAATTTCTTGCCTTCCCATTTTTGATGACTTCCCACTTTTTCTTGACGTCCCTCTTTTGATGACTTCCCACTTTTTCTTGATTTCCCACTTTTAATGAGTTCCCACTATTGATGACTTCCACCTTTGATGACTTCCCACTTTTGATGACTTCCCACTTTTTCTTGGTTTTCCGCTTTCGGTGACTTCCCACTTTTGATGCCTTCTCACTTTTAATAATAACTTCCCTTGTTATTTTGACATCTCACTGTTGATGAATTCACACTTTTAACGACTTCCCACTTCTTCTTGACTTCCCACCTTTTCTTGACTTCCCGCTTTTTCTTGACTTCCCACTTTTGATGACTTTCCACTTTTTCTTGAATTCTCACTTTTGACGACATCCCACTTTTTCTTGACTTCCCGCCTTTGATGACTTCCAACCTTTTCTAGATTTGCCCTTTTTGATGAATTCCCACTTTTGATGACCTCCTACTTTTTCTTTACTTGCCATATTTTCTAGACTTCATATATTTCATGACTTCCCCACTTTTGATGACTTCCTTTTTTTTCTTGACTTCCGACTTTGGATTACTTTTCACCTTTGATGACTTCCCACTCTTTCTTGACCTCCCATATTTCATGACTTCCTACTTTTGATGCCTTCCCACTTTTTCATGATTTCCAATTTCTTTTGATTTCCCACTTTTGATGACTTCCCACTTATGATGACTTCCCACTTTTGATGACTTCCCATTTTCGGTGACCTCCCACTTTTGATGATTTCCCAATTTTGAGGACTTCCCACGTTTTCTTTATTTCCCACTTTTTCTTGACTTCCTACTATTTCTTGACTTCCCGCAATTTCTTGACTTCCCGCTTTTGGTGACTTCCCAATTTTGACAACTTCCCAATTTTGATGACTCCCCCCTTTTGATGACTTCCCACGTTTTCTTGATTTCCCAATGTGGATGACCTCCCACTTTTTCTTGACTTTCCACTTTTTCTTGACTTCCCACTTTGGTTGATTTCCCTATTTTGACGACTTCCCACTTTTTCTTGAATTCCCATCTTTGTTGACTTCCCACCTTTTCCTGACATCCCACTTCTTCTTGACTTCCCACCTTTTCTTGACTTCCCGCAATTTCTTGACTTCCCATTTTTGATGACTTCCCACTTTTTCTTGACGTTTCACTTTTTCTTGACTTCCCACTTTTGATGCTTTCTCACTTTTAATAACTTCCCTTGTTACTTTGACATCTCACTGTTGATGAATTCACACTTTTAACGACTTCCCACTTCTTCTTGACTTCCCACCTTTTCTTGACTTCCCGCAATTTCTTGACTTCCCATTTTTGATGACTTCCCACTTTTTCTTGACGTCCCTCTTTTGATGACTTCCCACTTTTTCTTGATTTCCCACTTTTAATGAGTTCCCACTATTGATGACTTCCACCTTTGATGACTTCCCACTTTTGATGACTTCCCACTTTTTCTTGACGTCCCTCTTTTGATGACTTCCCACTTTTTCTTGATTTCCCACTTTTAATGAGTTCCCACTATTGATGACTTCCACCTTTGATGACTTCCCACTTTTGATGACTTCTCACTTTTTCTTGAATTCTCACTTTTGACGACTCCCCACTTTTTCTTGACTTGCCGCTTTTGGTGACTTCCCAATTTTGACAACTTCCCAATTTTGATGATTTCCCCCTTTTGATGACTTGCCACGTTTTCTTGACTTCCCACTGTGGATGACCTCTCACTTTTTCTTGACTTTCCACTTTTTCTTGACTTCCCACTTTGGATGACTTCCCTCTTTTGACGACTTCCCACTTTTTCTTGAATTCCCATCTTTGATGACTTCCCACCTTCTCCTGACATCCCACCTCTTCTTGACTTCCCACCTTTTATTGACTTCCCGCAATTTCTTGACTTCCCATTTTTGATGACTTTCCACTTTTTCTTGACGTTCCACTTTTTCTTGACTTCCCACTTTTGATGCTTTCTCACTTTTAATAACTTCCCTTGTTACTTTGACATCTCACTGTTGATGAATTCACACTTTTAACGACTTCCCACTTCTTCTTGACTTCCCACCTTTTCTTGACTTCCCGCAATTTCTTGACTTCCCATTTTTGATGACTTCCCACTTTTTCTTGACGTCCCTCTTTTGATGACTTCCCACTTTTTCTTGATTTCCCACTTTTAATGAGTTCCCACTATTGATGACTTCCCATTTTTGGTCACTTCCCACTTTTGATGACTTCCCTCTTTTGACAACTTCCCACTTTTTCTTAACTTCCCACCTTTGATGACTTCCCACTTTTTCTTGACTTCCCGCATTCGATGATATCCCACTTTTTTTTGTCCTGCTACTTTTTCTTGACTTGCCACTTTTGATGAGGTCCCACTTTTTCTTGACTTCCCACTTTTGTTGACTTCTCACTTTTTCTTGAATTCTCACTTTTGACGACTCCCCACTTTTTCTTAACTTGCCGCTTTTGGTGACTTCACAATTTTGACAACTTCCCAATTTTGATGATTTCCCCCTTTTGATGACTTGCCACGTTTTCTTGACTTTCCACTTTTTCTTGACTTCCCACTTTGGATGACTTCCCTCTTTTGACGACTTCCCACTTTTTCTTGAATTCCCATCTTTGATGACTTCCCACCTTCTCCTGACATCCCACCTCTTCTTGACTTCCCACCTTTTATTGACTTCCCGCAATTTCTTGACTTCCCATTTTTGATGACTTTCCACTTTTTCTTGACGTTCCACTTTTTCTTGACTTCCCACTTTTGATGCTTTCTCACTTTTAATAACTTCCCTTGTTATTTTGACATCTCACTGTTGATGAATTCACACTTTAACGACTTCACACTTCTTCTTGACTTCCCACCTTTTCTTGACTTCCCGCAATTTCTTGACTTCCCATTTTTGAAGACTTCCCACTTTTTCTTGACGTCCCTCTTTTGATGACTTCCCACTTTTTCTTGATTTCCCACTTTTAATGAGTTCCCACTATTGATGACTTCCACCTTTGATGACATCCCAATTTTGATGACTTCCCACTTTTTCTTGGTTTTCCGCTTTCGGTGACTTCCCCCTTTTGATGCCTTCTCACTTTTAATATTTTCCCTTTTTATTTTGACATGTCACTGTTGATGAATTCACACTTTTAACGACTTCCCACTTCTTCTTGACTTCCCACCTTTTCTTGACTTCCCGCAATTTCTTGACTTCCCATTTTTGATGACTTCCCACTTTTTCTTGACGTCCCACTTTTGATGACTTCCACTTTTTCTTGATTTCCCACTTTTGATGAGTTCCCACTATTGATGACTTCCACCTTTTCCTGACATCCCACTTTTTCTTGACTTCCCACTTTTTCTTGACTTCCCACTTTTGATGACTTTCCACTTTTTCTTGAATTCTCGCTTTTGACGACATCCCACTTTTTCTTGACTTCCCACTTTTGATGCCTTCTCACTTTTAATAACCTCCCTTGTTATTTTGACATCTCACTGTTGATGAATTCACACTTTTAACGACTTCCCACTTCTTCTTGACTTCCCGCCTTTGATGACTTTCAACCTTTTCTAGATTTGCCCTTTTTGATGATTTCCCACTTTTGATGACCTCCTACTTTTTCTTTACTTGCCATATTTTCTAGACTTCACATATTTCATGACTTCCCCACTTTTAATGACTTCCTTTTTTTTCCTGACTTCCGACTTTGGATTACTTTTCACCTTTGATGACTTCCCACTCTTTCTTGACCTCCCATATTTCATGACTTCCTACTTTTGATGCCTTCCCACTTTTTCATGATTTCCAATTTCTTTTGATTTCCCACTTTTGATGACTTCCCACTTATGATGACTTCCCACTTTTGATGACTTCCCATTTTCGGTGACCTCCCACTTTTGATGATTTCCCTATTTTGATGACTTCCCTCTTTTAACAACTCCCCATATTTTCTTGACTTCCTGCCTTTGGTGACTTCCCGCTTTTTTGTGACTTCCCACTTTTGATAACCTCCCACTTTTTCTTGACTTCCCACTTTTTCTTGACTTCCCACTTTTGATGACTTCCCAGTTTTTCTTGAATTCTCACTTTTGACGAGTCCCCACGTTTTCTTGACTTCCCACTCTGGATGAACTCCCACTTTTTCTTGACTTCCCAATTTTTTATAACCTCCCTATTTTGATGAATTCACTCTTTTGATGACTCCCCACTTTTTCCTGACCTCCCGCTTTCGGTGACTTCACAATTTTGACAACTTCCCAATTTTGATGATTTCCCCCTTTTGATGACTTGCCACGTTTTCTTGACTTCCCACTGTGGATGACCTCCCACTTTTTCTTGACTTTCCACTTTTTCTTGACTTCCCACTTTGGATGACTTCCCTCTTTTGACGACTTCCCACTTTTTCTTGAATTCCCATCTTTGATGACTTCCCACCTTCTCCTGACATCCCACCTCTTCTTGACTTCCCACCTTTTATTGACTTCCCGCAATTTCTTGACTTCCCATTTTTGATGACTTCCCACTTTTTCTTGACGTCCCACTTTTGATGACTTCCACTTTTTCTTGATTTCCCACTTTTGATGAGTTCCCACTATTGATGACTTTCACCTTTTCCTGACATCCCACTTTTTCTTGACTTCCCACTTTTTCTTGACTTCCCACTTTTGATGACTTTCCACTTTTTCTTGAATTCTCGCTTTTGACGACATCCCACTTTTTCTTGACTTCCCACTTTTGATGCCTTCTCACTTTTAATAACCTCCCTTGTTATTTTGACATCTCACTGTTGATGAATTCACACTTTTAACGACTTCCCACTTCTTCTTGACTTCCCGCCTTTGATGACTTTCAACCTTTTCTAGATTTGCCCTTTTTGATGATTTCCCACTTTTGATGACCTCCTACTTTTTCTTTACTTGCCATATTTTCTAGACTTCACATATTTCATGACTTCCCCACTTTTAATGACTTCCTTTTTTTTCCTGACTTCCGACTTTGGATTACTTTTCACCTTTGATGACTTCCCACTCTTTCTTGACCTCCCATATTTCATGACTTCCTACTTTTGATGCCTTCCCACTTTTTCATGATTTCCAATTTCTTTTGATTTCCCACTTTTGATGACTTCCCACTTATGATGACTTCCCACTTTTGATGACTTCCCATTTTCGGTGACCTCCCACTTTTGATGATTTCCCTATTTTGATGACTTCCCTCTTTTAACAACTCCCCATATTTTCTTGACTTCCTGCCTTTGGTGACTTCCCGCTTTTTTGTGACTTCCCACTTTTGATAACCTCCCACTTTTTCTTGACTTCCCACTTTTTCTTGACTTCCCACTTTTGATGACTTCCCAGTTTTTCTTGAATTCTCACTTTTGACGAGTCCCCACGTTTTCTTGACTTCCCACTCTGGATGAACTCCCACTTTTTCTTGACTTCCCAATTTTTTATAACCTCCCTATTTTGATGAATTCACTCTTTTGATGACTCCCCACTTTTTCCTGACCTCCCGCTTTCGGTGACTTCCCAATTTTGGTAACTTCCCACTTTTGATGATTTCCTTCTTTTGACAACTACCCGCCTTCTCTTGACTTCTCACTTTTGATGAATTCCCACCTTTTCTTGACTTCCAACTTTTGATGAGTTCCCACTATTGATGACTTTCCATTTTTGGTGACTTCTCACTTTTGATGACTTCCCTCTTTTGATGACTTCCAATTTTTTCCTGACATCCCACTTTTTCTTGACTTCCCACTTTTTCTTGACTTCCCATTTTTGATGACTTCCCACTTTTGATTACTTCCACTGTATCTTGACTTCTCACTTTTGATGACTTCCCATTTCGGATGACTTTCCACTTTTTCTTGACTTCCCAATTTTTCATAACCTCCCTATTTTGATGAATTCACTCTTTTGATGACTCCCGACTTTTTCCTGACCTCCCGCTTTCGGTGACTTCCCGATTTTGGTAACTTCCCACTTTTGATGATTTCCTTCTTTTGATGACTACCCGCCTTCTCTTGACTTCCCACTTTTGATGTCCTCCCATGTTCTCTTGACT
Source organism: Sanderia malayensis (assembly GCA_013076295.1). Lineage (NCBI taxonomy): Eukaryota > Metazoa > Cnidaria > Scyphozoa > Semaeostomeae > Pelagiidae > Sanderia > Sanderia malayensis. The sequence goes on along the minus strand of RQOL01000765.1, from coordinate 25,802 downwards.
TCCCACTTTTTCTTGAGTTCCCACGTTTTCTTGACCTCCCACTTTTTCTTTTCTTCCCACTTTTGTTGAGTTCCACTATTGATGACTTCTCATTTTCGGTGACTTCCCACTTTTTATGACTTCCCAATTTTGAGGACTTCTCACTTTTTTCTGACTTCCCACTTTTTTTTGACTTCCTGCATTTTCTTGACTTCCCATTTTGATGATTTCTCACTTTTTCTTGACTTTCCACTTTTGATGACCTCCCACTTTTTCTTGACTTCCCACTTTTGATGAGTTCCCACTGTTGATGACTTTCCATTTTTGGTGACATCCCACTTTTGATGACTTCCCTCTTTTGACGGTTTCCCACTTTTGATGACTTCCCACTTTTTCTTCAATTCTCACTTTTGACGACATCCCACTTTTTCTTGACTTCCCACTTTTGATGCCTTCTCACTTTTAATAACCTCCCTTGTTATTTTGACATCTCACTGTTGATGAATTCACACTTTTAACGACTTCCCACTTCTTCTTCACTTCCCGCCTTTGATGACTTCCAACCTTTTCTAGATTTGCCCTTTTTGATGATTTCCCCCTTTTGATGACCTCCTACTTTTTCTTTACTTGCCATATTTTCTAGACTTCACATATTTCATGACTTTCCCATTTTTGATGACTTCCTTATTTTTCTTGACTTCCGACTTTGGATTACTTTTCGCCTTTGATGACTTCCCACTCTTTCTTTACCTCCCATATTTCATGACTTCCTACTTTTGATGCCTTCCCACTTTTTCATGATTTCCAATTTCTTTTGATTTCCCACTTTTGATGACTTCCCACTTATGATGACTTCCCACTTTTGATGACTTCCCATTTTCCGTGACCTCCCACTTTTGATGATTTCCCAATTTTGAGGACTTCCCACGTTTTCTTGATTTCCCACTTTTTCTTGACTTCCCACCTTTGATGACTTCCCACTTTTTCTTGACTTCCCGCTTTTGATGACATCCCACGTTTTTTGTCCTGCTACTTTTTCTTGACTTACCACTTTTGATGAGGTCCCACTTTTTCTTGACTTCCCACTTTTGTTGACTTCTCACTTTTTCTTGAATTCTCACTTTTGACGACTCCCCACTTTTTCTTGACTTCCCGCTTTTGGTGACTTCCCAATTTTGACAACTTCCCAATTTTGATGATTTCCCCCTTTCGATGACTTCCCACGTTTTCTTGACTTCCGACTGTGGATGACCTGCCACTTTTTCTTGACTTTCCACTTTTTCTTGACTTCCCACTTTTCATGACTTCCCAGTTTTTCTTGAATTCTCACTTTTGACGACTCCGTACGTTTTCGTGACTTCCCACTCTGGATGACCTCCCACTTTTTCTTGACTTTCCACTTTTGATGACCTCCCACTTTTTCTTGTCTTCCCACTTTTGATGAATTCCCACTATTGATGACTTTCCATTTTTGGTGACATCCCACTTTTGATGACTTCCCTCTTTTGACGGCTTCCCACTTTTTCTTGAATTCCCATCTTTGATAACTTCCCACTATTTCCTGACATCCCATTTTTTCTTGACTTCCCACTTTTTCTTGACTTCCCACTTTTGATGACTTGCCGCTTTTTCTTGAAATCTCACTTTTGACGACATCCACCTTTTTCTTGACTTCCACTTTTGATGCTTTCTCACTTTTAATAACTTCCCTTGTTATTTTGACATCTCACTGTTGATGAATTCACACTTTTATCGACTTCCCACTTCTTCTTGACTTCCCACCTTTTCTTGACTTCCCGCAATTTCTTGACTTCCCATGTTTGATGACTTCCCACTTTTTCTTGACGTCCCTCTTTTGATGACTTCCCACTTTTTCTTGATTTCCCACTTTTCATGAGTTCCCACTATTGATGACTTTCACCTTTGATGACTTCCCACTTTTGATGACTTCCCACTTTTTCTTGGTTTTCCGCTTTCGGTGACTTCCCACTTTTGATGCCTTCTCACTTTTAATAACTTCCCTTGTTATTTTGACATCTCACTGTTGATGAATTCACACTTTTAACGACTTCCCACTTCTTCTTGATTTCCCACCTTTTCTTGACTTCCCGCAATTTCTTGACTTCCCATTTTTGATGACTTCCCACTTTTTCTTGACGTCCCACTTTTGATGACTTCCCACTTTTTCTTGATTTCCCACTTTTGATGAGTTCCCACTATTGAAGACTTCCCATTTTTGGTGACTTCCCACTTCTTCTTGACTTCCCACCTTTTCTTGACTTCCCGCAATTTCTCGACTTCCCATTTTTGATGACTTCCCACTTTTTCTTGACGTCCCTCTTTTGACAACATCCCACTTTTTCTTGACTTCCCACCTTTGATGACTTCCCACTTTTTCTTGACTTCCCGCTTTCGATGACATCCCACTTTTTTTTGTCCTGCTACTTTTTCTTGACTTGCCACTTATGATGACTTCCCACTTTTGATGACTTCCCATTTTCGGTGACCTCCCACTTTTGATGATTTCCCTATTTTGATGACTTCCCACTTTTTCTTGACTTCCCGCTTTTGATGACATCCCACGTTTTTTGTCCTGCTACTTTTTCTTGACTTACCACTTTTGATGAGGTCCCACTTTTTCTTGACTTCCCACTTTTGTTGACTTCTCACTTTTTCTTGAATTCTCACTTTTGACGACTCCCCACTTTTTCTTGACTTCCCGCTTTTGGTGACTTCCCAATTTTGACAACTTCCCAATTTTGATGATTTCCCCCTTTCGATGACTTCCCACGTTTTCTTGACTTCCGACTGTGGATGACCTGCCACTTTTTCTTGACTTTCCACTTTTTCTTGACTTCCCACTTTTCATGACTTCCCAGCTTTTCTTGAATTCTCACTTTTGACGACTCCGTACGTTTTCGTGACTTCCCACTCTGGATGACCTCCCACTTTTTCTTGACTTTCCACTTTGATGACCTCCCACTTTTTCTTGTCTTCCCACTTTGATGAATTCCCACTATTGATGACTTTCCATTTTTGGTGACATCCCACTTTTGATGACTTCCCTCTTTTGACGGCTTCCCACTTTTTCTTGAATTCCCATCTTTGATAACTTCCCACTATTTCCTGACATCCCATTTTTTCTTGACTTCCCACTTTTCTTGACTTCCCACTTTTGATGACTTGCCGCTTTTTCTTGAAATCTCACTTTTGACGACATCCACCTTTTTCTTGACTTCCCACTTTTGATGCTTTCTCACTTTTAATAACTTCCCTTGTTATTTTGACATCTCACTGTTGATGAATTCACACTTTTATCGACTTCCCACTTCTTCTTGACTTCCCACCTTTTCTTGACTTCCCGCAATTTCTTGACTTCCCATGTTTGATGACTTCCCACTTTTTCTTGACGTCCCTCTTTTGATGACTTCCCACTTTTTCTTGATTTCCCACTTTTCATGAGTTCCCACTATTGATGACTTTCACCTTTGATGACTTCCCACTTTTGATGACTTCCCACTTTTTCTTGGTTTTCCGCTTTCGGTGACTTCCCACTTTTGATGCCTTCTCACTTTTAATAACTTCCCTTGTTATTTTGACATCTCACTGTTGATGAATTCACACTTTTAACGACTTCCCACTTTTTCTTGATTTCCCACCTTTTCTTGACTTCCCGCAATTTCTTGACTTCCCATTTTTGATGACTTCCCACTTTTTCTTGACGTCCCACTTTGATGACTTCCCACTTTTTCTTGATTTCCCACTTTTGATGAGTTCCCACTATTGAAGACTTCCCATTTTTGGTGACTTCCCACTTCTTCTTGACTTCCCACCTTTTCTTGACTTCCCGCAATTTCTCGACTTCCCATTTTTGATGACTTCCCACTTTTTCTTGACGTCCCTCTTTTGACAACATCCCACTTTTTCTTGACTTCCCACCTTTGATGACTTCCCACTTTTTCTTGACTTCCCGCTTTCGATGACATCCCACTTTTTTTTGTCCTGCTACTTTTTCTTGACTTGCCACTTATGATGACTTCCCACTTTTGATGACTTCCCATTTTCGGTGACCTCCCACTTTTGATGATTTCCCTATTTTGATGACTTCCCTCTTTTAACAACTCCCCATATTTTCTTGACTTCCTGCCTTGGTGACTTCCCGCTTTTTTGTGACTTCCCACTTTTGATAACCTCCCACTTTTTCTTGACTTCCCACTTTTTCTTGACTTCCCACTTTTGATGACTTCCCAGTTTTTCTTGAATTCTCACTTTTGACGAGTCCCCACGTTTTCTTGACTTCCCACTCTGGATGAACTCCCACTTTTTCTTGACTTCCCAATTTTTTATAACCTCCCTATTTTGATGAATTCACTCTTTTGATGACTCCCCACTTTTTCTTGACTTGCCGCTTTTGGTGACTTCACAATTTTGACAACTTCCCAATTTTGATGATTTCCCCCTTTTGATGACTTGCCACGTTTTCTTGACTTCCCACTGTGGATGACCTCCCACTTTTCTTGACTTTCCACTTTTTCTTGACTTCCCACTTTGGATGACTTCCCTCTTTTGACGACTTCCCACTTTTTCTTGAATTCCCATCTTTGATGACTTCCCACCTTCTCCTGACATCCCACCTCTTCTTGACTTCCCACCTTTTATTGACTTCCCGCAATTTCTTGACTTCCCATTTTTGATGACTTTCCACTTTTTCTTGACGTTCACTTTTTCTTGACTTCCCACTTTTGATGCTTTCTCACTTTTAATAACTTCCCTTGTTATTTTGACATCTCACTGTTGATGAATTCACACTTTAACGACTTCACACTTCTTCTTGACTTCCCACCTTTTCTTGACTTCCCGCAATTTCTTGACTTCCCATTTTTGAAGACTTCCCACTTTTTCTTGACGTCCCTCTTTTGATGACTTCCCACTTTTTCTTGATTTCCCACTTTTAATGAGTTCCCACTATTGATGACTTCCACCTTTGATGACATCCCAATTTTGATGACTTCCCACTTTTTCTTGGTTTTCCGCTTTCGGTGACTTCCCCCTTTTGATGCCTTCTCACTTTTAATAACTTCCCTTTTTATTTTGACATCTCACTGTTGATGAATTCACACTTTTAACGACTTCCCACTTCTTCTTGACTTCCCACCTTTTCCTGACTTCCCGCAATTTCTTGACTTCCCATTTTTGATGACTTCCCACTTTTTCTTGACGTCCCACTTTTGATGACTTCCACTTTTTCTTGATTTCCCACTTTTGATGAGTTCCCACTATTGATGACTTCCACCTTTTGCTGACATCCCCACTTTTTCTTGACTTCCCACTTTTCTTGACTTCCCACTTTTGATGACTTTCCACTTTTTCTTGAATTCTCGCTTTTGACGACATCCCACTTTTTCTTGACTTCCCACTTTTGATGCCTTCTCACTTTTAATAACCTCCCTTGTTATTTTGACATCTCACTGTTGATGAATTCACACTTTTAACGACTTCCCACTTCTCTTGACTTCCCGCCTTTGATGACTTTCAACCTTTTCTAGATTTGCCCTTTTTGATGATTTCCCACTTTTGATGACCTCCTACTTTTCTTTACTTGCCATATTTTCTAGACTTCACATATTTCATGACTTCCCACTTTTAATGACTTCCTTTTTTTTCCTGACTTCCGACTTTGGATTACTTTTCACCTTTGATGACTTCCCACTCTTTCTTGACCTCCCATATTTCATGACTTCCTACTTTGATGCCTTCCCACTTTTTCATGATTTCCAATTTCTTTTGATTTCCCACTTTTGATGACTTCCCACTTATGATGACTTCCCACTTTTGATGACTTCCCATTTTCGGTGACCTCCCACTTTTGATGATTTCCCTATTTGATGACTTCCCTCTTTTAACAACTCCCCATATTTTCTTGACTTCCTGCCTTTGGTGACTTCCCGCTTTTTTGTGACTTCCCACTTTTGATAACCTCCCACTTTTCTTGACTTCCCACTTTTTCTTGACTTCCCACTTTTGATGACTTCCCAGTTTTTCTTGAATTCTCACTTTTGACGAGTCCCCACGTTTCTTGACTTCCCACTCTGGATGAACTCCCACTTTTTCTTGACTTCCCAATTTTTATAACCTCCCTATTTTGATGAATTCACTCTTTTGAATGACTCCCCACTTTTTCCTGACCTCCCGCTTTCGGTGACTTCACAATTTGACAACTTCCCAATTTTGATGATTCCCCTTTTGATGACTTGCCACGTTTTCTTGACTTCCCACTGTGGATGACCTCCCACTTTTTCTTGACTTTCCACTTTTTCTTGACTTCCCACTTTGGATGACTTCCCTCTTTTGACGACTTCCCACTTTTTTCTTGAATTTCCATCTTTGATACTTCCCACCTTCTCCTGAACATCCCACCTCTTCTTGACTTCCCACCTTTTATTGACTTCCCGCAATTTCTTGACTTCCCATTTTTGATGACTTCCCACTTTTTTCTTGACGTCCCACTTTTGATGACTTCCACTTTTTCTTGATTTCCCACTTTTGATGAATTCCCACTATTGATGACTTCCACCTTTTCCTACATCCCACTTTTCTTGACTTCCCACTTTTTCTTGACTTCCCACTTTTGATGACTTTCCACTTTTTCTTGAATTCTCGCTTTTGACGACATCCCACTTTTTCTTGACTTCCCACTTTGATGCCTTCTCACTTTTAATAACCTCCCTTGTTATTTTGACATCTCACTGTTGATGAATTCACACTTTTAACACTTCCCACTTCTTCTTGACTTCCCGCCTTTGATGACTTTCAACTTTTCTAGATTGCCCTTTTGATGATTTCCCCACTTTGATGACCTCCTACTTTTCTTTACTTGCCATATTTTCTAGACTTCACATATTTCATGACTTCCCACTTTTAATGACTTCCTTTTTTTTCCTGACTTCCGACTTTGGATTACTTTTCACCTTTGATGACTTCCCACTCTTTCTTGACCTCCATATTTCATGACTTCCTACTTTTGATGCCTTCCCACTTTTTCATGATTTCCAATTTCTTTTGATTTCCCACTTTTGATGACTTCCCACTTATGATGACTTCCCACTTTTGATGACTTCCCATTTTCGGTGACCTCCCACTTTGATGATTTCCCTATTTTGATGACTTCCCTCTTTTAACAACTCCCCATATTTTCTTGACTTCCTGCCTTTGGTGACTTCCCGCTTTTTTGTGACTTCCCACTTTTGATAACCTCCCACTTTTTCTTGACTTCCCACTTTTTCTTGACTTCCCACTTTTGATGACTTCCCAGTTTTTCTTGAATTCTCACTTTTGACGAGTCCCCACGTTTTCTTGACTTCCCACTCTGGATGAACTCCCACTTTTCTTGACTTCCCAATTTTTTATAACCTCCCTATTTGATGAATTCACTCTTTTGATGACTCCCCACTTTTTCCTGACCTCCCGCTTTCGGTGACTTCCCAATTTTGTAACTTCCCACTTTTGATGATTTCCTTCTTTTGACAACTACCCGCCTTCTCTTGACTTCTCACTTTTGATGAATTCCCACCTTTTCTTGACTTCCAACTTTTGATGAGTTCCCACTATTGATGACTTTCCATTTTTGGTGACTTCTCACTTTTGATGACTTCCCTCTTTTGATGACTTCCAATTTTTTCCTGACATCCCACTTTTTCTTGACTTCCCACTTTTTCTTGACTTCCATTTTTGATGATTCCCACTTTTGATTACTTCCACTTATCTTGACTTCTCACTTTGATGACTTCCCATTTCGGAGACTTTCCACTTTTTCTTGACTTCCCAATTTTTCATAACCTCCCTATTTGATGAATTCACTTTTTTGATGACTCCGACTTTTTCCTGACCTCCCGCTTTCGGTGACTTCCCGATTTTGGTAACTTCCCACTTTTGATGATTTCCTTCTTTTGATGGACTACCGCCTTCTCTTGACTTCCCACTTTTGATGTCCTCCCATGTTCTCTTTGACTTCCCACTTTTTCTTGAGTTCCCACGTTTCTTGACCTCCCACTTTTTCTTTTCTTCCCACTTTTGTTGAGTTCCACTATTGATGACTTCTCATTTTCGGTGACTTCCCACTTTTTATGACTTCCCAATTTTGAGGACTTCTCACTTTTTTCTGACTTCCCACTTTTTTTTGACTTCCTGCATTTTCTTGACTTCCCCATTTTTGATGATTTCCCACTTTTTCTTGACTTTCCACTTTTGATGACCTCCCACTTTTTCTTGACTTCCCACTTTTGATGAGTTCCCACTGTTGATGACTTTCCATTTTTGGTGACATCCCACTTTTGATGACTTCCCTTTTTGACGGTTTCCCACTTTTGATGACTTCCCACTTTTCTTCAATTCTCACTTTTGACGACATCCCACTTTTTCTTGACTTCCCACTTTTGATGCCTTCTCACTTTTAATAACCTCCCTTGTTATTTTGACATCTCACTGTTGATGAATTCACACTTTTAACGACTTCCCACTTCTTCTTCACTTCCCGCCTTTGATGACTTCCAACCTTTTCTAGATTTGCCCTTTTTGATGATTTCCCCCCTTTTGATGACCTCCTACTTTTTCTTTACTTGCCATATTTTTCTAGACTTCACATATTTCATGACTTTCCCATTTTTGATGACTTCCTTATTTTTCTTGACTTCCGACTTTGGATTACTTTTCGCCTTTGATGACTTCCCACTCTTTCTTTACCTCCCATATTTCATGACTTCCTACTTTTGATGCCTTCCCACTTTTCATGATTTCCAATTTCTTTTGATTTCCCACTTTTGATGACTTCCCACTTATGATGACTTCCCACTTTTGATGACTTCCCATTTTCCGTGACCTCCCACTTTTGATGATTTCCCAATTTTGAGGACTTCCCACGTTTTCTTGATTTCCCACTTTTCTTGACTTCCCACCTTTGATGACTTCCCACTTTTTCTTGACTTCCCGCTTTTGATGACATCCCACGTTTTTTGTCCTGCTACTTTTTCTTGACTTACCACTTTTGATGAGGTCCCACTTTTTCTTGACTTCCCACTTTTGTTGACTTCTCACTTTTTCTTGAATTCTCACTTTTGACGACTCCCCACTTTTTCTTGACTTCCCGCTTTTGGTGACTTCCCAATTTTGACAACTTCCCAATTTTGATGATTTCCCCCTTTCGATGACTTTCCCACGTTTTCTTGACTTCCGACTGTGGATGACCTGCCACTTTTTCTTGACTTTCCACTTTTTCTTGACTTCCCACTTTCATGACTTCCAGTTTTTCTTGAATTCTCACTTTTGACGACTCCGTACGTTTTCGTGACTTCCCACTCTGGATGACCTCCCACTTTTTCTTGACTTTCCACTTTTGATGACCTCCCACTTTTTCTTGTCTTCCCACTTTTGATGAATTCCCACTATTGATGACTTTCCATTTTTGGTGACATCCCCACTTTTGATGACTTCCCTCTTTTGACGGCTTCCCACTTTTTCTTGAATTCCCATCTTTTGATAACTTCCACTATTTCCTGACATCCCATTTTTTCTTGACTTCCCACTTTTCTTGACTTCCCACTTTTGATGACTTGCCGCTTTTTCTTGAAATCTCACTTTTGACGACATCCACCTTTTTCTTGACTTCCCACTTTTGATGCTTTCTCACTTTTAATAACTTCCCTTGTTATTTTGACATCTCACTGTTGATGAATTCACACTTTTATCGACTTCCCACTTCTTCTTGACTTCCCACCTTTTCTTGACTTCCCGCAATTTCTTGACTTCCCATGTTTGATGACTTCCCACTTTTTCTTGACGTCCCTCTTTTGATGACTTCCCACTTTTTCTTGATTTCCCACTTTTCATGAGTTCCCATGATGACTTTCACCTTTGATGACTTCCCACTTTTTATGTTCCTACTTTTTCTTTCGACTTCCACTTTTGATGTCCCACTTTTTCTTGAACTTCCCACTTTTGTGACTTCTCACTTTTGAATTCTCACTTTTGACGACTCCCACTTTTTCTTGACTTCCCGCTTTTTGACTTCCCAATTTTGACAACTTCCCAATTTTGATGATTCCCCCTTTTTGATGACTTCCCACTTTTCTTGACTTCCCACTGTGATGACCTTCCACTTTTTCTTGACTTTCCCACTTTTTCTTGACTTCTCACTTTGATGACTTCCCTTTTGACAACTTCCCACTTTTCTTGACTTCCCACTTTTTCTTGACTCCCACTTTTCATGACTTCCCGTTTTTCTTGAATTCTCATTTTTGACGACTCCCCAGTTTTCTTGACATCCCACTCTGGATGACCTCCCACTTTTTCTTGACTTTCCACTTTTGATGACCTCCCATTTTTTTCTTGACTTCCACTTTTGATGAGTTCCCACTATTGATGACTTTCCATTTTTGGTGACATCCCACTTTTGATGACTTCCCTCTTTTTGACGGCTTCCCACTTTTCTTGAATTCCCATCTTTGATAACTTCCCACTATTTCCTGACATCCCATTTTTTCTTGACTTCCCACTTTTTCTTGACTTCCCACTTTTGATGACTTCCCACTTTTTCTTGAATTCTCACTTTTGACGACATCCCACTTTTTCTTGACTTCCCACTTTTGATGCTTTCTCACTTTTAATAACTTCCCTTGTTATTTTCACATCTCACTGTTGATGAATTCACACTTTTAACGACTTCCCACTTCTTCTTGACTTCCCACCTTTTCTTGACTTCCCGCAATTTCTTGCCTTCCCATTTTTGATGACTTCCCACTTTTTCTTGACGTCCCTCTTTTGATGACTTCCCACTTTTTCTTGATTTCCCACTTTTAATGAGTTCCCACTATTGATGACTTCCACCTTTGATGACTTCCCACTTTTGATGACTTCCCACTTTTTCTTGGTTTTCCGCTTTCGGTGACTTCCCACTTTTGATGCCTTCTCACTTTTAATAATAACTTCCCTTGTTATTTTGACATCTCACTGTTGATGAATTCCCACTTTTAACGACTTCCCACTTCTTCTTGACTTCCCACCTTTTCTTGACTTCCCGCTTTTTCTTGACTTCCCACTTTTGATGACTTCCCACTTTTTCTTGACTTCCCGCCTTTGATGACTTCCAACCTTTTCTAGATTTGCCCTTTTTGATGAATTCCCACTTTTGATGACCTCCTACTTTTTCTTTACTTGCCATATTTTCTAGACTTCATATATTTCATGACTTCCCCACTTTTGATGACTTCCTTTTTTTCTTGACTTCCGACTTTGGATTACTTTTCACCTTTGATGACTTCCCACTCTTTCTTGACCTCCCATATTTCATGACTTCCCACTTTTGATGGCTTCCCACTTTTTCATGATTTCCAATTTCTTTTGATTTCCCACTTTTGATGACTTCCCACTTATGATGACTTCCCACTTTTGATGACTTCCCATTTTCGATGACCTCCCACTTTTGATGATTTCCCGCTTTTTCTTGACTTCCCGCCTTTGATGACTTCCAACCTTTTCTAGATTTGCCCTTTTTGATGAATTCCCACTTTTGATGACCTCCTACTTTTTCTTTACTTGCCATATTTTCTAGACTTCATATATTTCATGACTTCCCCACTTTTGATGACTTCCTTTTTTTTCTTGACTTCCGACTTTGGATTACTTTTCACCTTGATGACTTCCCACTCTTCTTGACCTCCCATATTTCATGACTTCCACTTTTGGATGCCTTCCCACTTTTCATGATTTCCAATTTCTTTTGATTTCCCACTTTTGATGACTTCCCACTTATGATGACTTCCCACTTTTGATGACTTCCCATTTTCGATGACCTCCCACTTTTGATGATTTCCCAATTTTGAGGACTTCCCACGTTTTCTTTATTTCCCACTTTTTCTTGACTTCCACTATTTTTGACTTCCGCAATTTCTTGACTTCCCATTTTTGATGACTTCCCCACTTTTTCTGACGTCCCCTTTGATGACTTCCCATTTTTCTTGATTTCCCAGTTTGAAGAGTTCCCACTTTGATGACTTCCATTTTTGGTGACTTCCCACTTTTTGACTTTTTTTGAAACTTCCCCACTTTTTCTTGACTTCCCACCTTTGATGACTTCCCACTTTTTCTTGACTTCCCGCTTTCGATTGACATCCCACTTTTTTTTTTGTCCTGCTCTTTTTTTCTTGACTTGCACTTTTTGATGAGGTCCCAACTTTTTCTTGACGTCCCACTTTTGTTGACTTCTCACTTTTTCTTGAATTCTCACTTTTGACGACTCCCCATTTTTTCTTGACTTCCCGCTTTTGGTGACTTCCCAATTTTGGTAACTTGCCACTTTTGATGATTTCCTTCTTTTGATAACTACCCGCCCTCTCTTGACTTCTCACTTTTGATGAATTCCCACCTTTTCTTGACTTCCAATTTTTGATGAGTTCCCACTATTGATGACTTTCCATTTTTGGTGACTTCTCACTTTTGATGACTTCCCTCTTTTGATGACTTCCAATTTTTTCCTGACATCCCACTTTTTCTTGACTTCCCACTTTTTCTTGACTTCCCACTTTTGATGACTTCCCACTTTTGATTACTTCCCACTTTATCTTGACTTCTCACTTTTGATGACTTCCCATTTTGGATGACTTTCCACTTTTTCTTGATTTCCCAATTTTTCATAACCTTCCTATTTTGATGAATTCCCTCTTTTGATGACTCCCGACTTTTTCCTGACCTCCCGCTTTCGGTGACTTCACGATTTTGGTAACTTCCCACTTTTGATGATTTCCTTCTTTTGATGACTACCCGCCTTCTCTTGACTTCCCACTTTTGATGACCTCCCATGTTTTCTTGACTTCCCACTTTTTCTTGAGTTCCCACGTTTTCTTGACCTCCCACTTTTTCTTTTCTTCCACTTTTGGTGAGTTTCCCACTATTGATGACTTCTCATTTTCGGTGACTTCCCGCTTTTATGACTTCCCAATTTTGAGGACTTCTCACTTTTTTCTGACTTCCCACTTTTTTTGACTTCCTGCATTTTCTTGACTTCCCATTTTTGATGATTTCCCACTTTTTCTTGACTTCCCACTTTTTCCTAGCCTCCCTATTTTGATGACTTCCCTCTTTTAACAACTTCCCATATTTTCTTGACTTCCCGCGTTTGGTGACTTCCCGCTTTTTTGTGACTTCTCACTTTTGACGACTCCCCACATTTTCTTGACTTCCACTCTGGATGACCTCCACTTTTTCTTGACTTTCCACTTTTGATGACCTCCCACTTTTTCTTGACTTCCCACTTTTGATGAGTTCCCACTATTGATGACTTCCCATTTTGGATGACTTTCAATTTTGAGGACTCTCACTTTTTTTGACTTCCCACTTTTTTTTTGACTTCCTGCATTTTCTTGACTTCCCATTTTTGATGACTTCCCTCTTTTGATGACTTCCCACTTTTTCTTCAATTCTCACTTTTGACGACATCCCACTTTTTCTTGACTTCCCACTTTTGATGCTTCTCACTATTAATAACTTCCCTTGTTATTTGACATCTCACTGTTGATGAATTCACACTTTTAACGACTTCCCACTTCTTCTTTGATGACATCCCACCTTGTCTTGACTTCCCGCAATTTCTTGACTTCCCATTTTTGATGACTTCCCACTTTTTCTTGACGTCCCTCTTTTGATGACTTCCCACTTTTTTCTTGATTTGCCATTTTAATTGAGTTCCCACTATTGATGACTTCCACCCTTTGATGACATCCCACTTTTTCTTGACTTCCCACTTTTTCTTGACTTCCCACTTTGATGACTTGCCACTTTTTCTTTACTTGCCATTATTTTCTAGACTTCACATATTTCATGACTTCCCCACTTTTGATGACTTCCTTTTTTTTCTTGACTTCCGACTTTGGATCACTTTTCGCCTTTGATGACTTGCCACTCTTTCTTGACCTCCCATATTTCATGACTTCCTACTTTTGATGCCTTCCCACTTTTTCATGATTTCTAATTTCTTTTGATTTCCCACTTCTGATGACTTCCTACTTATGATGACTTCCCACTTTTGATGACTTCCCATTTTCGGTGACCTCCCACTTTTGATGATTTCCCAATTTTGAGGACTTCCCACGTTTTCTTGATTTCCCACTTTTTCTTGACTTCCCAATATTCTTAACTTCCCGCAATTTCTTGACTTCCCATTTTTGGTGACTTCCCACTTTTTCTTGACGTCCCACTTTTGACGACTTCCCACTTTTTCTTGATTTCCCACTTTTGATGATTTCCCACTTTTGATGACTTCCCATTTTCGGTGACCTCCCACTTTTGATGATTTCCCAATTTTGAGGACTTCCCACGTTTTCTTGATTTCCCACTTTTTCTTGACTTCCCAATATTTCTTGATTTCCCGCAATTTCTTGATCTCCCAATTTTGATGACTTCCCACCTTTTCTTGACGTCCCACTTTTGATGACTTCCCACTTTTTCTTGATTTCCCACTTTTGATGAGTTCCCACTATTGATGACTTCCCATTTTTGGTGACTTCCCACTTTTGCTGACTTCCCTCTTTTGACAACTTCCCACTTTTTCTTGACTTCCCACCTTTGATGACTTCCCACTTTTTCTTGACTTCCCGCTTTCGATGACATCCCACTTTCGGTGACCTCCCACTTTTGATGATTTCTCAATTTTGAGGACTTCCCAAGTTTTCTTGATTTCCCACTTTTAATGAGTTCCCACTATTGATGACTTCCCATTTTTGGTGACTTCCCACTTTTGATGACTTCCCTCTTTTGACAACTTCCATCGTTTTCTTGACTTCCCACTGTGGATGACCTGCCACTTTTTCTTGACATTCCACTTTTTCTTGACTTCCCACTTTGGATGACTTCCCTCTTTTGACGACTTCCCACTTTTTCTTGACTTCCCATTTTTTCTTGACTTCCCACTTTTCATGACTTCCCAGTTTTTCTTAAATTCTCACTTTTGACGACTCCCCACGTTTTCTTGACTACCCACTCTGGATGACCTCCCACCTTTTCTTGACTTTCCACTTTTGATGACCTCCCACTTTTTCTTGACTTCCCACTTTTGATGAGTTCGCACTATTGATGACTTTCCATTTTTGGTGACATCCCACTTTTGATGACTTCCCTCTTTTGACGGCTTCCCTTTTTCTTGAATTCCCATCTTTGATAACTTCCCACTATTTCCTGACATCCCATTTTTTCTTGACTTCCCACTTTTTCTGGACTTCCCATTTTTGATGATTTCCCACTTTTTCTTGAATTCTCACTTTTGACGACATCTCCACTTTTTCTTGACTTCCACTTTTGATGCTTTCTCACTTTTAATAACTTCCCTTGTTATTTTGACATCTCACTGTTGATGAATTGACACTTTTAACGACTTCCCACTTCTTCTTGACTTCCCACCTTTTCTTGACTTCCCGCAATTTCTTGACTTCCCATTTTTGATGACTTTCCTCTTTTTCTGGACGTCCCTCTTTTGATGACCTCCCACTTTTTCTTGATTTCCCACTTTTAATGAGTTCCACTATTGATGACTTCCACTTTGATGACTTCCCACTTTTGATGACTTCCCACTTTTTCTTGGTTTTCCGCTTTCGGTGACTTCCCACTTTTGATGCCTTCTCACTTTTAATAACTTCCCTTGTTATTTTGACATCTCACTGTTGATGAATTCACACTTTTAACGACTTCCCAATTCTTCTTGACTTCCCACCTTTTCCTGACTTCTCGCAATTTCTTGACTTCCCATTTTTGATGACTTCCCACTTTTTCTTGACGTGCCACTTTTGATGACTTCCCACTTTTTCTTGATTTCCCACTTTTCATGAGTTTTCCCATTATTGATGACTTCCACCTTTTCCTGACATCCCACTTTTTCTTGACTTCCCACTTTTTCTTGACTTCCCACTTTTGATGACTTCCCACTTTCTCTTGAATTCTCACTTTTGACGACATCCTACTTTTTCTTTACTTGCCATATTTTCTAGACTTCACATATTTTCATGACATCCCCACTTTTTATGACTTCCTTTTTTTTCTTGACTTCCGACTTTGGATTACTTTTCACCTTTGATGACTTCCCACTCTTTCTTGACCTCCCATATTTCATGACATCCTACTTTTGATGCCTTCCCACTTTTTCATGATTTCCATTTCTTTTGATTTCCCACTTTATGATGACTTCCCACTTATGATGACTTCCCACTTTTGATGACTTCCCATTTTCGGTGACCTCCCACTTTTGATGATTTCCCAATTTTGAGGACTTCCCACGTTTTCTTGATTTCCACTTTTTTCTTGACTTCCGAATTTCTTGACTTCCCGCAATTTCTTGACTTCCCATTTTTGATGACTTCCCACTTTTCTTGACGTCCCACTTTTGATGACTTCCCACTTTTCTTGATTTCCCATTTTTGATGAGTTCCCACTATTGATGACTTCCCATTTTTGGTGACTTCCCACTTTTGAGGACTTCCCTCTTTGACAACTTCCCACTTTTTCTTGACTTCCCACCTTTGATGGATACCACTTTTTCTTGACTTTCCCGCTTTCGATGTCATCCCACTTTTTTTTGTCCTGCTACTTTTTCTTGACTTGCCACTTTTTGATGAGAGGTCCCACTTTTTCTTGACTTCCCATTTTTGTTGACTTCTCACTTTTTCTGAATTCTCACTTTTGACGACTCCCCACTTTTTTTTGACTTCCCGCTTTTGGTGACTTCCAATTTTGACAACTTCCCAATTTTGATGATTTCCCTCTTTTGAGGACTTGCCACGTTTTCTTGACTTCCCACTGTGGATGACCTCCCACTTTTTCTTGACTTTCCACTTTTTATTGACTTCCACTTTGGATGACCTCCCCACTTTTGATGACTTCCCACTCTCTCTTGATTTCCCACTTTTTCTAGACTTCCCACCTTTTCTTCACTTCCACTTTTTCTGACTTCCTACTTTTGATGACTTCCCATTTTTGCCGACTTCCCACTTTTGATGACTTCCCGCTTTCGGTGACTTCCCACTTTTGATGACCTCCCATTTTTCTTGACTTCCACTTTTGATGAGTTCCCACTATTGATGATTTTCCATTTTTGGTGACATCCCACTTTTGATGACTTCCCTCTTTTGACGGCTTCCCACTTTTTCTTGAATTCCCATCTTTGATGACTTCCCACTATTTCCTGACATCCCACTTTTTCTTGACTTCCCACTATTTCTGACATCACACTTTTGATGACTTCCCACTTTTTCTTGGTTTTCCGCTTTTGGTGACTTCCCACTTTTGATGCCTTCTCACTTTTAATAACTTTCCTTGTTATTTTTGACATCTCACTATTGATGACTTCGACCTTTTCCTGACATCCCACTTTTTCTTGACTTCCCACTTTTCTTGACTTCCCACTTTTGATGATTTCCTTCTTTTGATGACTACCCGCCTTCTCTTGACTTCCCACTTTTGATGACCTCCCATGTTTTCTTGACTTCCCACTTTTTCTTGAGTTCCCACTTTTCTTGGCCTCCCACTTTTCTTTTCTTCCCACTTTTTGGTGAGTTCCCACTATTGATGACTTCTTCATTTTCGGTGACTTCCCACTTTATGACTCTTTCCAATTTTGAGGACTTCTCACTTTTTTCTGACTTCCCACTTTTTTGACTTCCTGCATTTTCTTGACTTCCCATTTTTGATGATTTCCCACTTTTTCTTGACTTCCCACTTTTTCCTAGCCTCCCTATTTTGATGACTTCCCTCTTTTAAAAACTCCCCCATATTTTCTTGACTTCCCGCTTTTGGTGACTTCCCGCTTTTTTGTGACTTCTCACTTTTGACAACTCCCCACGTTTTTCTTGACTTCCCACTCTGGATGACCTCCACTTTTTCTTGACTTTCCACTTTTGATGACCTCCACTTTTTCTTGACTTCCCGCTTTTGGTGACTTCCCGCTTTTTGTGACCTCCCACTTTTGATGACTTCCCACTTTTTCTTGACTCCCACTTTTTCTTGACTTCCCCCTTTTGATGACTTCCCAGTTTTTCTTGAATTCTCAATTTTGACGACTCCCCACGTTTTCTTGACTTCCCACTCTGGATGACCTCCCCACTTTTTCTTGACTTTCCACTTTTGATGACCTCCCACTTTTTCGTGACTTCCCGCTTTTGATGAGTTCCCACTTCTTCTTGACTTCCCACCTTTGATGACTTTCCCACTTTTCTAGATTTACCATTTTTGATGATTTCTCACTTTTGATGACCTCCTACTTTTTCTTGACTTCCCATATTTTCTAGACTTCACATATTTCATTGACTTCCCACTTTTGATGACTTCCCTTTTTTGATGACTTCCCGCGTTTTCTTACCTCCCATATTTGAATGACATCCCACTTTTCTTGTCTTACCATTTTTTCTGACGTCCCACTTTTGATGACTTCCACTTTTTCTTTGACTTCCCAATTTTGATGAATTCCCACTCTTGATGACTTCCACCTTTGATGACTTCCCACTTTGATGACTTCCCACTTTTTTTTGGTTTCCCGCTTCTGTGACTTCCCACTTCTGATGAATTCCCACTTTTTCTTGACTTACCATTTTTTCTTGACGTCCCACTTTTGATGACTTCCCACTTTTTCTTGACTTCCCAATTTTGATGAATTCCCACTATTGATGACTTCCACCTTTGATGACTTCCCACTTTTGATGACTTCCCACTTTTTCTTGGTTTCCCGCTTTCTGTGACTTCCCCTTCTGATGAATTCCCTCTTTTTCATGACTTCCCACTTTTTCTTTACTTCCCACTTTCGGTGAGTTCCCACTATTGAGACTTCCCATTTTTGTTGACTCCCACTTTTGATGACTTCCCTCTTTTGACGACTTCCCACTTTTTCTTGACTTCCCACTTTTGATGACTTCCCACTTATTCTTGACTTCCCTCTTTCGTGACATCCCACTTTTCTTGACTTGCCACTTTTTCTTGGACTTCCCACTTTTGATGACGTCCCACTTTTTCTTGACTTCCCACTTTTGTTGACTTCTCACTGTTGACAACTTTACACGTTATCTTGACTTCTCACGTTTGATGACCTGCATCTTTTTTTAACTTGCCGTATTTTCTAGACTTCACATATTTCACGACTTCCCCACTTTTGATGACTTCCCTTTTTTGGTGACTTCCGCGTTTTCTTGACCTCCCATATTTGATGACATCACTTTTTTCTTCACTTACCCTTTTTTTCTTCCCACTTTTGATGAATTCCCACTTTTCTTGACTTCCCACTTTTGATGACTTCCCACTTTGATGAATTCCCACTTTTTCTTGACTTCCACCTTTTGATTAGTTCTCACTATTGATGACTTTCCATTTTTGGTGACTTCTCACTGTTGACAACTTTACACGTTATCTTGACTTCTCACGTTTGATGACCTGCATCTTTTTTTAACTTGCCGTATTTTCTAGACTTCACATATTTCACGACTTCCCCACTTTTGATGACTTCCCTTTTGGTGACTTCCCGCGTTTTCTTGACCTCCCATATATTTGATGACATCCCACTTTTTCTTCACTTACCCCTTTTTTTGACTTCCCACTTTTGATGAATTCCCACTTTTCTTGACTTCCCACTTTTGATGACTTCCCACTTTTGAGGAATTCCCACTTTTTCTTGACTTCCAACTTTTGATTAGTTCTCACTATTGATGACTTTCCATTTTTGGTGACTTCTCACTTTTGATGACTTCCCTTTTTGATGACTTCCAATTTTTCCTGACATCCACTTTTTCTTGACTTCCCACTTTTTCTTGACTTCCCACTTTTGATAACTTCCCACTTTGGATTACTTCCCACTTTATCTTCACTTCTCACTTTGATGACTTCCCATTTTGGATGACTTTCCACTTTTTCTTAACTTCCCAATTTTTCAAAACCTCTCTATTTTGATGAATTCACTCTTTTGGATGACTCCCGATATTTCCTGACCTCCCGCTTTCGGTGACTTCCCGATTTTGGTAACTTCCCACTTTTGATGATTTCCTTCTTTTGATGACTACCGCCCTTTCTGACTTCCCACTTTTGATGACCTCCCATGTTTTTTTGGCTTCCCACTTTTTCTTGATTCCCAAGTTTTCTTGACCTCCACGTTTTCTTTTCTTCCCACTTTTGGTAAGTTCCCTATTGATGACTTCTCATTTCGGTGACTTCCCACTTTTATGAATTCCCAATTTTGAGACTTTTCACTTTTTTCTGACTTCCCACTTTCTTTTGACTTCCTGCATTTTCTTGACTTCCCATTTTTGATGATTTCCCACTTTTTCTTGAATTCTCACTTTTGACGACATCCCACTTTTTCTTGACTTGCCACTTTTGATGCTTTCTCACTTTTAATAACTTCCCTTGTTATTTTGACATCTCACTGTTGATGAATTGACACTTTTAACGACTTCCCACTTCTTCTTGACTTCCCACCTTTTCTTGACTTCCCGCAATTTCTTGACTTCCCATTTTTGATGACTTTCCTCTTTTTCTGGACGTCCCTCTTTTGATGACCTCCCACTTTTTCTTGATTTCCCACTTTTAATGAGTTCCCACTATTGATGACTTCCACCTTTGATGACTTCCCACTTTTGATGACTTCCCACTTTTTCTTGGTTTTCCGCTTTCGGTGACTTCCCACTTTTGATGCCTTCTCACTTTTAATAACTTCCCTTGTTATTTTGACATCTCACTGTTGATGAATTCACACTTTTAACGACTTCCCAATTCTTCTTGACTTCCCACCTTTTCCTGACTTCTCGCAATTTCTTGACTTCCCATTTTTGATGACTTCCCACTTTTTCTTGACGTGCCACTTTTGATGACTTCCCACTTTTTCTTGATTTCCCACTTTTCATGAGTTCCCATTATTGATGACTTCCACCTTTTCCTGACATCCCACTTTTTCTTGACTTCCCACTTTTTCTTGACTTCCCACTTTTGATGACTTCCCACTTTCTCTTGAATTCTCACTTTTGACGACATCCTACTTTTTCTTTACTTGCCATATTTTCTAGACTTCACATATTTCATGACATCCCCACTTTTTATGACTTCCTTTTTTTTCTTGACTTCCGACTTTGGATTACTTTTCACCTTTGATGACTTCCCACTCTTTCTTGACCTCCCATATTTCATGACATCCTACTTTTGATGCCTTCCCACTTTTTCATGATTTCCAATTTCTTTTGATTTCCCACTTTTGATGACTTCCCACTTATGATGACTTCCCACTTTTGATGACTTCCCATTTTCGGTGACCTCCCACTTTTGATGATTTCCCAATTTTGAGGACTTCCCACGTTTTCTTGATTTCCCACTTTTTCTTGACTTCCGACTATTTCTTGACTTCCCGCAATTTCTTGACTTCCCATTTTTGATGACTTCCCACTTTTCTTGACGTCCCACTTTTGATGACTTCCCACTTTTTCTTGATTTCCCATTTTTGATGAGTTCCCACTATTGATGACTTCCCATTTTTGGTGACTTCCCACTTTTGAGGACTTCCCTCTTTTGACAACTTCCCACTTTTTCTTGACTTCCCACCTTTGATGGATACCCACTTTTTCTTGACTTCCCGCTTTCGATGTCATCCCACTTTTTTTTGTCCTGCTACTTTTTCTTGACTTGCCACTTTTGATGAGGTCCCACTTTTTCTTGACTTCCCATTTTTGTTGACTTCTCACTTTTTCTTGAATTCTCACTTTTGACGACTCCCCACTTTTTTTTGACTTCCCGCTTTTGGTGACTTCCCAATTTTGACAACTTCCCAATTTTGATGATTTCCCTCTTTTGAGGACTTGCCACGTTTTCTTGACTTCCCACTGTGGATGACCTCCCACTTTTTCTTGACTTTCCACTTTTTATTGACTTCCCACTTTGGATGACCTCCCCACTTTTGATGACTTCCCACTCTCTCTTGATTTCCCACTTTTTCTAGACTTCCCACCTTTTCTTCACTTCCCACTTTTTCTTGACTTCCTACTTTTGATGACTTCCCATTTTTGCTGACTTCCCACTTTTGATGACTTCCCGCTTTCGGTGACTTCCCACTTTTGATGACCTCCCACTTTTTCTTGACTTCCCACTTTTGATGAGTTCCCACTATTGATGATTTTCCATTTTTGGTGACATCCCACTTTTGATGACTTCCCTCTTTTGACGGCTTCCCACTTTTTCTTGAATTCCCATCTTTGATGACTTCCCACTATTTCCTGACATCCCACTTTTTCTTGACTTCCCACTATTTCCTGACATCACACTTTTGATGACTTCCCACTTTTTCTTGGTTTTCCGCTTTTGGTGACTTCCCACTTTTGATGCCTTCTCACTTTTAATAACTTTCCTTGTTATTTTGACATCTCACTATTGATGACTTCGACCTTTTCCTGACATCCCACTTTTTCTTGACTTCCCACTTTTTCTTGACTTCCCACTTTTGATGATTTCCTTCTTTTGATGACTACCCGCCTTCTCTTGACTTCCCACTTTTGATGACCTCCCATGTTTTCTTGACTTCCCACTTTTTCTTGAGTTCCCACGTTTTCTTGGCCTCCCACTTTTTCTTTTCTTCCCACTTTTGGTGAGTTCCCACTATTGATGACTTCTCATTTTCGGTGACTTCCCACTTTTTATGACTTTCCAATTTTGAGGACTTCTCACTTTTTTCTGACTTCCCACTTTTTTTGACTTCCTGCATTTTCTTGACTTCCCATTTTTGATGATTTCCCACTTTTTCTTGACTTCCCACTTTTTCCTAGCCTCCCTATTTTGATGACTTCCCTCTTTTAAAAACTCCCCATATTTTCTTGACTTCCCGCTTTTGGTGACTTCCCGCTTTTTTGTGACTTCTCACTTTTGACAACTCCCCACGTTTTCTTGACTTCCCACTCTGGATGACCTCCCACTTTTTCTTGACTTTCCACTTTTGATGACCTCCCACTTTTTCTTGACTTCCCGCTTTTGGTGACTTCCCGCTTTTTTGTGACCTCCCACTTTTGATGACTTCCCACTTTTTCTTGACTTCCCACTTTTTCTTGACTTCCCCCTTTTGATGACTTCCCAGTTTTTCTTGAATTCTCAATTTTGACGACTCCCCACGTTTTCTTGACTTCCCACTCTGGATGACCTCCCACTTTTTCTTGACTTTCCACTTTTGATGACCTCCCACTTTTTCGTGACTTCCCGCTTTTGATGAGTTCCCACTTCTTCTTGACTTCCCACCTTTGATGACTTCCCACTTTTTCTAGATTTACCATTTTTGATGATTTCTCACTTTTGATGACCTCCTACTTTTTCTTGACTTCCCATATTTTCTAGACTTCACATATTTCATGACTTCCCCACTTTTGATGACTTCCCTTTTTTGATGACTTCCCGCGTTTTCTTGACCTCCCATATTTGATGACATCCCACTTTTTCTTGTCTTACCATTTTTTCTTGACGTCCCACTTTTGATGACTTCCCACTTTTTCTTGACTTCCCAATTTTGATGAATTCCCACTCTTGATGACTTCCACCTTTGATGACTTCCCACTTTTGATGACTTCCCACTTTTTTTTGGTTTCCCGCTTTCTGTGACTTCCCACTTCTGATGAATTCCCACTTTTTCTTGACTTACCATTTTTTCTTGACGTCCCACTTTTGATGACTTCCCACTTTTTCTTGACTTCCCAATTTTGATGAATTCCCACTATTGATGACTTCCACCTTTGATGACTTCCCACTTTTGATGACTTCCCACTTTTTCTTGGTTTCCCGCTTTCTGTGACTTCCCACTTCTGATGAATTCCCTCTTTTTCATGACTTCCCACTTTTTCTTTACTTCCCACTTTCGGTGAGTTCCCACTATTGAAGACTTCCCATTTTTGTTGACTTCCCACTTTTGATGACTTCCCTCTTTTGACGACTTCCCACTTTTTCTTGACTTCCCACTTTTGATGACTTCCCACTTATTCTTGACTTCCCTCTTTCGGTGACATCCCACTTTTTCTTGACTTGCCACTTTTTCTTGACTTCCCACTTTTGATGACGTCCCACTTTTTCTTGACTTCCCACTTTTGTTGACTTCTCACTGTTGACAACTTTACACGTTATCTTGACTTCTCACGTTTGATGACCTGCATCTTTTTTTAACTTGCCGTATTTTCTAGACTTCACATATTTCACGACTTCCCCACTTTTGATGACTTCCCTTTTTTGGTGACTTCCCGCGTTTTCTTGACCTCCCATATTTGATGACATCCCACTTTTTCTTCACTTACCCCTTTTTTTGACTTCCCACTTTTGATGAATTCCCACTTTTTCTTGACTTCCCACTTTTGATGACTTCCCACTTTTGATGAATTCCCACTTTTTCTTGACTTCCAACTTTTGATTAGTTCTCACTATTGATGACTTTCCATTTTTGGTGACTTCTCACTTTTGATGACTTCCCTCTTTTGATGACTTCCAATTTTTTCCTGACATCCCACTTTTTCTTGACTTCCCACTTTTTCTTGACTTCCCACTTTTGATAACTTCCCACTTTGGATTACTTCCCACTTTATCTTCACTTCTCACTTTTGATGACTTCCCATTTTGGATGACTTTCCACTTTTTCTTAACTTCCCAATTTTTCAAAACCTCTCTATTTTGATGAATTCACTCTTTTGATGACTCCCGATATTTTCCTGACCTCCCGCTTTCGGTGACTTCCCGATTTTGGTAACTTCCCACTTTTGATGATTTCCTTCTTTTGATGACTACCCGCCTTCTCTTGACTTCCCACTTTTGATGACCTCCCATGTTTTTTTGGCTTCCCACTTTTTCTTGAGTTCCCAAGTTTTCTTGACCTCCCACTTTTTCTTTTCTTCCCACTTTTGGTAAGTTCCCCCTATTGATGACTTCTCATTTTCGGTGACTTCCCACTTTTTATGAATTCCCAATTTTGAGGACTTTTCACTTTTTTCTGACTTCCCACTTTCTTTTGACTTCCTGCATTTTCTTGACTTCCCATTTTTGATGATTTCCCACTTTTTCTTGACTTCCCACTTTTTCCTAGCCTCCCTATTTTGATGACTTCCCTCTTTTAACAACTCCCCATATTTTCTTGACTTCCCGCTTTTGGTGACTTCCCGCTTTTTTGTGACTTCTCACTTTTGACGACTCCCCACGTTTTCTTGACTTCCCACTCTGGATGACCTCCCACTTTTTCTTGACTTTCCACTTTTGATGACCTCCCACTTTTTCTTGACTTCCCACTTTTGATGAGTTCCCAGTAGTGATGACTTCCCATTTTGGATGACTTTCCACTTTTTCGTGACTTCCCAATTTTTCATAACCTCCCTATTTTGATGAATTCACTCTTTTGATGACTCCGGACTTTTTCCTGACCTCCCGCTTTCGGTGACTTCCCGATTTTGGTAACTTCCCACTTTTGATGATTTCCTTCTTTTGATGACTACCCGCCTTCTCTTGACCTCCCACTTTTGATGACCTCCCATGTTTTCTTGACTTCCCACTTTTTCTTGAGTTCCAACGTTTTCTTGACCTCCCACTTTTCTTTTCTTCCCACTTTTGTTGAGTTCCACTATTGATGACTTCTCATTTTCGGTGACTTCCCATTTTTTATGACTTCCCAATTTTGAGGACTTCTCACTTTTTTCTGACTTCCCACTTTTTTTTGACTTCCTGCATTTTCTTGACTTCCCGTATTTGGTGACTTCTCACTTTTGACGACTCCCCGCGTTTTCTTGACTTCCCACTCTGGATGACCTCCCATTTTTTCT